>SNQJ01S0014678.1:0-19303 GCA_010110895.2 Picea sitchensis
AAAAAATGCACGAGTGATGAGAGGTCATGGGGGTGATGTCAAGCATCACCCCATCCCCTAGGGGCTAAGCCATGGCCCTGTGGGACCAGGGATTATCCCCTCGGGGCTGAGGTGATGCCCGACATCACCCTTGGGGCGATGCCCTCCCACGACACCCCAATAATATGTAGGTTTTAAAAAAAAAAAAATGGTTTTATTTTTAATGAAAAATTTATGTTATTTCAATTGCAAAATTTGTATTTTATTTTTATTTTTATTTTTATTGTGTTTTAAATGTTATTAAATTTGTTTATATTTGAGTTTTTCTATTTTTTAACTTTAGTTTCAATTGAAATTGATAATTTTATATTGTAAAATTGTTTTTAATTTTTTTTTTTTTAATTTTGGTTTTCTATTTTTTTAAATATGCTTAGAAGTTTATTTTAAAATTGGTTTTAAAATTTTCTTTTTATTCTTTAGTTATTGATTTTATTAAAACAATTTTGTTTTCATTTAAATATATTTTAAAGTTTTAGTTTTAGTTTTTTTAATATTTTTTTATTTTAGACATTTTGTTTTGTTGAATTTTTTTTATTTTTATTTTTTTTTTAGCCTTTTTTAAGTATTTTATTTTTTATTTTTAAAGGTTTTTTAATGTTTGTTTTGTAAAATATATATATAAATTTTAAATTATTGTTTTTAGGAAAATTTTAATTTGTTTTTATTTTTTTTCTTTTTCACCTTGCTTTTTAATCTTTTTTTTTAATTGAATTTTGAATATATTTTTTTAAATGTATGTTTTTGGTCATTTAAAAAAAATTATTTGCTAATATTTTGTTCTTTCTATTTATTTATTTTTTAATGTAAATTAAAAAAAAAATTGTAAATAAATTTTCAAGTGACCATTTGGGGTCCAATTTTGGGTTGTTTATTTAAGTAGAGTTTTGTTGTCAATGTCACAATTTCAATTAGGTCGTAAATAGCTATGATTTTCACGTTTAGGAAAAAACATTTTGTTTTACGTAGCATCACTTTTTTATTTAAATGTTGATTTTAAGTTTTTTCTGAATTACTATCTGAGTTTCGAAGGCCATGTTTGAAAATGTTGTAATTTTGACCCTATTTTAAAAAATGGTGCTACCAGTAACACCAATTTTTTATTTGGGGGTTGATTTTCATGTTTTTTTATGCAAAAATATGGGTTTTAAGGGCTAGAGTTCTCGTTTTGAGGTCATCGTTCTCGTTAAGTCGGTAACTATGCTTATTATAGATTTGTCACAACTTACTATGGTAGTTTAGAGCCCTTGTGTGGCTGATCCAGGTGGATCTCGATGGCCATCCACATTCTCCACTGAATCAACGTTTCTGACCGATCCAAGTGAATATCGGTGGCCATCTACCTTCTCCAATGAATCAACGTTTATGAGCATGTGGTTTTGATAAACCATGATAATCACCCTTTTGATGGGGAATGTAATGTAATTCCTTCTCCATTTGTAATGTAATGTAATGCCTACAACATTAATGTAATGGATCCCATTAGAACTCTGCAATTAAGTGCACTTGGGCTAAAGTAGTACTAGGATGGGTGACCTCCCGGGAAGTCCTAGTGTTTTACATGCCTATGGCATTTTGTGAACGTAGACCAATTTATCCCACACGGATCATGGCAATTATTCTCCTTTCACTCTCTCATATATAATTGAGGTGAAGGAGGTCCTTTGCGTAGGCAATGGAGTGTGATGTAATGCTTATTTATGAATGAGTGTAGCCGACATCTCTTTCTCTTAAGAGATAAACTACCACCATTTTGGCAAGTTTGTGTTCTATAGTGTTTTTCTATTTTATTCATTAATAGAACTTGGGTTTCATTATATTTCTGTGTCCTTTACTATATTTTCATTTGTATCTCATTTCGTTCTCAGCATAATCCAGATTAGTGGTATTAGGGAAATCTGCTCCTTGTTATTTCTCGAGGCATGTCCTCGACGAGGTCAGGGTATAGAGAGTTGGGTCTTGAGCTATTTTCGATTGAGGACAATCACTCTCACTAGCCCAAGTGACCTCCCATGGAAGAATAAAAGAGAGATGACGGAGCAGCGGAGCAGGAGACCCTTTCAAAACATTGCTTGAGGAAATCCTCGTGCGACAGAGGAACGGGATGATGGAAAACTTCGCTCGGATCCTTCGATGACTATCGATGACAGCAGAGGCATCTTCGACAAGCATCCATTTCAGAGTTGCGGTACCCTTCAAGGTACAATTCAATTTTGATATTCCCTTATTTAAAGGCCAGATAGATGCATATGCTCTAGAAAAATGGTTGAATATGCTAGAAGGTTATTACTCTATCCAAAAAAAAATTGAGAGTAAAAATATCACATTTGCACTCCTTAAATCCCTCCCCCGTGTCAGAGCTTGGTGGGTAGGTTATTGGGAGAGGTACATTGTAGATGAATCTATGCCATTCATGAGAGAACCCACTTGGGCGGCCTTTGTAGATGCTCTCAAGGAAGAGTTCTACCATGTCGGAAACTATGATGATGAGTACATGAGATGGACGTTTCCAAGCTTGTGGTTTTGATAAACCATGATATTCATCATTTTGATGAGGAATGTAATGTAATTCCATCTCCATTTCTAATGTAATGTAATTCCTACAATGTTAATGCACTGGATCCCATTAGGACTCCATAGTTAAGCGTGCTTGGTATAGAGTAGTATTGGATGGGTCCATATGTTTAACATAGCTCTATTGGCCACGACCATTTTCAAGTGTGCTCAGGGTTCCAACCATTAGCCCCCATTGATACAATTCTTTTTGTTGCATCTTCACCGATAGAGTCCTCCCACACCCACACCAAGGTAGATCATGCAATCAAATTTATTAAATGGATCCAACACCTCCACCAACAGGTTCATGACATCCTTCCACGGGCCAAGTACAAGCAGGACAACTACTTCAGCAAGGCAAGTGGATCACCAAAGTTCAAATTCAACAAAAGTTTCCCCATCTCATGAGGGAACTTGATGCAATTGGGACCATTGCTTCCTAATGGGTGATGACTGATCTAGGTGGATCTTGATGGCCATCCACCTTCTCCACTGAATCAACGTTTCCGACCGATCCAGGTGGATATCGTTGGCCATCTACCTTCTCCACTGAATCAACGTTTCCAAGCTTGTGGTTTTGATAAACCATGATATTCACGGAATCAACGTTAATTCATTGGATGCCATTAGGACTCTACAGTTAAGCGTGCTTGGGCTAGAGTAGTACTGGATTGGTGAACTCCCAGGAATTCCCAGTGTTTTACATGCCTATAGCATTTTGTAAACTTAGACCAATTTATCCCAAATGCATCATATGAATTATTCTCCTCTCACTCTGTCATATATAATTGAGGTGAAGGAGGTCCTTTGAGCATGCAATGGAGTGTGATGTAATGCTTATTTGTGAATGAGTGTAGACGACATCTCTTTCTCTTTAGAAATAAGATACCACCATTCTGGCAAGTTTGTGTTCTATAATGTTTTATTTATTTATTCATTAATAGAAGTCGGATTTCATTGTATTTCCATGTTCTCTGCTATATTTTCGTTCTCAACATAATTTGGATCAATCCCTTTTGGCATGGAGATTTGAGTTTTTGGATAGAGGTTGGATTTGAAAAGATCTTGTTAAGATGGAACCCAAACCTAGGTGCATAAACTATCAACATGCATGAGCAAGTATATATTGTAACTTCCTAATATACTTAATGTGGATCTCTCTTCCTCCCAAAAAAAAATTATTATCAAATTTGTGATATGAATTATGTAATGTCCTTAGTGCTTTACTAATTCTAATTACATTAAAATTCATTATCAATTTTATGCATTTCATATATTCAATTATGAAAGTTATAAATGTTGATTTCTATATTAGGGTTTTGAAAAGAAAGAGCAAATGTATTTGTCTATTTAATATGTGTGTTGTAAGATTAAAAGACATGCATCTTATGTTTCGAAGACTTCACATTTTCTTATTCAAATCGCTTTTGAGAATGCTTGTTGAAATATCTCTACATATTCTTATTTCTTCCTTCTCTTTCTCTATCACATTTATTTGCATTGAGTCACATTGAATTAATTGAGATTTGATATAATTTTTTTCATTATCCAACCAATGGTTGGCAATAATTGTCACCCTCATACCTAAAACTTATCCAACCAATGGTTTGCAAACAATAATTGTCACCCTCATACCTAAAACTTATCCAACCAATGGTTGGCAATAATTGTCACCCTCATACCTAAAACTCCTTTAACAAAATTGTGACAACTCCATCGAAGATGATTTCTTAAGGAAAATCTTCCTTTGTCTTTGGTTGGTGTTTTTCTCACTTGCCTTTTGTTTTCCTATTTATTTTTTAAATACTTGGTAGTAATAGGAAGTAGTTAACCATTTTAATTTTCCCTTCATTCTTTTATTTTTTCAAAATAGCTTTGTTTCAAAAGCAACCTAGTATGTATATAGTCGCAATGATCATGTGTTGTCTATGTATATAGACCACAATGCGTCTGCTCGGGATTGCATTTCATTAACTATAGAGTATGATTAGATTGTTTTGTGTGGTTTTTGTCCCACGAAAAGAATTTGAATTTCATATGGCCTTTATTTTTATTAGAATCTTGGCACTTTTTGAGTAGTTCATCACATGGATGAATTCCTTCTTTTCATAGTTTTTAGGTTTTTATGTAAAAATAAAAATAAGAAAATTTAAAGATTAAATGTTTTTGGCATTTGATTTGTATTACATTAAATTAGTAGTTTGCTGCATCTAGGTTTTAATTTGAAAAAGGAAAAATCAAATTGTTTGTGTGATCATTGGTTTTCAAGTAAGGATTTGTTGCATTGGTTATTGAAGAAGTTTTGTGTGAAAAGTTGCATTGCATGGAAAGTTTTGAGTGAAAAGTTCATCGCATGGATGAATTCCATCTTTTCATAGTTTTTAGGTTCTTTTATGTTAAAATAAAAATGAGAAAATCTAAAGATTAAATTTTTTTTGGCATTTGATTTGTATTACATTGAATTAGTAGTTTGATGCATCTAGGTTCTAATTGAAGTATTTGCATTTGAAAAAGGAATAATCAAATTGTTTGTGTTTGTGTGATCATTCATTTTCAAGAATAAATAAGGATTTGTTACATTGGTTATTGAAGAAGTTTTGTGTGAAAAGTTGTATTGCATTTTATATTAAAAAAAAATTGCTCAATGGTTATTCATGTTTTCAAAAGACAATTTACAAAATTTTGAGTGTGAATAGATTTTTATTGATTCGAAGAGGTTTTTCTTTGCAATATTTTGATTTAAAGCCACTCTTTTTAAATTTAAAGAAAATTTTCCATGTACAATTTTTCATTTTATAGCATTCTCATCGCTTTCATAACTTTCTTGAGTAAGCAACAACGATTAAAATTAATGCATAATCTAAAACAAATTAGATTGTTTTCTTTTTACAAGACCAACAATGGTTTGGGTTTTATAGGAGCAATGAGTCGACCCTCCCAAGACATTGACATCTAAACCTTAGAAATTTGTTTGAGAGTGCTTGAGTCCTATTGTAAGGTGTGGTTAAGAGGAAACCAATATAATGTTAGGGGTAAAAAAAGAATCGACATCAAAATAATTGTGATAATGGCAACAATAATCAAAATTAGGGGCAGGAAGCTAATGAACTTAATAACAACAAAAATAAGAATAATGTTGTGGGCATAAAGAATGATCAAAACAAACAAGGGTGGAAAGTAATATTTCCTTGTAAGCTTTGAAGTCAAGACCATCTTATGCATCAAAGCCCTTTTATTTTGAGGTGTATAGGTTATTATCCCATGTTGGGACAGGTATTTTGGGACAAGTTTTTTGGATTGCGTGGAGCATGCACATAAGAAGCAATTAGCACATTTTCAGGATCAACACATGGAGAAGAAGGAAGTTAGTTAGAAGTCGTTAGGCATTTTGGTCATTTAAAACGGGCTAATTCCTAATGTAAATGATCAAAATCAGGACCAGGGGGCAAAAATTTGCTCAATTTTCAAAGTGCTCGTAATGCGACGAAAACTATGCCATTGCGTTCGTCTCGTCTTCTTGATTCCAGCGGTATATTTACTTTCTCAAACGGAGTCCGTATGGAGAAGATATCGCGATCTGTTCGTCGAGCCAAATAGGGAAAATTTTGATGCTGACTGTACCTGTCCGTACAGTCCGTACATGACACGTGTCAAGTCCGTACAGTCCGTACAGGACACGTGGAAGCTTCAGGGAGTGACACGTGGCATGCATTTTGGACTTTTCAGCGTACAGTTTGACCAATTCAGAGATGACACGTGTCACCACTGGAAGGGTGACATGTGGCACAGGATGAAGTCAACATCCTATGTGTTGGCTGACGTGGCAGGCTGACGCAGCATGTGACTGGACCGTACGACGATGATGTGGCAGATTCTGGTTGGTAGGTTTGAGTGAATCACTCTATGACACGTGGCATGATTTTGTGCAATGGGAAGGTGCCACGTGGCCCAATCAAGGGCTGCCACGTGGCACTCGTTTGATGGCTATTGGTTCATTGTTTGGTTTTATAAAATTTTTATGGGTCCCCGGGGTTAGACCCCTGGACCTCCCATGCAGCCCACACCTTTACCCGACCGCCTGGCCATTGGGCCACCCATTGGTTCTTATTACATATATGTAAATGAATATATTTGAATTAACAAAATGGTAATGTGGGCAGGGGGTCAGGTCGGGGCTTAGCCCCGGCCCGTGGACATTATCATTGATATGTGACCATGGCGCATACCATTGGCGCAGAATGTTTTGTGTTATGGTTTAATCCATGGTTCCATTAAAGAGCACATAACCGTGTGTTATAACGCACGCGGGGATTTATATTTTTAAAACCAAAGTTTTATTAATACATATTACATGTGTTATACACACGGTTGAAAATGGTTGGCGCGGTTTCAATTGTAAAGCCCAACGGTTATGTTGGTTGCATACGACCGTTATGTGCGGGAAGTTTAAAAGTGGTTTGAAACGGTTTTAACCATGCGCCCGACAAGTGGCGTTTAGCCATTCATTTTGTAAACTAGCCCGTTATATGTTATTGCGCAAGGTCGTATGGAGGATTATATGACCGAGAGTTTGGCGGTTAGGGGCTGGAGGCGCCCTAACCGTTCTACGGTTTGCACCGTTGGCGCGGTTGCGTTCGGTGCCAGGTTATAACGCATTTTGGAGCGTGTTCTAGGTACATGCACACAGAGGTGCGTTTTGTAGAGCCAGTTCTAGCAAAGTTGAAGGAGGAAGATGGAGGAGGCCTAACTTCTTCATTGTTTGGCCGTTTGAGGTGCCGTAAAAGCCCAGCCAGAGGTTTTTGGACATGCTGGATCCATTGGTGCCATTTTCATAGCCATTTGAAGACTTCTTATGCAAGTTTTTCACCATTGAAGTTTCAGGAAGCTCGAGGGAGCTTGAAGCCCTCTTTGATGGAGGACATGGTTTGGTGAGCCTATATTTGTTTTTTGTGATTGAATAATCATTTTTGGCTAATTGATATGCTTTATCACATTGGGACAGGTTTCAGAGGCTGTTGAGGACTTTTACAGGTGTTTTTGCCAAAAGAGAAGCTCAGGGAAGCTTATGGCCACATGTAGAGGAGGTCATGCCCGGATGAGCCATGATCCGTTTTCAGAGTTGTATTAGTCATTTTTGGGGTTTTTATGTGTTCTGATCTCAATGGTGCAGTCTATTTTTCCATTGGATTTGAGCAACAGCTTGTAAAAGAACTTTTGACAGATTAATCCCAGAGAGCCAAGTCCATTATGGAGGCTCAAGGAGATGTAGCCCGGAGGGGGGTGAACTCCTTTATCATCTTGTTCTTGTTATGAGTTTGATGGTTTATTTGCTGCAAGTTGTGTTGCTGTGTATTTATTTGAAATACATATTTAACCATTTACAAGAACATTTCCTCATACATAAACATTTAAAGGAAGAAGCATGAACTTAACACATAAGTTTATATTGCATATTTTTAACACATGAAGCAAGGTCCTGTAAAGTTTATTTTAACGAAGTAGGGGTGCTTGCATAGCATAACAAGTCAGCCTTCTATTTTCAGATCAGTAAATGTATAAATATGTAAGGGTTTTGGGGTAGAAAGTAGTTGATAAGTAGAGTTGAGTCTGTTAGTTGAGAGTTGAGTGTGCACTATATGCGTGAACGACAAGGGAATTTTGGAGTAGAACTAAGATATCATGTATGAGTGCAGTGCTCACCTTCTATAAGAGATGATTCTGAATAATAATATAAGAAGTTAGTTGTTTTGGACGTAGCCCATCTTGGGTGAACCACGCTAATTATGGTGTCTTTGTATTACGTTGTGATGTGTTTGTTTACTATTATGTTTATTGTGCGCACAAAATTATGAATGGTTAATATGAATATGTTGTTTGATGGTTCTACGCACTCAGTATATGGTATACTGAATGAATGTTAAGTAGAATGGTTAGAATGAATGCCTCACATTCCTCCATGACTGCAAAAACCTGGTTCTTGCAGTCCCCATGGATACCTCGGGTGAGACTTCACCTACTTGCGGGTGATGCCGAAAGGACCGGTATCTGAGGGTTTTACTGGTGTATTATTGTTGAACCCTGGGTCTACCCACTGCGCGCCAACAAATGGTTATGTTGTCGGGACCGAGATATGCGACTGAGGGGAATGTGGAGGCCGACTAAAGAATAGATTAGACAATGGTTAGAGGTGAAAGAACATGAGTTTGTTATAAGTCATAATAAGAACCCACAGATCAGCTCTGAGAAGTGGTTATAGAGGTATCTTTTTACAGATCTACGTGAAATTTTCTTTGTTGATTTCTTGAATGTATTGGCTGAGTGGATATAGAGGTTAGTTGAAAAGAATGAAACATTCTGCATTGTGGTTCCAAGGAATTGGACCCTTGAGTTGATCCAGGAAGTGAATATCGTAAGTAATCATATCTCTCACACAGTATATTTTTGGCTAGATAATGCATTGGGGGGTTATATTATCGAGTTTTCTATATATTGTACTTAGTCATATATTGTTGCTAAGAAGGAGTTCTTCAAAGGACCGCACGGAAGATATTTGAAGTCACTGTCTACTTGGATTAAGATGTTTCTATGTGATAAGAGAGTTTTGAAGATGGAATCTAATTTCCTTAGTAGCTAAGAGCCTTCGCGCACATAGGCGGATTGGGGGTTGACCGGGGAATGGTCTGAGTGTATGAGAAGGATGAAGGAAAGATAAAATGAGGAACAAATGGGCTGAGGATGTTGAGAGAAGAAAAATGTGTGACAGGCGAAGAGATTGGAGTATTGCACAATGGTAAAAGATTTCAGTATAGTAGGAAGAGATTTGTGGTTGATAGAGAAGAGAAACATAGTGAAGTTGAGGAAAGAGATACCTATGTAGTGCTCCAGATCGAAGGAATATTGCACATAGAAAGTCATCTCAGTATGGTAGAAGAAGATCCATTACATCCCACTCAAGTTAGACTCTACACTGAACCCACGACCTCGTGTGTGTCTCCAAGGACTGAGGTAAGATCTGAAAGTTTGTTAATTGTAGTTAGTGGAGGAAGTAAATATAATAGTAAAGGTAGTCAGAGTAGTGGAATTAGTACGAAAACCTAGTTGTAGGTAGTGTCACCGAAGAGGAATATTGTGCAGTACACAATGGCAGGAGTAGATCCCACTTTGAGAATGCATGTCTTCCACGGAGTAGGTTCAAAAGATCCAGAACAAAACTTGTTTGTTTGTGAAACAATATGGACCATGAAGAATGTCCATGATGATGATGCAAAGATCGTGCAATTGGCGATGGCATTCAGAGAATGCACATTACTTTGGTTTATGAAGTATCAGTCCACTGCACCTACGAGACAAGCTAGAACATTGATAAACATCAGGAAAGCCTTGTTGAAAGAATTCTAGAAACCGAAGTCTGAGTCACAGTGTATTACAGAGCTAAAATAGATTAAGCAGTTGGAAAATGAATAAGTATGGGATTTTGATCAGAGATTCAAGATATTGATGGATCGGTTGAGATTCTAGATTTCAGATGAGCAACATAGGGAATGGTTCATTGCAGGATTATTGTCGCATATATGATGCCCTTTGACACAACACAAGATTAAGACATAGTAAGAAGCACTAGAAATCACTATGAAATTGGAAGCATCCCTTGTAGGAGAGAATGGAGTAGGGATGGCTCAAGTTTAGTTGCAGTTAGCATCATTGACTATTCAGTTGCAGGAGCTTGATAAAGGGAAGGAAAAGCATGAAGAAGTATAGTGTGTTACATGCAAAACATAAGGTCATCATAAGAACGAGTGTCCATCTTTTCAACAATATCTGGATATAGAAGCTCCAAATCCTTTAGCCACAAGAGGAGGGGTATGGTGTGATATATGTTAAAAGATGGATCATCACCCTACTTCCTACTCGTTGATGTAGAAGTATCAGAGCACTGCTAGAAAACTATTCTATAATTTTTGTAAGTATGTGGGACATGATGAGAAGGATTATCGTGCACTTGATCTAATGAGAGAGCACATTGTGGATGCATACATAGTTCAAGGGGAATAAGGAACATAAGGAGAAGTATCATAGTATAACACCCCGAGAGGTTATAATCAAGGAGGAAGAGGAGGGTTCATAGGTCGTGAAAGAGGAGGATTCGACAGAGGAAGAGGACCGATTATATGTTATAATTGTAACTAGCATGGGCATTTGGTGTGAGATTATTTGAATCCATGCATGACATGAATGTACTGTAGACAGTTGGATCGGGCGACAAAAGATTGTCCACAACTGATCACGAAGTGGTGGGAGAAAAAAAACTAGAATGTACAGATTATAGCAACAGAAGAGTGTGACGATCAACCAAGGATAGAAGTAGTTACGCATAGAGGAGCAAGAATAGGAGTTAATGCGACAGAACAAGGAATTCATCAGTGGGTTAGGAAAGAAACATAACCTCCTTTGTTGCATCACCCTAGAAAAGAAATAGATACATACAAGCAAGCAAGGAAATAACTACTAGAAACAAAATGGATATCATCAACTTCGATTGCGCCAACTTTGCATGAGAGGCCACCTGTGTATGACATGCCTCCAGTCTATGACCACACGAATACAGAAAGGAAAGTTGGGAAGGTAAGTACTTTGAAAATTTTCTTGAAGAGTTGTTTAGAACTAATGAAGGATGAAACTACATTAATCATGTTCCGTGGGATGATTGACCATTGCACATAAGAGAAAGAAAATAATCTTGCACATAGATCAATTAACCAGGTACATCGCAAGAAAATGAAAAACAGGGAGTTCCAACTTAGTGTGCAGATAGGAGGCTATGATATGGATAATATCATTTTGGATCTGGGATTTGATGTGAACGTCATTTCAAAGCAGACATGGGTGACAATTGGAAAGTCGAACTTGAGCTGGTCACCTATTCAGTTGAGGTTAGCCAATCAACACAAGATTGTTCCAATTAGAATACTGACAGGGGTGAATGTTAACATTGATGGAGTGTGTGACGCAATTGATTTTGAAGTAATTGAGATAGTAGATGGTAGCAAACCTTATCCATTGTTACTTGGACTTGATTGGGATTTTGATAACCGGACTATTATTTATCTGAAGAAGAGATAGACGGTTTTTGAAGCACGAGACTTGAAGGTTGCTATTCCACTAGATCCCACAGAAGGAAGACAACGTGGGACCAACAAAGGGAAAAGAGTTAGATAACCTATATAATATGATTGTGTGAATGGATGATTATGTTAATCATATGGCTGATGGTGCACTCAGCTGGTGAAGTATTAGTTCCTGCGCTTCAGATTCAGAACAAGCCTTGGAGAATTGGCAACAGAGATTGCATGAAGTATCCACAAGAAGATGTGCTCGGATTGCTCGCTCACTGCATTGGATTGGAACTAAGGTATATGCTCCTCCGAAGTATGATGGACTAACAATTGTAGATCCTTTTGTGAAATAATTTGAATTGCAAATACCATATCAACAAAGATTACTAGCTCTAGATGTCATGTTAAAAGAGACCCTTGCAAGATGGTGGGCTATGCATAAGGATAGAATAGACAATTGGAAGCAATGAAAAAGGATGTTACAGAATAGGTTTGGAACAGATTATACTGCGCAAAAGTATACAGGTTTGAGCTATCCTATAGATCATGTTACACAATGCATCATGGCATGGAGATCAGAATCGAAGCAGGAATGGATGCATTTGTTTGTACACACTCTGGACATGATCATGGAGAACTGGTATTTATAATTTGAAGTACGTAGAGGAACAACATACTCGGAAGAGTTGACTAGTAACTTCAAGGTAACCTTCGGTTTTGAATATGATACTCATTTGGTAGATACAACTCTGCAGATTATTAAGGACAATATTTTTACATTACAAGACTTGATGGACCTAGTACCATTATGTAGTGTGCACAGATCTTTTGCAACTATTCATGAAGTTTTAGAATGCTATAACATGGTTGAAGAAGGCCAGGAGGACGAAGATCCAAGAAATTTGAAAGTACCAGAAATTGAAGGAGAGTGCACAGTAGAGGGTCGTGAACTTGAATCTATTGTGTATGAAAATCATTGAGGATGTGTAAGGTGAATATTGGTACAGAGGAAAATCCCAAGTTTGCGAACATTGGAGACTACTGGAATGAAGAAATTGTTGAGAAGATTATCGATTTACTACGCGAATACTAGGACCTGTTTCTGAGTACATTTTCAGAAATGAAATGGATTTTTGGGGAGCTAGGGGAGATGAATATCCCTTTGAAGTCAGATGCCAAGCATGTGAAGCAGAGACCATATAGATTGAACCCAATGTATAAGTAGAAGGTGAAAGAAGAAATAGAAAAAATGTTGGAAGCAAGAATTATTGAACCTGTCACAGAGTCAGAATGGATCAGTCTAATGGTGGTCCAGGACAAGAAAAAAGGGGAAATTAGAATCTACATAGATTTGAGAAAATTGAATGATGCTTGTTTACGTGACCCATTTCCTACCATGTTTATATATGATGTTTTGGAGAATGTAGGAGGACATGAAGCTTATTCATTTATCGATGATGGATTCTCCGAGTACCACCAGATTAATATTACGGAGGAAGATAGATATAAGAAAACATTTGTGACAGAATGGGGATGTTATCAATACACAATTATGCCTTTTGGATTAAAGAATGCACCAACAATATTCTCTCGATTTGTTGTAGCAACTTTTAAAGACTTTATTCATAAGTTTCAAGAATTATACTTGGATGAATGGATGGTGTTTATTTTGTTGAAAGACCATGTTGAAACTCTACGCTTGATGTTGGACAAATGTAGACAGTTCTAAATTTCCTTGAACCTAAAGAAGTGTATTTTTTGCGCACCATTTGGAATCCTGTTAGGTAATGTAGTATGTAAACAAGGACTTTTGTTTGATCCTACAAAGATTGTTATGATTGTTGATCCGCCACCATCTACTTCAGTGTGATAGTTTCGAGATACATTGGCTCATACAAGGTACTTCATAAACTTCATTAAAGGATACACGCAGATCACAACTCCATTGGATAAGTTGTTGAAGAAGGAGATCAAGTTTCAATGGAATGAGGAATTTCAACAGAGTTTGGATACCTTGAAACAAAAATTGGTCTTTGGGTTGATTTTAGTATTTCCAGATTGGAAGAAGGAGTTCCATGTTCATGTAGATGTGTTATCTATAGTGTTAGTCACAGTTCTAGCTCAGCTAGGGGAAGGAGAGTTGGATCATCCCATTGCATTTGCAAGCGGGAAGTTGTCAACTATTGAACAAAACTATACTAATACAAAGCGTGAAGGATTGGCCATGGTATATGCACTCTATAAGTTTAGAAATTATTTGTTGGGATCACATTTTAAGATGTACACAGATCATTATGCACTGAGATACTTAGTCAACAAGCTAGTGTTGGGGGGGAAGATATGCAGATGGCTATTATTATTTCAAGAGTATGACTTTGAAGTGATTGTGAAGCCAAGGAAGTTAAATTTGGGACCTTATCATTTGTCATGCATATTATGAGGGGAAGATGCATGAAACTTGGATGAAAGTCTACCAGACGTGCACTTGTTTGTAGTACAAATGGTCAATTATTATTTTGCAGATATAGTCCAGTTCTTGATCACAAGAGTAGCGCCACCAAAATTTACAAATGCACATAATAAGCAATTAGTAGTAAAGGTAGTATATTATCAGCTTATAGCAGGGAATTTGTATCATTTAGGAACAGATGGTATCCGATGTGTATGGGAGCACGAGAGATATGTGATTCTATCAGAGGCACATGAAGGAGTTGTAGGAGGCCAATATGTCGGGAAAGCGACGACTCGAAAGATTTTGTGTGCATGACTTTGTTGGCCCACCCTTTATAAGGATGATAAGGAGTTATGTCAAACCTATGATGTTTGTCAGTGAGTTGGGAAGCCTTCCAGAAGAGATGAGATGTCTTCAGTACTGCAAGTTACATTACAAGATTTTGATAAATGGGCCCTTGATTTTGTTGGACCGATCAAACCACCAACAAAGAGGTCAGGAGAAAGATACATCATCACTTCGATAGATTACTTGACCAGATGGGATGAAGTAGAATCGGTCAGAGATTGCAGCAGGGAGACTGTTGCACGATTTTTGTTTAAGAATGTTGTTACAAGGTTTGGATGTCCAAGAATTCTCATGAGTGATCAAGGTACTCATTTTTTGAATAAGATGATTGCATCCTTGACAAAGGAATTCCAGATTCATCACCAGAAGGTCACACCTTATAGTCCTCGGGAAAACGAAATAGTGGAAGCATTTAACAAGATCCTAGAGCATGCATTGACGAAGGTATGTAATGTAAGTCGAGATGACTAGGACTTGAGGATTCTTGCAGTGTTATGGGCATATAGTACCACATGTGAGAAGTTGACAGGACAAACACCTTTCAGATTAGTATATGGTCAGGAAGTAATTATTCCTATGGAGTTCATTGTGCCAAGTCTGTGCATTGTTGCACTGACATAGCTTACAGATTCGGGCACAGTAGAGAAAAGACTATCACAACTAGTGGAACTGGAGGAAGAATTCTTTATCGTAGGATTTCATTAGCAAGTTCAGAAATCGCGCGAAAAGGCATGGCATGATAGACATATTAAACAAAAGAATTTCTAGAAGGGAGACTTGGTTTTTCTCTATGACAACAAGTTTTTGCAGCACCTTGGAAAGTTCGAAATGAACTGGTTGGGTCCATACATGATCAAATTTGTGAAAAATGCAGTGTAACGACCCTGCTTAAATAGATGAATATGATTATTAATTATAATTAAATTAATAATCTAACTGTCCTAAAAGATTAGCTAAACAAAAAAATTATTTCTTAAAATAACATTAACTAATTTATTATTATTAATTAGTTATTCATGATTGTCAATGATTAATTTAAGTGTTAATTAACTCATTAATTAATAAGGTAAAGAAATAAAAGGAGGATAATAAACTATATTGTTAAATTAAGTTACRTATCCAACAASKGATAACCTATTAACTACAAGAGGATAAAATAATAAAGGAGGGATAGGGGGCATTAACGGCGAAAGGATAGGAAGGTAATAAATGGGTTAGGTAGGGAGTAAATGAGGGGGAAGTCGGTGAAGGAGGAATATGGAGGGGAAGGAGATTGACGGGAGGTCATTCTACGGGAGAGGAGCGATTGATTTTGGGGGGCTCTGGATCTGCAGAGAGAAGTGAAATTTTGGGAGTGGGATTGTATTAGTCAGGCAGCGGGGTTGCTGGAGGTTTTGGGCACGGGGGCCAGGATATCCATATGATATCCTGGAGCTAGGAAGTTACCTAGTTGGTAGGGAGGAACTAGGTTTTGGGCAGTGTTTTACAGTGCAGCAGCGGTCAAGAAGGCATTTGGACAAACGGAGGGTTATTAGCATCAGGTTCAGGTATTTAAAATTTTGCAATTGTTTTTAATCTGTTATTAAATTTATTATTCATTGTTAAATTTACATGTGTACGTGTTAAAATATTTTGGAATTATTGAACTTTCATAAACCTAGTAGAAGTTACTGTCTTGTTGTAGAATTACTAGATGTTAAATTAAATTTGGCCATTACATTTGGTATCAGAGCCCTGGTTCAAAATCTGGAACCAAGGGCCTACCTACCCACCCATAAATTTAAATAAACACTCATATTTAGTTATGGTAAATCCCTAAATAAATGTATTAGGTTAAATATAAATTTGGAGCCTTAAGGGCCAAGTTCCCAGCTCCAGGCTCTAGCTCCAGTCCCACCTAACTTGCAAACCAAACACACTATTATTTTAATAATAGATAAACAAACCTAAATATAAATAAACAATACGTATTGAAAAAAAAAAAATGTTGCAAAATTTTGACAAATCATAGAAAATGCCTAATCTATTATAAGTTTATCTAAGTTGTTTATGCTCACAGTTTAAGTTCAGCTTAAATTCCTATGTTCATGTCATGGCAGATTCTACCTCCAAAATTTGCAATATTAAAGTTTCTGCTTAAAATAGAACTCTAAGACAAAGAATTAAATATTTTCAACATGGCACCCACAACAGACCCAGAAACAACCGAGAAGACACTAGTTAACATTTCTAGATATTGACAATTATAGCAATCTTTCCAATAAACAAATTTAGGTGCATTCCACACAACATCACCATCTAGAATCTTCGAATCGCGATGGTGGTAAAGCGATGCAATGGAGCAGCTACACTAATAGATCTAAAGAGGCCTTGACAATGACAATGATCATTGATCAAGAACAACCCATTTTACCATAAAGAAGCTAATGAGGTCCAATGGTTAGTTCAAGAATCAATGAGCAAACTCTGCGCCAGATTGACAAAGGCTCCAGCCTTATTGGGGATTGTCCCCAACTCAGGCAAAACAAAGGAGTATTATATTTAAAAAATTGAAGTAAAAGTACAAACTAGCATAGCTCCATCGTAACACTGGATATTTAAGCCCACTTCAAGTTTTTGTTCCCTAACCCTGAGTCTATTAATCCCACCTTGAGTTCTGATCCCTCTGTGAGGGATATCTGATAATTTAACTACCTTTACTGTTAAAACAAAATGCTAATTTGAAAAATAAGAAGGTTGAAGTCTTATGAGAGAAAGGGCAAAATAAAAATAAGAAACCCCATGGATTTCAGCTAGAAGAAGAATACAAATTCTCTAAATAAATAAATAAAAGACAAAAAAAAAAATCTTGGTTTTTCTATAAAATTGGTTTTCTGAGAACCCAATGAAAACCTAACCTGCCCATGACCATTTTGTGAATGATCGCAAGTATAAATCTCCCGGCCTGCTCAGTCGGCTACTACAGGGGCGATGGCATGCGCAGTGACTCTCCTTCTCCGCTGCCGGACTCTGTCGCCTGGGAAATTGAGGGAAACCCGAGAGGCCTTAAGCTCCTAGGGGTCTTGAAGGACGCCAAAGGCGAATCGACGACGGGATTAATCCAGTGACGGAGGTGAGGGGTCTTCGGCAGCATGGGAATGACGGACACCTGGGCACCCTCCACGGTTGTCAGGGGGTCATCAAGCGTCCAGGAGCGCAGCTGTGACGGATCATTGGTTGTCGATCTCCATGTTTTTCAAACGGCGGAAGCCGATATCAGGTCACGCGGGGAGTCGATCTTATGCAGTATTTGTGTCACGATGTCAACTGATTGCATTGCAGGCTTTGGCAAAGTCTCCATCGTTCTGATCTCAAAATTCTAACCTCGTTTCCTCGTAATAATTTTTTTCCAACTCGTAAATTCCCAGAGACCAAACCAAATATCCCGAATTCAAAAAACTGAATGATGGACTTCGAGAATTATTGAGATATTCCCAGTTCGAATCTGCTGTGTGAAAATCGCAATAAAAGTCGCCCCTCTTTCTTCTATCTCAGCATGGTATGCACTCTGGCATTTCAAATCCACAACTTTCTCAATTTCGAATCCACAATTCTGAAATATACACCTTCAATGGCTCTACGGAATGGACAGATACCGCAGCAAAATATACACACAAGAGCCTAATTGTTAAATGTCCATTTGGTTAAGGGTAGGGTTTAAAGATTTAAAAATGGCTTTGTATACGAGGAGGCTTTCTCTCACTCTTTGTAGCAGAAGCAAGCCACTTCCAGATGGTCGTCGGGCTCTCTGCTCTTCTTCTTCATCGATTTCTTAGGGCTTCATCCACACTGATGAATTTCGTTTGGACAGTCCAACGACTCATATTGTAAGGGATTTCTTGTGCAAAACAGACCTAAAACATGTCGAAGATTTCACACATAAACCATACAAATCCCAACTCTGCCATGCGAGCCTGGTTCTCAGCAATCCTGGCCATGCGCAGGGATTCATAGGCATTGTTAAGGAAGAGGAGGCAGGCAGGCAGAGGTCGGCCATGGCCGCACTCCTGGATGAAGAACAGGGCCAAAAGAAAGGTCACTCGGCAAGGGAGTTAGCCGAGCAAGTGGTAAAAAAAAAAAGAGGTAAAAACAAAGTGACTTCGAACGAAACCCCAAAAAAATAGAAATTTGTGTTTTGTTTTCTTTTATTATCATTAATGTGCATGGAGTAGTAGATGCAGGCATGTGGGCCTCATGCCAGGTCCCACATTGCCTATTCTATGGTTTCTACGTTCCATGGCGGTGGCGCATTGGTAATTGTAGTTGTTATGGGGGAGAAGTCTTAGGGTCAAACCCGTGGACGTCCCCTCCTTGGCGTGAGTTGATATATGTTTTTTTTTATACATTTTATTAAATTATTTTGATTTTTTTTTTATGTTTTGTTTACTAAAATTCTTATAATTTTTTTTTGTGTGTTCGTTTATTTTTTTTGTATTATTTTAAGTGTAAATAAAAATAAAAATAAAAATAAATAAAAAATAAATTTTAAACATCCACGAAGTGGCACCCATGGGAATGGAACTCGTGATCTATTGAAACCAAACCAAATGCTTCCACCAATAAGCCAAACATGTGCCTTGGAGAAAAAAATAAAAATAATAATAATTAAATTAATGGGAAGGATTAAGTAAATTAGTGACTAATTAATTAACACTAATAATAATATTAATTTCCGGGAATAAATTGAAGTGTTGATTAAGGCGATTGAAGCTTAGGATTAAGTTTAGTCTAGATTATTAGTTTTTAATAAACTAGCACA
>SNQJ01S0014678.1:25411-47440 GCA_010110895.2 Picea sitchensis
CCAAGATAGTCTAGCAGAGGAAGGATAGGAATGGAGATGGAAGTAGGTTAGGGAGGAAGGATGAGTAGTAATAGTTGAGACGATATGGAGATCTGTCTTGTGGTGGAATTTAATGTTTTCCCTTCAAAAAAAAAAAAAAAGTGAAATGTGTATATATGAATATTCATTATTTCGTAACTAAACCACAGTGGTCTAAATAAAATTGTTGAAACGGATAATTGTAATTAAGGGATTTATCAAACAATTGATTGATTTGTTGTCTTTTATAAAAGACTAGTCTTGCTGACTGGATAGGATGCATACATAAATTACTAAAGGATGATAGTTTGATTATTAGTACATGCACGAGAATTGTATGTACTAGCTACACATGCATTTCTTGTACATATACACTAGTATGTATGAGTTTTCTTGACTTACTAATAATGTCAGTTACTTGTTATGAATGTGTGAACCATGTTTCTTGTCCTTTGTACCATAAGATACCTTAACTTTGGGACGAAGTTTCCTGAAGGGTGGGTGTATGTAACGACCCTGCTTAAATAGATGAATATGATTATTAATTATAATTAAATTAATAATCTAACTGTCCTAAAAGATTAGCTAAACAAAAAAATTATTTCTTAAAATAACATTAACTAATTTATTATTATTAATTAGTTATTCATGATTGTCAATGATTAATTTAAGTGTTAATTAACTCATTAATTAATAAGGTAAAGAAATAAAAGGAGGATAATAAACTATATTGTTAAATTAAGTTACATATCCAACAACTGATAACCTATTAACTACAAGAGGATAAAATAATAAAGGAGGGATAGGGGGCATTAACGGCGAAAGGATAGGAAGGTAATAAATGGGTTAGGTAGGGAGTAAATGAGGGGGAAGTCGGTGAAGGAGGAATATGGAGGGGAAGGAGGTTGATGGGAGGTCATTCTACGGGAGAGGAGCGATTGATTTTGGGGGGCTCTGGATCTGCAGAGAGAAGTGAAATTTTGGGAGTGGGATTGTATCAGTCAGGCACCGGGGTTGCTGGAGGTTCTGGGCACGGGGGCTAGGATATCCATATGATATCCTGGAGCTAGGAAGTTTCCTAGTTGGCAGGGAGGAACTAGGTTTTGGGCAGTGTTTTACAGTGCAGCAACGGTCAAGAAGGCATTTGGACAAACGGAGGGTTATTAGCATCAGGTTCAGGTATTTAAAATCTTGCAATTGTTTTTAATCTATTATTAAATTTATTATTCATTGTTAAATTTACATGCGTACGTGTTAAAATATTTTGGACTTATTGAACTTTCATAAACCTAGTAGAAGTTATTGTCTTGTTGTAGAATTACTAGATGTTAAATTAAATTCGGCCATTACATGCAGGTGTTGTTTAGTTGGAGAAATTGAATGGGGAAATAGTGGAAGGATTGGTTAATGGTAGTCAACTGAAACTGTGTAGGGACAATCAAGCTTCCACACACTAGTCTGAGTGTGTAGTATGTGTACCATAGGATCTGTATTATAGTGTATTATAGAAAATAATAAGAAAAGGAAAAGAAATAAAAGAGCTTGATGCAAGTCACAATTAACAATTGAAGGCATAGGAAAGTTTGAAGTTCTGAAGAGATGAACAAGAAAATGTCGCGGAAAGGAAAAGGAATTGAATTATGCGTAGAAAGGAGAAGTGAAGAACTAGGATAAAGATATGCGCAGAGGATGGGAAATGAATTAAAGAGAAAACATGATGACGAAATGACAGGAACACGTAGTCGTAAATGAAGAGCGAAGACAAAGATTTTGATAGGCTGGCAAGATCTAGACCATGATTTGCATAATAATCTGAATTTAATGCAGAATAAGGAAGGAATTGAATGTGATTACAATAAGATGGGACAACAGGGTTGGGCATGAAGAGGAATATAATAGTTGGAAATAGACTATCAAAGAAGATGAGGAGACGACAAGTAAAGGTTATTGGTGCATTCACATTCGAGAGAACAAAGAAATAAAGAGAGACCCGAGTAGTAGAAAGAGAGTTGAGTTTAGTAGAAAAAGTCGAGTAAGGTGCAGATCGGATAAGAGTGCAGAGAGCTATGGAACCGAAAAAGATAGGAGCTTCTACATCAGGAACAAAAAAACAACGCAGTAAGCAAGCAACAACACCTATACAAGAAGAATCCATGAGGCACTCGATCCATAAAACTTTCCCCGAGCGTATGTGCCGACAAAAAAACAAGTCAAATTGCAGAAGGAAGTGAAGTATGACATGGTTACACCGATGATTCCACCTAGGGTCATTGTCGAGGGAGATATGTTAGCTGCAATAGGGAACCTGAGGTATTCAGACCACGACCTAATAGATCTAAAAAAGTTTCTAGAATTAGCTCCCCATAAATTATTTATGCATAGGAATGAAACTCGGATCACTTGTAGTAATAGTTGAGCTGAAGGAATGGGAAAAAGAATTGAAGAGAACGTGAATACTAAATCTATTGGAGATACCCCATTTTGGCAGGAGTGGGGAAATAAATATTTGCGACAAACTATTACTGAGTTGTGTACATGGAGGATTCTTATGGTTGGAAAGGGAAATATCAATAGACACCCAGCTGATTGTGTGGATTATAAGACTACCAACAACATGTGAAGACCCTTTACCATTATTCATAGACAAGACAAAGGAAAAAGCACTAGCAGAAAGAATGAAGGAAAAATATGTCACATTTAGAGGAGCATGCAAACTAGATGTAGCGAGCATCAATGATGACACCATAAGGTTTGCGACACAGGTGTTGGCCTGTAAGCTACTAAGAAAATTTCACAAGGATAAAGTAGTAGCGAGAGCCATAGCAGTAGTGGAGAAGTGTGTAGTGGGAGTGCTGATGAATTGGTCGACCTTTCTGGAAAATCAGTTTTTAATGGACTATAGGGAGGCACAAGAGAAAGGAACAAAGTTCCATTATGTGTGGTTGTTAATTTTGATAGCATTGATTGTGTGGAGGGAGCAAGAAGAGACGTAGTTCTTAGAAGGAATACATAAACCATTCTTGGAAGCAAGATATATGTCTTTGTGGCATACTGCGAACAAGAACAGACAGATGGATAACAACACTACCTACTATATCTCTAAGGATATTATTTAGCAATGCATCGAGGACACGCCACGCATTCAACTGAAGATAGTTGAAGCTTATAAGCATTGTGCAATTTAAGGAAAGGAAACACCATATGTATATTTAGAAAAAGAAGGATTTGGATCAATAATGGTTGTCGACGCATTACAGGGTGATAGAGTAAGACATCAGCCAGATTGTAAATGACTGGGATGAAGAGTAGAGAATCCCAAAGACAGAAACAATGCAGAAGGAGATGGAACTACCAGAGACGAAGACACAAGAACTAGAGAAATATTAAGAAGAAGAAGAGGAGGGACAAGGAGAACAAGGGAATGGCGAAGATGACATACAGGAAATCCCACCGCTTGTTGGAGAAAAGAGGAAGTAACACCCTAAGGAGCAATCAACGTGCAAGCATAAAAAGAGAAAAACAACAAAGGAAGTGGCCATTCAAGAATTAACAAAGGATGACTTAGATAAAATTGGTGATCAAGTCAAGGAATTCATGGAAGAAGTGTTTGTGCGAGTTGTGTAGAAACAAGAAGAATTGCACTCGGACGTACAAGCGTAGATTGCCACACCACTCCATATTTTGGAGGCAAGTAGGATAGCGCCAATTAGAATGGGAGAAAAAGAAGAGACCGGGAGTACAACTAAGACTATAGGATCACAATCGACAATATCAACATCAGGAGAGCGTAGAGTAATGAAGATATCAACAGGGGCATTAGAGTTCCCAACAATAGAAATGCAAGAGCGTGCATAGGCACTAAGTCATATTGACTTAGTATTGTCACAACTATCGGCAGAAGTGTTACACAGCTTGCAGTCAAGTGTAAAACAAGAAATTCAGTTGCACATGGAGTTGATGTCAATATAGTTGGCTAAGGTGAACGAGGACAATGAAACACTCCAAGTCGAATATAGTAGACTAGTCCAAGAGTGGGACGAGATTGAACAGAGAGTAGGAAATTTGAAAAACGCAGTGAAGGAAGTGTACACCAATTTTCCAGAGATACCAATGGAAGTAGATACTCCATTGTAAGAGAAAGTAACGAAGATCAATGAAGTTATTCAGGGCTTCCACTCGAAGATAGTATACTTAGAAGCGTGCAAAACACCAAGTATGCCACCAAAGAAAGAGAGTAGAGGGAGAAGACAACGATGATGACAACGGGAAGCATAAAGAGTTTGGATGAAGAATGTGCAAAGCTTTAAGAAGAAAGCACACAAGTATGGACTCAGCTACTGAAGATCACAAAGTTACAAGTGTTCGAACAAAGGATACAATTTACGTAGGAGAAGGAAAAAAAGGTTAAAGATACAATGAACACTCAGCCACCTTCAGAGCGCATGGCTGCAATAGTGGAGAACATACAGTTGAACCAAGAGATCAACCAAATCATAGCAGAACAGTAAAATATTGTGTAGAGGATTAAGCCGCAACAAGAGGAATCCTTCAGAGTAATAGAAGAACTTGCAGCAACACAAGGGAGAGTGAAGCAAGTAGTATAAGAGAGTGAAGAGAAGTTGAAGACTCCCATCACAACACAGACTGTAGAGGATATATTGGCATGGGAAAAAAAGGCAAAGGAGAAAATCGTGACTACAAAGGAGACTTTTGAGAAGCTCGTTGCGACATTGAAGGGAGGGTAGCAATAGAACTAAGTGGCTTGGGATGAGCCACTGGTGAGTGTTGGGGGCCTGTTGGGACAAGTTTTGGGGATTGCATGGAGTGCATGCAGAAGAAGCAGTTAGTGCATTTTTAGGATCAACGCATGTGGAAGAAGGAAGTTAGTTAGAAGTCATTAGGTATTTTGGTCCTTTGAAACGAGCTAATCCCTAATGTAAATGTATAAATATGTAAGGGTTTTGGAGTAGAAAGTAGTTGATAAGCAACATTGAGCATGTGAGTTGAGAGATAAGTGTGCATTGTATGCGCAAATGACAAGAGTATTTTGGGGTAGAACTGAGATATCATGTATGAGCACAGTGTGCACCTTTTGTAAGAGATGATTCTGAATGACAATATAAGAATCCAAGCATTGTGGACGTATCCCATCTTGGGTGAACCACGTTAATTATGGTGTCTATGTGTTATGTTGTGATGTGTTTGTTTACTGTTATGTTTATTGCACATAGATAATGTATGAATGGTTAATATGAATATGTTGTCTGATGGTTCTACACACTTGGTATATGGTATAATGAATGAATGTTAAGTAGAATGGTTAGAATGAATATCTCACATTACCTGGTTCCTGCATTCCCCATAGACACCTCGGGTGAGACTTCACCTGCCTGCAAGTGATGCCAAAAGGGCCAATATCTGAGGTTTTTTTGGTGAATTAATGTTGAACCCTAGGTCTTCCCATTGCATGCCAACATCCCAAAAAATTTCCTTGCAAAAATGATCTGATGTACTTCAAAATCTCTTTCCCCCTAGCAACAACAGTTGGTTGCAAATAACACCCAGGCCCTCTACAAGGGGAAAATTAAATGATCCCTCCCTAATGGGGAAACCCATTATGAACATATAATGTTAATATCCAATTGCATGCTCATAATTACTTGATACCAAATGTTGGCTTTGAATAAATGGATGATTCCTCATCACAATCAAATTGATCATTATATATTGAGAAACCTTCAATAGATACAATACCTCACCCTCCTAAAGATGTCTTGTGTGGGATGATAAAAAATCAATCAAAGAGGCGCTTATAGTAGGGATGGACTCCCAAAAGAGGACGTAATGATTTGTGTATCCATCAATATAATGGGTTTGGGGGCACCCTTGAAACAGAAATATGCATAGAGAATGAGCCACAAGTATAATTAGGATGTTATCTTTCACTAAGAGACTATGTCAAATAATGAATATTGACATTATGGGAACATTTCAAGCCTTACTCAAGGGGTGAAATTTTGTTGCAAGCAATGCTAAGGGAAAATATGGAGGCTTGGAAGTAGGATGGAAGTATACAAGTAAGTTAGTAATCACTTATTTATGGACTGCACCATCATTTGCACTTTTTTCGTGATGGAGTTGAACAAGGACTTAAATTTTGTTAATTTGTATGTTCCCACCATAACAAAAGGGACCACTGACTAGAAATTATGAATGATGTGTCCTTCTCTGACCAAATAGTTATAGGATGATTTAAAATTGGTGTGGAATGTAAGTGAATTGTGGGGATAAGAGGCTAGATATGGTGCTCATGCATCCTTTTTTCATCACTTTTTCAAAGAGAATATTTTGGTTGATATGGAATCCAAATAACTAATTCCCTCTTGGGGAAATAAAAGGTTGGGTATAGCTACCATGGCCAAAAGGTTGGATACATATCTTGTCTTTGAGAATATTTTGACTAAATCGGGAAGGTATGAAGCTTGGGCAGTTATAGAGGTGACTCTAGACCACTTCCATATTCTTCATCAATTAGATTCTAATGAAAAATAAACTTCTTCGTTGTTTAAGTTCAACTCATATTCATTAAAAAATGAATAACTTGAAGAAATTATTACTAAATAGTAGAAACCATATGACCCAAGATCTAGTTGCAATGCCATGGTGGCTTTGCATGACTACCTAAAAAGGATCAATACTATCATAGAATCTTAGATCAAAGCTCAAAAATACAGAAAATCAAATTAGTTTGATTGAGGTAGATGACAAGTTGGAGTCAATTTACGAGGAGGTAAAAAGGGGTTTGTATTAGAAGTGAGTAGGAAAACTATGGAAAATCTAGAAGGATAAATGAGTCTACTCATAGCATGGAAGCAATCTCTTTAGAGATAGAATTTTAGGGTTATAAGGTTAAAGGAGGGGAGTGATAACACAAAGTTTTTCTACATGTATGCTCAAGTTATAAAAGTACATAACACTATATGGGAGGTGCAAGACAAACATAGTTATGTTAACTAGGGTTTGAATGGATTGCCAATATTGAAGTTGCATATTACGAGGACATCTTTCAAGCCCATGGTAAGAAAAATATCATGGACATTATGTTAATAGTTTCAAAATTCAATAGACAAGTCTTAAATGAACAAAATGGATCCCTTTTAGTGCATGTTGATGATGAAGAGATAAAAGATGCATTTCATCCTTGAGAATGACAAGGAACTAGGGGTAAATGGTTTTCTTGTAGATTTTTTTAGAAGTTTTTATGAAGTTATACTAAAGGAATTGCTTATGGTGGTAGAGGAATCCCTAAATGTTTGGAGAGATATATGGTCCTATCAATTCCACTTTTGTATCCACCATGCAACAAGTTGATAATCCCCTTTCATTTAACTTTAACAACCTATTTCTCTATCTAATTGGATGTACAAAATCTTTGCCAATGTCATTACAAGAAGGCTTAAAACCATAATGTAAAATATCAAAGGCCATTTTTGGAGAGAAATTTGGATTTCTAGAAGGAAGAAATATTGTTTTTATGTTGTAGGGGTTGCACAAAAAGATTTGTGCTCCATGAAAAAGAAGAAATTACCCTATACAATTATTGATTTGGACCTATCTAAAGTCTATGATTAGGTAGATTGGAATTTTTTAAAACCATTGATGCTTCACATAGGTCTAAACATAAATGTCATAAAGTGGATTGAGGAGAGATTCACATCCATGTCATATGTTGTTTTAAGCAATGGAGTGACATAAAAAAATTTCAAATCTCATAAGGGTTTAAGGAAGGATATCTTATATCTCCTCTTATGATTGTTTTTATGTCAAATGGCCTAAGAATATTTTTGATAAGCTTGAAGGAGGAGGGTGAGATCAAAAGTATGCAAGTTGCTTGGGAATGTGACATATCTCATATACTTTTTTATCAATGTCGTGGTTTTGTTTGGAAATGGGATAGTAAGAGAATAAAGGGATATGGGAAAGGCACTTAACTTCAATTTCATAACGATTGTAATGCAATCAAGCCCACATAAATCAACCCTTGGATATTATAAATTGGAGGAGACTTTTATTGAAAGAATCAAAGGAATTTTCCCTTTCATACCAGGATTTGTAGAGAGTATGAAAATTAATCAGGTCAGATAATTCCATGGTTTTATATTTAATCAGGTCAGATAATTCCATGGTTTTATATTTATCCCCCCCATTACCAAACACCACGCCCCCCCCCACGTTAAACTCCCAATCGACACCTATATTGATCCCATTATTAAAAAAAAAAAACCTCCACCCCTTATTACATGTCAATATATTGATTATATTTTTTAAACTTTTTAATACCCCTTTTATGAATGGATGTGATTATGTATTTCCTAGTTAGTGAATCCCTCATGCCCTAAAGGCCTACTTGCTATGATCCTAGTGACATATTAGCTACAACAATAATCTTGTGTTCCCCTCAAGGGAGTTAGCCTCCTCATAAAACTCGAGGAACCTAATATCCCTCAAAAGGAGAGGGCTCTAAGGTGTAATAGGATGAGGAAACATATCCCTCTCCCTCTTATGGGCCTTCTGTATACTCACAAAGGTATACTTACAATGCATTGTACATTAGTTAGTATAGTAGAGAGAACAAAAATTAACATGTGTAACATTTACATTTGTTTAGTGCACTTAGAATCTTGGGAGAATTGAGCACTAGTGCAGTCTATAGATGCACCGACAGTTGGTGCTTGTCATGCCAATGCACTTATTAATCAATATGCACCTAAAAAATCATAGGAAATTTGTGTGAGTTATATATATTCGGTGTGCTTAAGTTATATGGGAGCATTTCCAATTGGTGTAGCCTATATAGGCATCAATAATCGACGTGGGCCGAAACCCAGAGCCACACTGGCAACGATTCAAAAAATAATGAAAAAAACAAAAAAAAATGAAAGGTTAATTTAAAAATGTAAATTGGTGAAAATGTAAATTAAGGGATAGCAATCAATTTACATGGTCTCTTCTTCATCGAGGAGGTATGGTTGTTTCGCAGATAAAAAATGAAAATATGGTACAATTTAAAAAATTACAAAACGAAAACAAATTCATCATGGAAGAGAAGGAATGGAGAAATATGTCAATTTGGTAGCACTATACAATGGGGCAATAATAGGGGGATATAGAGCATCAATGCTTGTATGGGTGTGAAGCACTAAATGAAAGTTGATATGAACATTTGTTTGCTAATGTTTTTTACCCTACGTCATTGCGCCCTATATCCTAATGCACTAGTGCATGTATATGTATAGGGTGATAGGTGATATTTTATATAAAATATTTTAACCTACCTTAGTGCACGTGGTAGGGTTACACACTTAGTGCAGTTAAAATATATGGTGCACCAACAATATTATTTTTTTTTAAATCATCGATATTTTTTAATAAAATATTTTAACTTTCCTTTGTGTGCGTGGTAAGGCTATGCATGGGTGCAGTTAAATCTATTTGGCACATCAATGAGATTTTTTTTTATTTTGAATAACTATTTTTTTTAATAAAATATTTTAACCTACCTCGATGCGCATAATAAGGTTATGTGCCGATGTAGTTAAATCTATTTGGCGCATCGACACAATTTCATTTTTTTTAAATGGTTGATATTTATTTTTAAAGTATATTAACCTACCCCAATGTGTGTGGTAGGGTTACACATTGGTGCAGTTAAATTTATTTGGCACATTCACAATATATTTTTTGAAAAAACTATAGCCTTAGAATGTTGAGCATAATAGGGTTACACACTGGTGTAGTTAAATCTATTTGATGACAAGTGCGTAACCCTATTACCTGATTTGGATTTCAAGAAATTGCATGATTTTCCAAGTTCAAATCCAAATCCTCCTTGGAGGTCATAGGTTCAAATCCAAAAGGGGGTAGAGTATGTATACCTCTGTAGACTTTAGCAGTCAAATCGTTGTGTGGAGGGGGTTCCTTGTCCCACAAACAAGGGGTCTCATACACCAATTTGGTGTTTGGATTGGTTGTGACCTTATATATATACAATTGGAACTGGATTCTTTTTGGTTCAATTTTTTCTTGGCACTGATTTAGGGTTATGGTTTTATTTTCCCCTTTGAAGTTTCATCTTAGGTATCTGTGCCTCCAACTGGGACCCACACATTTCTTTTAATAAACCATTTTTTCAAAAAGTCATTTGTTCTTAAGACATAAATAGTCATGACTGTAATTTAATTTTTATGATAGCTAACATTATAGATATATAAGTCATTCCCATGTTGTTCTCCAAGTATCTAGCTTTCAAACGAGCTCTCGTTTGTTTAATTTGGATATTTGGATCAAACGTTATGGCCTTTGGAAGATGGCAACTCAACAACCATCGATCTATGCTCCACGTGAATCCTTAGCCTTTGATTTACAAATCCGCCTTATTTATCCCACATGCATTATGGAGGGTACTCATATTATGTTTATAAGAAAAATGGCATCTCATATTATTTGTGTGTGAAGTAGAGATAACCATGGAACCTTGCGTAGCTTGTGCATAATATAGCTTTTAGTTGCCACCTCATCACTTAGTCATCATGCCAAGTCACTGCCTAGTAATCCGTGTCCAACAAATATCATCTAGGTGTCACCCAGGGAAAGGTCCACTTCACTGCCACGTGTCCTAATGTGATAGGTCCACTTCATTGCCATGTGTCCCAATATGCCAAAGGAGGTGGGGGATAAAACTTAGAAAAATAATATGATTAATAATGTCACAAAATAATGATATCATAAATAAACGGAGAAATGTGTGCAGAGGTTAGGATGTGTGGGATGTGCGAGAAGTAAGGAGTATAAAGTTCTATGTACAAGAGATGATCGTGGGATGTGCGAGAAGCAAGGAGTATAAAGTTCTATGTACAAGAGATGATCCTTCCGCACTGCAACCTTGAAAAAATGACTAATGAATGTGGAATATGAAAAAGTGACTAAGCATGGAGAGTTGAGTATGGAGGGTTAAGAGAGTTATGGAAGATATAAAAAATGATTAAGTATGGAGATTAAGGAGAGCAAGGAAAAAGGCTAAGTATGAGGTATGGGATAGTAGTATAGAGAGGAGTGAGGTCATTTAGCATAAGTGAAAATGACTAATTGTCGAGGGTATTGCAGAGCATGGAAGAAAATTGGCATACCTTGGGCATATGACCTATGTTTTAGATTCTCTAAAATGTTGGACAAAGTTGACACATAGGGATATTTAATGAGAAGATGGACACAATAAATTTCTTTATTTTTATTATATTTTTCTTTTTTCTCTTTAGTTCAAAAGAGAAACCATCCCTGTTGGTCTTCTGTGAAGAAAAACTACAACATTGATTTTGAATTCTTAAAACTTGTTGGGTCTTCATCATCAATGGGTGAAGGTTATTTGGCACTTTCAAAATTTGAAAATTTTGGTCTCTATTACCAAGAGACATAGGTTTTAAATATGCACCCCAATCACCTAGTTGATGGGTATTAGGAAAACACATCAACAATAGTCAAATGTATGTTATGATTTCACACTTGAAATATCGAATATAAAGGTTTTTTCTTGGATACACACACACACACACACACACACACATTAGTGCTTGTGATATTAAAGTGCATTAATGCATCAATATGGTTTAAGAAACTAAAAAAAATATTAGCTAAAACCTTCACTCACTCACCTCCATTAAAAATAGAGAAGGAAGAAGTGGTTCTACTAAGACCTTCACTAATTGGTGTTTTCCTTGTAGTGAATTAAAGACATAAACTTTCCTACATCAATCAAATTTAATGAATCTATGGATTCTTGTTTCTTGAAGCTAGACCTTCAAAGCATTAGTATAAAAATCATGCACATGTTGGCAACCCTCCAATCTAGTTTTCACTAGCAGAAAAATTACAACAACAAATGTACCACAATACTTCTTGCCATAAATTCTTCAATGTTTCTCCAATATTATAGTCCACAAAATTTTTGTTGGGCATGATCTAATGGGTGAAACAAGATGTGCCTTTCCCATTTAGACCAATGATTTTCAATATCAACAAGAAACGTATCTACTCAACAAACTCCCATAGGCGAGCCAAAAAATTGAACATCTTAAAGGTTGCAATCTCCAAGTGGATCTCTTCATTACCTTGGAGAAAGAGTGGCAATTGTGATATCTTCCATTTCAAGTGTCATTGCAAATTTTCTCTTATGAGCCTCCCTCTTAGGTATATTATTGAAGCTAGATAGGTTGGAGGCTTGCTGGCATATAGCTACTTTTGTATCAACAATTATTGAAGGATTGGCTTCTATAGCATACATAATGCTTTTAACTACAACAACTGCCTACAAAAAGGAAAATTGAATGCTCCCAGGGTCCATTTCAAGATAAATTTCTAGAAATAAGTCTATAAAAGGCCTAAAATGATATATTAAAAACCTTAACATCACTTACAAAACCAAGAAAATGTCATTTGCATCTTTCTCCAAATTTTCTTAAAAATTGTTATTGCAATCCATGTACATGTTTGAGATAATATACTCCAAATATATTTTTTTTAAACGAAACTGAACTGAAATTTATATTAAAAAAAATAGTGTTGAAGAAAACGACAGTCATATGAGACTTTCAAAAAATGGCTCAAGTCATGTGCATAGTTCTATCACTAAGTCATCAAGAGCTGGAGCTCTCTCCAGTTTGGATTCCTAATCATTCATATTGATTACATCTTTAATAAGCTGGCATAGTAACCACAAAACTTTAAAAACAATTTATTGGTAGGAAGAACAGAGTCTTGGAATTCAGTAGACCTGGTCTGTTGGAGAGGTCCTTCCTTGATGTCCATAAGGATTGTTCCTTGATCTTCGTTTCCACTAATTGTTATGCCTTGATCCGAATTTTATGGGGTATATGGTTTAAATTTGGATGCAAAAATTCATAAAGCTATAAAGCTAATAGATTGACCATATAGATGCCCACCTCCTCATTAATTAATTGGGCTAACAGGTTGCCCATATGGATAAAAAAGAGTCCCACCTCTCCATTATTGTATTGGGTTTTATTTTCCACTACTTAGTTAGTTGAGTTGTTAGATATCTTATTATAATAATATAGATTCATTTAATGAGCTCTTTACATTATTGTATTGGTTTTATTTTCCACTACTTACTTAGTTGAGTGATTAGATCTATTATACTAATAATAGAGACTCATTTAATGAGCTCTTTTTCACTTTAAGCTCGGCATAAAAATCATTAGTCTCTAAGGGAGTAGAAGATCGAATCACGTATGCCACGTATCTTATATCTGTGATAGAAATGAGCACGCTCTGTATAAAGCATGATTTTTGCTTTCTGGCTGAAGATGTTCCCACGATTCTCTCAACCTAAAAACTATCAAAACGTGAAAAAAAGGGTACCGTGCAGGTAGGATTATCAACCCCTTCAAACATACTGGTAAGCTCGGCGTGCACGAGGTTGTGATATGGCGTTAGACTGTCATAAGTGAATAAACATGTGAGTGTCCCTTGCTGTTCACCCGGCCCTGGACGTAAGACCCCACTCCCCACGAAATGAAACTAGGAAGGCGTTAAGTAGCCTAGCGTAGCACCGCTGGCAGTAATTCCAGCCTTTAAGTTCTCTGCCCGCCATCATATATGCCATTATTATAATTACAGCCAGAGCTTGGTAGGAGACTGCGTCAACGACCCAATCGCCCAGCCAGAAGACGCGTCCAGATTATCCATCCTTTCGCTGCGTTTTTTAATTTTTTTATTTCAATGTCTGCAACAGGAAATTACTGGCATCGACAATCCCAAGGCTATGAAAATTATGCTAGCGATGAGTGATTAAGAGGAGTAGTAAAAGATTAAGGATTATGCATTTAATAAATAATTCCAATTATATAAAATTTATTTCTGCAGTTCAACGCTAAAAAGAAAAACGTTAATTAGTTTATTTCTGCAGGTGAAAAACGTTAATTAGTTAAGTATATAAGGTTCATTTGTAGTTCAACCCGAGTTCCAAACCACGGGTTATCATGCGCTCTGTCTGAAATTACGATTGAATAAAAGGGATGACGCAGGGAAGGAGTAAAAATAACATCAATCGCAAAGTAATGAAGAAGAATTTTCATTGTACAAGCAATGGTTTTGCTGGGAAAATTAAAAACGAAAAAGCAGACAGTAAATCACAATAATCGCAGAGGGAAGAAACGTCCAGGGGAGGATTCCTTGTTGCGCATATAAATGATCCTACACTTATTATCCATGCACAGGAAAACAGGGCATGTGAATCTAAATCTTTAACATTGGAGTGAAAGACGGTAGATTCGGCTCCTGGCCGATTGCTCAGACACAGACTAATAACTTAAAGGATAAAGGAACAGAAGATAAAACACAATCTACATCTAGACCTTCTCTGTGGAGAACAAAATAATGAAAAAAACACAATCAAGGAATAAAGAAAATGCAAGCAGGAGATACAAAAGTGCAGGCAAGGTTTTGAGTCTAGGGCTCATTCTAGCCACGCGCAATTAGACAGTAATTCAGAAATAAAAGATATTGTGGATAGCAAGGTTTCTTACAGGATGAATCAAGCAACAAGGGAATTACAATTACCGTAGAATTACATGTGCAAGGAAATCTCATGGCAATGAAATCATCATATGAATACAGTAAAATAAACAAGTATAAATTAAATTTGATTGCAAGTAACAACTTTAATAGGCGTACCTTTATCAACGACGATGAGGCGAAGATGTCCTCCTATGCGTTCGCTCAGTCCAGATCTCGCTTTCTGGCCGGTGAGACCTCACCAGTACCTCCTAGCCAACGCTAGGGGTACTCTTCTTTCCGTTGAGTCCCCCGAGCCACAAAGGGGCTACACAAACAATACCAAAGAATGCTAGCACTTAGCTTGCCTCGCAAGGTCGAGCTACCACTCATTACTCGAACTGGGTATCCCAACTCCTGCAAAAGAAACTTAGTCAAGATAAAATGTGGCAGCGTAACGTTACGCAAGCCAGATGTGATCCACACTCCTCCTCCACCATCCTTTTTATAGAGTTTTCTTAGTCATTAGTTTCCCAAAACCCTCATTAGATTCATTTTTCATTTAATTAATTTCGAAAAGCCTCCTCCGTACACATCTCTCCTGATCCCCTAGCTGCACCAGAAAATCAATTTTATTAATTAATTAAATTTGTCTATTTCCCTCACCCACATAAAAGCGTTCCTCAAAATGCTCCTCGGTGTCCCATTATTCCCTTACAATTCTTAAATGACTTACATCTTACTTAATTCCTAGTTGATTTCATAAATAGAAAGTTCCAAAGGCTAGATTCCTTACTAAGTGAGACATTCCTCTTTTTCTTTAAGTTTCCCCTTTTCTTTAAGTTTTCTCCTTTTTAACTAAGTTCATAATTAACAAGTTTAGACAAACAACCATTTACCCCCTTTTAATAATTAAATCTTCATTAATTTTTTTACTTTAAATAATAAAACTTGAATTTTCTTTACCCCCCTTCTTGATACATGTCTAATTAGTTTTTTTTTTTTTTTTTTTTCAAAGGTTCTACTCAGATCTAGGTTTTCAATTCACTAGGCTTGGCGACAGTTCTTAAGGGAAAATTTTGTTATTAAACTTTACTCATCACATCATTCATTTTAAGGCCGACAAGGTCCTAAGGAGGCATAGTTTTCTAGACAATAGGTTTATTAACTTATCAGTTAAAATCGCGACGTGCCCTTCAGGACGCACTACATGCTCCAAGGGTGCCACTCGCCTCTTTCCATTTTCTTTGCGTGACATGCCCTTCAAGACGCACTACGTGCTCCAAGGGTGCCACTTGCCTCTTGACTAAATTTGGTAGACGTCAAACCCCTGGATTCAATACTTTGTCATGTGATCTTGTGGGAGACTAAGGGCCTCTAAGGAATAAGGACCTTGCCTTATTGCACGCCCCTTAAAATCATCATGAGCGACTATCACAGTCTTTCCTCACGACATCGCAGGTCTCTCGAACTAGGTAATCGTTAACCTACAGTTCGAGCCATGGCGAGAGTGCTAGTAGTCTATGGCAGGGTTGCTGCCACACCTCTCCCTCAATGTCTCTGGTTGTCGTGCGTGACCCCTTTACTCCAAATGTGAGTCTGGTCGGCAAGCTATCATCAGTCTGCATCTATTAATGAATCATGTCAGCAATAACAATCAACATCATAACATCTAATCACATGTACATACATCACATCAACAATATTCAAATCCTAACAGTCCACTCCCTAACTCGATTTGGAGTCCAAGGAGTTTCATCGATGCCTTGACATCCTCAAAGTCCAGATTCTTGCACCACTTAGGAGAACCCATTCAATAGAACTTGTCGATGTAAATACAACAAAAATAACATAACATCGAATCTGCAATGTCTCATAATCATAATCAAAACAACCAATAGTATAATGAACCGGATCACTTGCATGCAAGTGTCCTCAAAGAATAAGTTTGCTCAGTGTACGCAAGAGCGGGATGTTAGAGTAGTGCTATAAAAAGGCCTAACAAGCCTTCTCATAATATCAAGTTACTCATTTTGGCTTCTCTCATATTTTCTATCGTTCATTGTGAGGTTAATTAGCTATGAGTGATTTATTAGTAATTAGTTTTAAAGGTGAGGCTCCTCTTTGAGCCTCACCTCTTGATTACTTCATTTACATGTTTTTTTCCATTCTTCTTTTCATGCAATATTGAAATGTCTAAGCTCCTCCTCTCTCGACATTCAAGCCATCCAGATCTTAGCCCCCGAGATCTGGATCAATGGTATGAGAGCGGTTATGATCTCTATTGGAACAAGGGTTTGAAGTATGCTGCGGGTTCAAACATTTGCAGCAATCACCAACCTCCTTTTGGTACTATCAGAATCCTTTTGTCGGGCCATACACTATAAGCATCACAATTGATCCACATGCACTGCAAGGTTTGTTTTTACCCTCGGATCTTCGTTCACCAGTACAAGGAGAACCATACATGGATTCACTACATCTATACATGGATCCACTACATCCATTGATCTGAAAAAATTTCAAAAAATTTGCAGGGTGTTCATGTTGCCCACATGGGTTCCACAACCTCTACAATAGCCCATGTTGCTCTACAAACTCTTGGCTTCATTTGTGGCCCTCTATACTCATCCAGCTTTAAAATAGGTTCTTCAACCTCTACACAACATTTTAGAGGCTCTACCATATCTCATTGGAAATATATCTTCAATATCTCAAATGGGTATTTCGCGGAATCTCATTTGGCTTCTTGATTTGAGAGATGTCATCAATTGAATCTCAACATGTATTTGACCCAAGGAGGTTGCGCATACCACCATCTTCAACAGTATTTTTATCTCTGCTCAGGAAACTACAGAAGGAGTTCCACATATGGCTGGAAATATCTCTTCAATATCTCAAATGGGTATTTCACGGAATCTCATTTGGCTTCCTGGTTTGAGAGATATCATCGATTGAATCTCAGCATGTATTTGACCTAAGGAGGCCACGCGTACCACCATCTTCAATGATTTTTTTCTCCATGGCCAGGAAACTAAAAAAGGAGTTCCACAGATGGCTTGAAATATATATTCAATATATTAAATGGGTATTTTACGGAATTTCATTTTGTTTCCTGGTTTGAGAGATATCATTGATTGAAGATTTGCATGTCTTTCTTCCAAGACAGTTGTGCGTCACTGGCACTTCAACAAGATTTTTCTCAATCCACGGGCCACCTCAGAACAAGTTCCATATTCTAATGGAAATATCTATTCAGTAGCTCAAATGGGTCTTTGACGAAATTTTGTTTCATCACCTATAGTAGAAGTTATGAATAAATTTTTCCAAAAGTCATGATTTTTCCATTTTTTATTAATGTAAACAGTTATGGGTCAACCACACACAACCTTTCCCTTCATTGGGAATTAGAACATTGTACTCATGGATCTCTTTGTAGCATGGATGAAATGATGGGGACCATCATTTTCTAAGGGGGGAGGAATGATCTGAATTTTTTTATATATATATATATATATATATATTGCATGACTACTGAGAGGGGGATGTGCTGGAAAAGAGACCACGATGGCTGAAGAAAGGTGGTGGAAGGCACCTAGAATGGTGACGTTAACTTCCACCGAAACCAATACCGTATTTTGTCTTCACTGGCCTGGAGAACCAAGAGCGGCTCGCTGGCCTCGAAATGAATTACGCACCAAGATGGTAGGTGAAGAGGCTCCTCATGAGTTAATGAGGGATGGGGGTGAACCGCCCATCTATGGAGGCCTCAGACCTGGCCACCGCGAGGGAATTCGTGCCACACACAACCTTGCCGGGAAAGAAAAGGTAGGTAAAAGGTGTGGGAGGGGACACGAGGGGGAAATCACAGGAAAAGATCGAAAGAACTCTGGAACAAAATATAGAGTGAGTGATAGCGGAGAAGAAGGAGAGTAACCTTCATTCTCAATTGCTGAAGAACAGAGATAGAGAATCTCAAGCATCGTGGTCTCAGCTCGGGGGTGGCTAGTGGTAAATTCATTTGGAATCGCTAAGCCTACGGTTGGGTGGAAACGAGCATCCCTCTCAGCAGTTGCATCAAACCCGGTATTTTTCTGATAAGTGTTTTATATCTTGTATCTTGAAATTTATATGCTGACATGTATGCTCATAGTCTGTGCAATTATGAGTGGTTTCAGTATAGGACTGTCTGTAGGGTGTTTTGATCAGAAAATAATGGCTGCATACTTTTATTGGAAAGACCACATATGGCTTATGTTTATATATATTGAACTAATACAGATTTTCAAGTCTTCTCTCAGGAGATTTGTTCCCGTGTTTGTCTTACCTGATGCCTTGGATAGATCTTCCCACAGGGACACCCTTTTTAAAGTTTACCCAAGAATCTGTCGAAGGATTTGATGACATAATTCTGAAAAACCCTGGACGAGAGAGAATGGAAGTTAACGTCACCATTCTAGGTGCCTTCCACCACCTTTCTTCAGCCATCGTGGTCTCTTTTCCAGCACATCCCCCTCTCAGTAGTCATGCAATATATATATATATATATATATATATATATATATATATGTCAATTTACATTCGTTGACCTTGTATACTAAGGTCCAAAAATCACACATTCACATCTTTGAGTTTGCCACAGTTCTTGGCTAGCATAATTATTTTTACAGACTGGGGGAAACAGGGTGTTACAATTCCCTCTCCCTTAAAGGAACATCGTCCTCGATGTTCTATCTATCATCATGACATGTATGTACAGAGGTAAACAAAATTGGATATGTTTGTTTCATGGAATCCTCCATTTCCCATGTAGCCTCATCTGGGCCAAAATGTCTCCACTGCACATTAACCTGTGCAATGGTTCGGTTCTAGAGCGGGGTTTCATTTCTGTCCAGTATGCATTGAGGTTCTGGTAGGAATTCTCCCTCCGGTTCCACTTGGATCACAGACCAGTCAATTATATGATTAAAATCATGTACATAGTTCTTCAATAATGAAACATGGAAAACATTATGTGCTTTTACTATGGGAGGAAGTGCTAGCCTATAGGCTACAAGTCCCACTCTATCTAGAACCTCAAAGGGTCCACAGTACCGAGGTGCCAACTTGGTACAAGCTCCCATTTTCAAGAAACATTTCCTGGGCCTAACTCTGAGATATACATGGTCTCCCGTCTTAAACTCTCTTGGAGTTCTCTTTTGGTCGGCGTAACTTTTCTGTCGGTTCTGAGCAACCTTCGGGTTTTGTTTTATCTGAGTCACTTGTTGTTCCATTTCTTTCAACATGTCCGGTCCAAAAGAAATTATGTTTACGGGATTACTCCAACTAACATGAGTGTTGCACGGCCTACCATAGAGGACTTCAAACAAACTCATCCTTAAGGATTCTTGGTAGCCGTTGTTGTAAGCGAATTCCACCATTGGCAGGTAGTCTTCCCACTTCTTGGGTTGATGCATTACATGCATTCTTAACATGTCTTCTAGTATTTGGTTCACTCTTTTTGTCTGTCTGCCGGTTTGAGGGTGATAGGCGGTGCTAAACAACAACTTGGTCTCTAAACTAGCCATCAGTGATTTCCAAAAGTTGGAAGTGAATTTTGTGTCTCTGTCAGACACGATCTCTTTCGACATACCATGCAGTCTGAATATCTCCTTCATGAATACCTGAGCGATGTCTATTGCCTTGAAAGTTGACTTGACGGGGATAAAGTGAGCGGACTTGCTCCAATTATCCACCACTATCATGATGGCGTCATTCTGTTTGGTCGAGGTTGGTAATCCAGTGATGAAATCCATGGAGATGGTTTCCCATTTCCATTCCGGGATTGGTAGAGGTTGTAATAATCATATCGGGTGTCAGTGTTCTTCTTTTACATGTTGGCATTCTATGCATTTGACTAGGTACTCAGCTATGTCTTTCTTCAATCCAGGCCAATATAATTGTTTCCTGGTGGTTGTGATCATCTTCTGGTATCCAGGATGACCAGTATAGGGTCTTTTATGTAGCTCATCCAGTATGAACCTCTTCAAGTCATCACAATCTGGGATATACAATCTGCTTCGGTAAGTGAACAGGCCTCCTTCCATCATCTGGTAGCCTCCATACTTTATCCCTGTGGGTTCTTGCTGTAGGTACGAGGTCACGGTCTGGACGAAGGGATTTGTTTCTTGTGCATTTCTGACTCTTTCCTTCACATCTGTCTTACAGGTGCTCACCGCTGCCAGGTGAATTGTTTTCATACTTATGCTAAGGGCATCGGCCACCCTATTTTCCTTTCCTTTAATGTGTTTGATTTCGAAATCAAACTCGCTAAGGAGGGTCATCCACCTAGCTTGACTAGTGTTGAGCTTTGGTTGGTCAAATAGATATCGCAATCCATAGTGGTCTGTCATAAGTACAAATTTTCTTCCCAGGAGGTAATGCCTCCACATTTTCAAGGCGTGCACTATGGCAGCCAGCTCTAGATCATGGGTCACATAGTTGACTTCGTGCTCATTCAATTTTCAGGATTCACAGTAGACCACACTTCCTCCTTGCATAAGGAATCCTCTGCTCCCTTCCTTACAGGCATCTGTGCACATGAGGAAATCAGCTTCGGGATCGACGATCTTCAACACGGGTGCATGGGTCAGTAAATGTTTCGGGGTCTGAAATCTTTCTTCACATTTTTGTGTCCACATGAATTTTGTCCCCTTCTTCTGGAGGGCAGTGATTGGACAACCAATCTTGGAGAATCCTTTTATAAATATCTTATAGTACCCTGCTAATCCCATAAAGGATCTGATATCCAAAACATCCTTTGGGGTAGGTCATTCCATGATAGACTTGATTTTGTCAGGGTCTACTACTACTCCTTCTTCGGATAGAACATGGCCTAAGTAATGTATTTGCTTCTGGAAGAATTCACATTTGTTGAATTTGGCATAGAGCTGATGTTCTCTTAGCACTTGCAGCACAAGCCTAAGATGATCTTCATGCTCTTCTCTATTCTTGGAGTAAATTAATATATCGTCGATAAAAACCAACACAAATTTGTCTAGGAATTTGCTGAGTACATTGTTCATCAAGCACATGACAGTGGCAGGGGCATTGGTTAACCCAAATGGCACTACCACAAACTTATAGTGACCATACCTCATCCAGAAGGCAGTTTTATGGATGTCGTCACCCTTAATTCGGACTTGATGGTATCCCAACTGTTTAGTTCTAAATGATGATGTCAATCAGAGTTTATTTAATGTCAACCCGGGAAGGTAAACTTAGAAGTGCTACCTAAAATATATAGATCTAGAAAGATTCTTAATTTGTCCAAGATCTTAAAGTTCCCTTACAAGAACATATTCATCAAGATCTCTTTCAACAACTAATCAAACCTAGATCTAACAATTGTCAAGATCCTAAGGTTCTCTTACAAGAACACCTGAATTTTAGGATCTCCTACAA
>SNQJ01S0014678.1:47450-120025 GCA_010110895.2 Picea sitchensis
CCACAAATCCACTTAAAAATGTTAAGAATTGATCAACTTTGGAAAAGCATAGTTATAACCCAATGATGAGGTAAATGTAATGATGTGGAGGTGATATGAAGGTGAAATGGAAGTAATTGTGAAGGTTTTAGTGAATTAATGGAATGAGAATAGGAACTATTTTGAAACCCTACACCGACCTCAAGTCAATCTTTGAGAAAATAGACACACCCCCTAATTGGTCGAACAAGTCATTGATCCTGGGCAAGGGGTACTTGTTCTTTATGGTTACCTTATTGAGTTGTCTATAATCTATACACAGTCTAAGGGTACCGTCCTTCTTTTTCACAAATAGGACTGGTGCTCCCCATGGAGACACGTTGGGCCGGATATACCCCTTATCCATCATTTCTCTCAATTGCAATTTGAGTTCAACTAGTTCAAGTGTGCTCATCCGGTAGGGTGTCTTAGACACCGGCACCACTCCCAGTGCAAGTTCTATCGAGAAGTCAAGACACCCTACCGGTAGAGAAGTCAAGACTGACCCTTGGGTTTCCCGGTTGCCGAAACACCGAAACACCAAGGCTTACCCACACTATACCTTTTCAGGATTACACCCATTTGGATTTCGAGACTGGCGAGTACAAGGGAATACACCCTTGAGCATTCTGATTTCTGAAATGTCGAAATATCGTAACATGTCCGCGTATCGTCCTTTCGGGATTACACCCATCGGCATTTCAGTACTGGCGAGTATAAGGAAGCTCGCACTTAGGTACCCCGGGTGCCGAAACACCGAAAGGTCCTAACCCCTCCACACGCTGTCTTTTCGGGTTTTCATGAATTGGGGTTTCAGGACTGGCGAGTACAAGGAAGCTCGCCCTTAGGATATTCTGAATGCTGAAATACCGAAATATCGGGATTTAGCCATACGCTGTTATTTCAGGATTTCAAATATCGGGATTTCGGGAGTCGTGAGGACAAGGGTTCTTACCATCTGATCTCCCAGGTGTCGAAAAGCTGAAACGCTTACCGGCCACCACGTGTATTCTACAGTTGGATGGTCCAGGTATCCCCATGGGTCTTGAAATCGACGGTCCTGATTTCTTCGCTACTTATGAAGGTAAAAAGGGGTCGAGGCATTAATGTCTGCGTTCCTTCATTCAATTTAACGGTCGTAACATGCCTTAGATCCTCCAAAATAATCTCATTCATGCATTTAGCAAGAGGAAGGGTATCCTAGGAACCGAATCACCGAAAGGTCCTTAATTCATCCCCATGCTATCATTTCGGGATTTCGTGGGTCAGGGTTTCAGGACTCGCGAGTACAAGAGGACTCGCACTTAGATACCCCGGGTGTTGAAACTCCAAAATATCGAAGTCTAGGAATACCATTCTCTCTCGTCCAGGGTTTTTCAGACTTATGTCATCAAATCCTTCGGCAGATTCTTGTGTAAAATTTAAAAAGGGTGTCCCTGTGGGAAGATTTATCCAAGGCATTGGGTAAGACAAACACGGGAACAAATCTCCCGAGAGCAGACTTGAAAATCTGTATTAGTTCAATATATATAAACATAAGCCATACGTGGTCTTTCCAATAAAAGTATGCCGCCATCATTTTCTGATCAAAACACCCTACAGACAGTCCTATACTGAAACCATTCATAATTGCACAGACTATGAGCATACATGTCAGCATATAAATTCCAAGATACAAGATATAAAACACTTATCAGAAAAACACCAGGTTTGATGCAATTGTTGAAAGGGGTGCTCGTTTCCACCCAACCATAGGCTCAGTGATTCCAAATGGATTTACCACTAGCCACCCCCGAGCTGAGACCACGATGCTTGAGATTCTCTGTCTCTGTTCTTCAGCGATCGAGAACGAAGGTTACTCTCCTTTTTCTCTGCTATCACTCACTCTGTATTTTGTTTCAGAGTTATTCCGATCTTTTCTTGCGATTTCCCCCTCGTGTCCCCTCCCACACCTTTTACTTGCCTTTTCTTTCCCGACGAGGTTGCGTGTGGCACGAATTCCCCCACTATGGTCAGGTCCGAGGCCTCCACGGATGGGCGGTTCACCCCCATCCCTCATTAACTCATGAGGAGCCTCTTCACCTACCATCTTGGTGAGTAATTCATTTTGGGGCCAACGAGTCGCTCTTGGTTCTCCAGGCCAGTGAAGACCAAATACGGTATTGGTTTCGGTGGAAGTTAATGCCACCATTCCAGGTGCCTTCCATCACCTTTCTTCAGCCATCGTGGTCTCTTTTCCAGCACATCCCCCTCTCAGTAGTCCTGCAATATATATATATATATATATATATATATATATATATNATGTTAATTTACATATGTTGGCCTTGTATACTAAGGTCAAAAAATCACACATTCACATCTTTGAGTTTGCCACAGTTCTTGGCCAGCATAATTATTTTTACAGACTGGGGGAAATAGGGTGTTACATCCTCCCTGCTAGAATATTTCTTGTCCTCAAGCAATAACTGAACCCATCCAAATATAATATATGGGTCCCATGTCCACCTGTGGGACACACAGTAGGCCAGATCCAAAGATGAATTATCATGCACTCTGCCCCCTAAGTCCCATATCAAGATGTGAACTGCAATACCCTGTGAAGCATGATCCTGAATCATATCAACACTAGGATTCTCATGTACATGACACATGGCCTCATCCGGGAATGAGTCCATCCTCTGAATCGATATCAATACCAACACGATCTCCATCAACTGCATATGTTGTTGCAATAGTGACGTACTGCAAGACCTCCATGAGACACCCTCAAGTGATGTGCTCTCCTCAACACTAAAGCTCACTGGAAAGTCAAAATAAATTTCCCCTGCAAAGCTCCACTCGACTCTATCAATCAGTGAAATGCTCAACCTTGCAATCCCCGGGTCCCATGCTAGTCTCTGCCAAAGATCATTGTTGGAAGCAAGCCAAAGCATAAAGAAAGGTGATTTTGGGAAAGAAGGCATGCACAAGGAAAGCGACAGCTGGAAGGAAGCACAACACGTGTGCATGCAGGGAAGACCTAACGACATTAGGGTTAGGGTTTTTGCAGTGTATTATAATGGTTGAAGATCCAAAAACGTATAAATAGAGATGCCTAGGTCTCAGAGAGGAGAATAGTCATTGTTATAGAGAGGAAAATGGATTATTGTAGTGAGTTGATAGAGATATATAGAGACGAATACAAAGAAGCGAATGGTATGTAATATGTTGCTATATGACCTAATTTTGTAAGTTGTTGAGCTAGAGAGGATTGAGGAGGGAATATATTGAGGGTTAGATCGCAGGCTGAGGAGCCTGGTGCGATCTAGTCCACCTTGTAATATATCTTAACCCGATTGTGAAGAGTTGTAAAGCACACAACACTATAGGGCAGAATGACTATAATAAAAGAGCTAAGAGCCATATCTTTGTGGACGTAGCCCAAAGGAGGGTGAACCACGGTAACATTTGTGTTATATGATTGAATGCATGTTTGTATTTATTGTCTTTCAATAGAGATTGATAAGATAAATGAATGAGTTATTATATTTCCTGCATAAATCGTGATAACAATGTATTGTGGTAATACATTACAATATCACTTTCAACATACAGTTCTCAGATATTCCCTACTCAATCCTAGGTTGCAAACACATGAGTATTGTAGCCACCCATTAAGACTGTCTTGGGTGAGACGACGCAGTGCACCTTGTGTGTTGCGTTGCCTTCTGGTTTACCAAGAGGGTCGATAGTTTTAGAGGCTTTGTTGGAAACCCGAACATACATAAACCCTGGGTCACTCAATACAAACTCAGATAGGATATAGTATGTAAGATCCAACACATGGTTTCATTGTCATTGGTAGGAACAGTAGAGAATTGAGTAGATGAGATATGTTGAAGATCTGTTAAAAGATACATAAGATTTGCAGGAGGCAGAGAAAGAGAATATTAAAGCAGAGAAGAAAAGCAATGAGCCACTAGAAGGGGATGTTGAGACCGTGGAATCCCACAAAAGCAGAGATCGAAAGCTGGCTAAGACAAAAGAGTTGGAGTTTGCACAGAAAGATAATAGAAACCCTAGAATAACACCCCACAAATATCTTGAGAAATACATGTTTACTGATTTGCATGAAGTCTTTTTCTGTGATTTTCCACACTTATTGCAAGAGTGGATATTAAGGTTGAAGGATAACCACGCAAGGAAACGAATGCGACAGTTAGAATGGACCCTGGTACAGATTGAGCAGTTACAGTAGGTGAACAACAAATTCACCCGCACAGTAGACTTTTGGCTCGACAGTATTGTGGCATGCTTTATAACAGAGTTTGCAGTAGACACATCGAAGTCGTACAATGTAATGAACCAAGAGTTTATGTGAGGAAGGTACATTAGATCATTGTATACTTCTATCAAGATACTGCTATACAACTAAGGTGTAATGACAATGGAGTCGGACAACTAAACTTCCTTGCATGCATGGGGGGAGGGGGGTAGCACTAACAAAAAAGGAGAAATGGAAGGAGTAAAGGATAAGGGAAAGGAGGAACCCTTGGACCCAATCATGATGGATGACGACCATACCATGTGGATCATGGCCACAGCTGAAAAGACACATAATGGAGTACCCTACCAATATAAGGTGAATACCAAGAAGAGAGTCGTAGCTGTGAGGGAAGGCTTGGCGAGTGACGAGGAAGAGGTAGAGGATCTCTGGGCTGTGGAGCAGATTGAGGAAATCCTGCACACAACATATGAGAGGAAGACGAGAGGTCCAAGAATAGGAAGAGAAGGCAGCATTCCTATCCATATTAATGTCAGCGTGGAACCCATAAACTCATGTGCGACTAATACACCAAAGAGAACACCACCATTTAGACAACCAAAGTTCGGAAGAAGTCATACAGCAAGAAGTACATCTATGCAAGGAACAACAACTGAAGGAGCTAGTTCAGGAAGCATTAGTCAAGTATCTACACTACGCGGAGGTAGTAGTTCAACGTTCAGAATGGCAGGACACAATCCTACCATCAGGTTACCAGAATTTAAAGGAGAAGCATCGGAGGACCTAGAAAAACATTTGTTCATCTGTGAGAAGATTTGGGAAGCAAAATAGATCACAGATGAAGATACTAAACTGGCATAGCTAGCGATTACACTAAGGGATCGCGCATTGGATTGGTATATGAGTTTAGCTACAAACAATCCATCAAGGACAACCAGAACAATTGCAGACATCAATAAATTACTGATAAATGAGTTCCAAAAGCCAAGTTCAAAAGATCAGTACATGAATGAGATGATTGAAATTAGAGAAAAATCAGGAGATTTTGTATGGGAGATTGACCAGAGATTCAAGCGACTGAAGGGAAAGTTGAAATATCTCATGACTAATATGCAACATAGGCACTTGTTCATCAATTCACTACTACCACACTTAAAATACCCATTGCGACAACAAAAGTTTTAGACGCGGGCATAGGCTCTGCAGGCAACCCTACAACTGGAAGAAAACCAGTATCAACAAACGGATCCAACCATTGAAGAACTAAAGGAGGATTTGAAGAACCTAACGTTCCAGCTAAACCAGAATAAAAGTAAGGACAAACGAGAATTTGTTTGATGTACTACATGCAGGATGGAAGGACACCACAAGAATGAATGTCTAACATTCACACAGTATATGGTAGTAGGAATGCCAAACCCATTACCAACAGGAGGACTATGGTGTGAAATCTGCAAGAAACCAGGCCACGATCCATATCACTGCCCAATGATGTAGAAATACCAGACAGTTCCAAAGAGTTCGTATTGCAACTTTTGCAAGTCAGTGGGCCATGATGACAAAGATTGTAGAACTATGGAATTGATGCGAAAGAGAACATCAGATGCATATAGAGTGTAGGCAGAAATGATGACTAGGCAAGCCACACCCTAGTTTAATCAAGTTCCAGCCCCATATAAAACTACGCAGCAACAGTATAATACTGCATAGCAACCATATAATACCGCGCAACCACAGTAAAACACAACACAACCTTAGTACAATACCACGCAGTATAATCAAACGCCTCAGTATAACAAGCCGAGAGGAGATCGAGCAGGCTACAGCGCTGGAGGACAAACAAGAGGAATTTTGGACAAGGTAGAGGACTAGTGCTATGTCACAATTGTCAACAACCGAGACATTATGCAAGGGAATGTCCACTTCCACCAGCAACTTGTATGTATTATCGCGCATCAGACCATGATACGGAAGAATGTCCAACACTATTGGTAAAGATCCAGGAAAATATGAACCAGAACAATCATAATGTTTAGTGGATCTTAGTCGAAGCGAGGGATGAAGGACAAAACATAAACATAATTACCCATGGAGGAGCTAAAATAGGAAACAATGTAGTCCGATAAGAGCCAGTACAACACTAGTGAGTGAAGAAGAATGTCGAACCAAGGAAGCAGTTCGACGCACAGAATGAGAAGGAGATATTTAAGCAAGCCCAACAAGAATTTCAGGAGGACATTGTGTCAACTTCAACTGCCCAGTAAATCAAGGAAGTGCTAGAGTACGAGATGCCTCTATTATTGGATCATACCAACGAAATGCAACCCATGGGACAAGTAAGTACAATCAAAGGATTTTTGCAATCATGTGTCAAAGTGTTAAATGATCCATCATCTATCAAAATATTGCAAAACATATTAGAAAGATGTAGTATAGAGACAGAAGGAAAACTAGAAAAAAAAACCATCAATCACTTACATACAAGAAGAAGAACAAGTAGGGAGTTTAGACTGAATGCCAACATCGGAGATTTCAACATGGGAGATATCATATTGGATCTAGGATCTAAAGTTAATTTATTACCAAAAAAGACATGGCAATGTATGGAAGAGCCCACATTAGGGTACTCACATGTTCAATTGAAACTAGCAAACCAACACAGAGTCCTACCAATTGGTAGACTTAAAGGAGTGACAATAGACTCGGATGGAGTGCACACTAAAACAGACTTTGAAGTGATTGAAATAGTGGATGACATGACAACACCATACCCAGCGTTGCTTGTCTTGGATTGGGCGTTTGACAACTAGACCATAATCGATTTGAAGACATGAAAAATGACATTTGAGTCAGGTGAATACAGGGTCATCGCACCACTAGACCCATCAGAAGGGGAAAGGTTTGTAGAACCCACTTTCCTAGACTTAGAGGAAATCAGCCAGTTGTACATAACAACTGCGCGCGATGAGGATTATGTAAACCCAACTACCGATGGAGTACTCAGTTGGTGGAGCATTACATCATGTGCGATAGACTCAGATACCGGTTTAGAGAACTGAAAACAAAGGCTACATGAAGTTTCCACGAGAATATGTGCATGAATAGACCACGCAGTAAGATGGGTAGGCACAAAGATAAGGGAACCACCCAGTTTCCATGGAAAAAACAACCTAGAAACATTCTTGGCACAGTACGAAGATGAAGTTTTAGAGAATTAGAGACTCTTAGCACTTGATCTAGCACTCAAGGCCATGCCTACAAGATGGTGGGGTGCACGCAAAGAGACAATCACAGATTGGTACCAATGTAATTGGTTACTGCACATAAGGTTCAATGCAGAACAGAAAAACAACAAGCAGCAGAAGTATGATGGACAGGGGGCACCAGCAGAACACTTGGAGAAGTGTAGAATGTTGTGGAAATTGACACCCCCATAAGAATGGCCCCATCATTTTATACACACTCTAGAGGGCATACCAACAAACTGGTATGCAGACCAGGAACTGCGCAAAGGAACTGCAACTTGGACGGTGCTACAACAGAATTTTACAGTCACTTTCTCATTTGAGCATGAGAACCCCAACATAGATGCAGCTCTTAAACAGATAAGAAGGGTGATATTCATCAACGAACCAGAATTCAAACTCATAACATAGGAACAACAATGGAACAAATAGACAGTCCAAGAACTATTGTCATGTTACCATGTGCAGGAGGAAGCACCAGATGAAGATGATCTGTGCGATATTTAGATCGAGGAAGCAGAAGTTGAACGAGAAGTTTAAGGTCCACCTATAGAATCTGAATTCATTGTTGTGCCGATTAAGGTGAAGAAAGTCAACATTGGGATATACAAGAATCCCAAAATGGTCAGCATTGGAGATTACTGGGATGAGAAAATAATAGAAAGCATAATAGAGTTACTGTGCAAGTACATCGACCTGTTTCCCACAACATTTACAGAGATGAAGGGTATAGCAAGAGAGATAGGAGAAATGAAGATACCACTTAGAGCTGAAGCGAGACCGATCAGACATCGACCATACAGATTGAACCTAATATATAAGGAGAAAGTCAAAGTTGAGATCAATAGGATGCTCGAAGCCGTAATCATAGAACCTGTGGAAGAATTGGAATGGATAAGCCCAATGGAAGTTCAGGAGAAAAATCAAGGAGGAATAAGGATATGCGTCGACTTGAGGAAATTGAATGATGCATGCCTACATGACCCGTTCCCTACACCTTTCACGGATGAAGTGTTGGAGAATGTAGGAGGACATGAATTTTACTCGTTCACTGATGGATTCTCAGGCTACCACCAGATCAAGATAGTGCAGGAAGACAGATACAAGACCACATTTTCTACAGAATGGGGATCCTACCAGTACACAGTCATGTCATTTGGACTGAAGAATGCACCAGCAATATTTTCCAGAGTAATCATCGTCGCGTTTAAGGAATTTATCCAATAGTTTCTAGAGGTATACTTGGACAATTGGACGGTCTATAGTTTGTTGAAAGACCATGTAGAGGTCTTGCAACTGATGTTAGAAAGATGCATACAGTGCTAGATATCATTAAACATAAAAAAATGTATATTCAGAACATTGTTTGGGATACTACTGAGCCATATAGTATGCAAACAAGGTTTACTAGTAGATCTTGCAAAGATCACAGTAATTGTTAACTTGCCACCACCCAAAATAGTCTGTCAACTAACAGCGACATTGGGACACACAGGATACTACAGAAATTTTATCAAAGGATACGCACAGATTATCGCGCCAATGGAGAAACTGTTAAGAAAAGATACAAAGTTTCAGTTGAACAACAATTGTCAACACGGTCTGGATACACTAAAAGAAAATATGGTCACTGCACCAATACTAGTATTTTGAGACTGGGAGAAGACATTCCATGTACATGTAGACGCATCAGCCATAACACTTGGAGCTATCTTGGCACAGCCAGGAACGAGAGATTTGGATCGCCCTATAGCATTTGCGAGCAGAAAGCTATCAGAATCAGAACATAACTATAACACCACAGAGAGGGAAGGCCTAGCTATGGTCTACGCACTGCAGAAGTTCAAGCACTACTTATTGGGGAAACACTTTAAGATGTTCACATATCACTCAACTCTTAAAAACCTAGTCAACAAGCCAGTGTTGGGGGAGAGAATTTGTCGATGGTTACTACTATTTCAAGAATTTGACTTTGAAGTAATAGTCAAGCCAGGAAAATTGAATGCAGGACTAGACCACCTATCAAGGGTCACAAACGGAGAAGAACCTACGAATTTAGAGGACAACTTCCCAGACACACAGTTATTTTCATTCCAAATCGTTGATGAATACTTTTGTAGATATTATTCAGTACTTGAGCATAGGTACTACATCGCAGGAATATAACACCGCACGGAAGAAAAACCTGGTAGTTCGGGATGTAGACTATCAACTGATCGCAGGACACTTATACAAAATGGGCGTAGATATCATCTTCTGAAGATATGTGTTAGAACACAAAAGACCAAGAGTTTTAACAGAATCCCATGAGGGAATAGCATGAGGACATTACGCAGGAAAAGCTACCGCGCAGAAGGTATTGCGTGTAGGACTATGGTGATCGACCATTCACAGAGACTCGAAGGATTACTGCCAGAAATACGACGTCTGTCAATGGGTTGGTAAACCCAATAGAAGGGAAGAGATGACAATATGACCACAGGTAACATTGCAGGCATTCGATAAATGGGCAATATACTTTGTGGGACCAATCAACCCACCAACAAAAAGAACAGGAGCAAGGTACATTATTACTGCAACGGAATACCTTACAAGATGGGCGGAAGCAACACCATCTTGTAATCACTTGATTCGGGTGCCCAAGAGTTTTGATGAGCCACCAAGGCATGCACTTCATTAATAGCACTATCAACGCTATGACTGAAGAGTTTGAATTTCATCATTAGAAGAGCACACCATATCACCCATAGACAAATGGCACAGTATAGGCATTTAACAAAATCCTTGAGAATGCACTGATGAGGATTTGTAATGTCAACAGAGATGATTGGGACCTCAAAATACCAACAGTATTGTGGGCCTATAGGACTACGTGCAAAAAGTTGACAGGGCACAAGCCATTTAAATTAGTATATGGCCAAGAAGTAGTGGTGCCTTTAGAATTTATGGTACCTAGTTTGAGTGTAGCAGCAATTACACACATGACGGAACGAGGTGCGGTACAGGAGAGAATAAATCAGCTGATGACCATGGAGGATGATCGGATCCTAGCAGGGTTCCACCAACAAGTTCAGAAAGAATGGGACAAATCTTAGCATGACAAACACATCAAGAAGAAAACCTTCAAGAAAGGTGATTTAGTGTTGATGTATGACAACAAATCCATTAAGCACCCAGGAAAACTCAGAATGCACTGGTTAGGATTGTACAAAGTAAAAATTGTCACATATGGGGGAGCTGTATAATTGAAGGAATTAGCAAGAGCAAAAATCAGGGATGATCAACGGGAGCCAACTGAAGCTCTACAAAGACAGTTGACCACCCACAACTTGAAAAGGCACCGCACAGTAAAAAAAAAAAAACACGGGATATTAAACAGTACTAACAGAGGCACAGTGCACTGAATGAAGAAGGAGCACGCACACTTAGGAACACAAACTTGGTGAGGACAAGGCCAATGGCCAGGTTACAAGGCAAGCAAGTGTGAAAAGTAAAAGACAACAAAAGAAGTATGAAATGATGAAGTTATGTTGAATTGAATGCCGGAAAGGACCAACGGGACGTCGCATTAATCGCGCCAACTGGAGACGATGGAGGAGAGTAATGGAAAGTACAAAGGAATCATAGGTTCATTGAATTCGTCATAAAGGTAGCATCTTCGACAAGCTTCAGACGATGCCCATACAAAACACAGAGGCAGGAGCAAACACTTTATTGCTAGACTGGAAGAGACAGAAAGAGAGAAAGCATACAAAGCATAGAGCACAACTCATAGAGCTTATAGAGACCTTTGAACTCAACAAACACTTGACATTCACCACCATGGCACCACCAAAGCAAGCAGAAGCAAGCCAGACTGCCAGACACTCCAAATTTAGAACCAGAGCACGGGCCCAATCGGAGGAAGGTGAATAATAGCCACTAGATATCATCAATATAGATGAAATCCCCTCACTAGATACAACATCGATAAACCCCACAACCATGGTAGAAGAAATCCAATAGCCAGCACCTGAGGCCATGAATATGGATATGTTGGCAGAGGCACAAGAGCAACAAAACCAGGGTGCAGGAGCCCTGAAGGAGGTGCAACCAGAGAACCCTAAAGCAACCCCAAGAGTCAACGAGGCAACTACAAAATTGGCAACAACAGTCGAGACAGACAATAACAGTGTCAAACAACCCACCGGAAGGAACAATGGAAGATGTCATGGGATGAAAAGAATGGTTTTTCAAAGTATGACCGATGGAGGTTGGAACCTCGAGCCAGCCACTACCAAAGAAAGACAAACAATAGGTACCTAGGTCACCTCGCAAGCAACCCATCGTAGCCCTTATTTTGTCGCGTATACCAGATGGGGTACGGGTGAAATCAGACTTGTTGGGTCATGTCGAGAAGCTAAAATACTCGGACCACGATGTAATAGATGTGGAAAAGTTCCCGGAGTTCTCAAAGAGAGTATACTTACAGACTGTGGGCATGAATGCAGTTGGGGAACCAATTGATCAACCACTCCAGTGGGCAATAGGATTGGAGAAAATGGGAATTTAAGGTTTGCTAGATCTACCACACTTTGGCAGAGGACAGTACGTAAAAAGTTGCGTCAAACAACTGATGACAGTCACAAATGGCGGGGATATATGGTTGGACACGCTTGTCTTGATAGACGTGGAGATCATTGCACACATTACAGGGCTACCATCCTGGGGCATGGATCCCACACAATTTCTCGATGATAAAACAAAGGAGAAAGCACTCACACAAGAAATAAAAAAGAAATATGGCACTGACAGGGGGACGCAAGGAATCATCATTAAGAGGATCAACGATGTCGTGACACAATTTGCCACAAAAATCTTGGCCTGCAAGTTGCTAAGAAAATGTCGCAAGGAGGAAGTCTCAGTTGGGGTCATCGCAGTTGCAGCACAATGTGCCGAGGGCACCACAGTTAGTTGGGCACCCTATCTCTTGAATTTGTTTATGGATGACTGCAAGGACATGCATGATATAGGAACATAATTTCATTACTCATGGTTTCTCATGTTGATGGCCATCATGAGATGGAAGGAACCAGATTACGCATATTTCGCCACCAGATCCAAACCGAATTGTGGAGTGAGGTATTTATCACTTGGTGACGCGTCAAATGCCAAGCACAAGAAGATGAACGTAGTTGTATTCAAAGGATACCTTCACGACCTACAAGAGGCCATCTCCAACCTTTGGAGAATAACACCACAGGCTGTCGCACACTATCGGGACATCGCCAACTTTAAGGCCACTCGACATGCAATGTGGATACATGCGCAGAAGGACCCCAATAAGCAGTGGCTACAATTGCACTATTGCATCACAGAGAGAAACATCGACATGGTTATCCGGAATTGGGAGGACGACTGGAAGATCCCAGTCCTCACCCAAGAGATACCTACAAAGACAACAAAAGAGGAGAAAAGGCAGGAATAAACACAGACTCACGAAGTCCCAGTGCCCAAGAAACGAAAGACGGGCCAAACAAAAACAAAGCAGATGAACAAGGGGACAACTAAGACAAGGACTCAGAAGGGGAAGAAGAATAATACGTAGATGGCCCAAGAACAACAAAAACAGACCGAGGAAGCACAAGGGACTACACCAAGTCCCAATTCACAAGAACCAAGACTGAATAAGAGACTAGCTACTCAGATGGGGGGTGCGCGCAAGAAGATGAAGGTGTAGAGAACACCTCCAGATTACACGATCATGGAGGATGATGCAGAGATGATAGCCCAAATGGTTCAATATCGTACATCTGAATACTTTAAGAATGTTGTGCGCCATAGGAACATAATTCAAGAGGAGTTGACAAACATGCAACAGTTCCTCAAGCAGATAGGGGAAACGCAGGCAGCGGGCAACAACATAGGAGAAGGGTCGTCAACATTGTAGACAGAAGAAGAACCTGAAGTAAGGGAGCGAGATGCAGTTCACACAATACCACAGTCGAGTACAACATTCCACATTACACCCAGCATGTTGCGCATGGACGAGATCGTGGGGTAGACACCCCTAAAGGACTTAGCTCAACTCCAACTAGTATGGTCGCGGATACCATCCAAAGCTCTACACAAATTATAGGTTAACGTTACCCAAGAGATATAGTATCGTGCATGCACAAACTTAGTCGAATTACAACAAGCAACGGAGAAGCGAGACACACTAGAATTAATATGTGAGCAAGCTAAGATCAAAACCCAAGAGGAGAGGGAGCGCGTAAACGGATTGGAATGAAAAGTGGCAGGAACTTATGAGAAGATTCCAAAGACCGCGCAGAGGGACGTACTCATAACAACAGAGAAGAATGATCAAATTGCGCAAGAAATCGATCAATCTCAGAAGGAGATTGAGAATCTTTGTGAGCATCTCACACCCACCACTCCACCAGCAGTAAGGGAGCAAAGGAAGCATGAGGCAGCAGAGCAGCTACATGAGATAGAGAAATAGGTCAGCACAACAACCAACTTGTTCGATCAAGCAACACAGCTCTAGACGAAGCTAGAAGAGGATTAGAAAGTCCAACAATGGGATAAGGAAGAAGAACGGATAAGCACAGCTATCCAGGACCTCAAGCAGAGGCAGAAGACAATGTCCATCATAGAGCGCGTCAAAGGGGTGTAGGATATGAAGAAACTGCATGCATAACTCACCACTGCGCAAACTCAGAAAAAGGAGTTCCAGGATCAAATGGAATCGCTTCAAGAGTGAGTAGTAGAAGTCATTGCACAGGCACAGGAAGCCAAGACACATATAGCGCAGACCCAAGTAGAGTGTGCAGGATTGATCCGTGACGAAATTCTAGTCCAAATAGTAGACAGACTCAAGGAGAAGACCTTGCAGGCGCAAACACAAGCAACACAACTCAAGGAAGTTATAGGTGATCATCAAGGAGATCAATGAAGTGCACAAAGGTTAAGTGGCTTAGGACGAGCCACATGTCAGTGTTAGGGGCATGTTGGAAGCAGGCCAAAGAAGAAAGAAAGGTGATTTTGGGAAAGAAGGCATGCACAAGGAAAGCGACATCTGGAAGGAAAAACATCACGCGCGCATGCAGGGAAGACCTAACGATGTTAGGGTTAGGTTTTTTGCAATGTATTGTGATGCTTGAAGAGATAGAAACATATAAATAGAGATACCTAGGTCTCAGAGAGGAGACTAGTCGTTGTTATAGAGAGGAAAAGGGATTATTGTAGTGAGTTGATAGAGATATAGAGAGATGAATACAAAGAAGGGAATGGTATGTAATATTTTGTTGTATGACCTACTTTTGTAAGCTGTTGAGCTAGAGAGGATTGAGGAGGGTATATCTTGAGGGTTAGATCTTAGGCTGAGGAGCCTAGTGCGATCTGGTCCGCCTCATAATATATCTTAACCTGACTGTGAAGAGTTGTAAAGCACGCAACATTATAGGATAGACCGACTATAATAAAAGAGCTAAGAGCCAGATCTTTGTGGACGTAGCCCAGGGGGGAGTGAACCACGGTAACATCTGTGTTATATGATTGAATGCATGTGTATCTTTATTGTCTTTCAGTGTAGATTCATAAGTTAAATGAATGAGTTATTATATTTCCTGCATAAATCATGATAACAATGTATTGCGGTAATAAGTTACAATAACACTTTCAACATACAGTTCTCAGAGATTCCCTACTCAATCTCAGGCTGCAAACACATGAGTATTGTAGCCACCCATTAAGACTATCTCAGGTGAGACAGCGTAGTGCACCATGTGTGTTGCATTGCCTTCTAGTTTACTAGGAGGGTTGATAGTTTTAGAGGCTTTGTTGGAAACCCGAACATACATGAACCATGGGGCACTCAATACAAACTTAGATAGGATATAGTATGTAAGAGCCAACAATCACCACATTGGCGCTGCACTACTTTGACCATGACTGTCTGCTCCCTGTATACATATTGGATCCCGCACTCCTGGATCCTCAAGCTGGAATACCTGTGGCAACTGGACCTGCTGTCTAGAAGCCACATCTGTAAAAGAATCTTTGTAGAAGTAGTACCTTCCCAACCATCTCCATGCTCGATCATGATGATCAAAAGGGAGAAACTGTCTCGCTCCATAGGTCAAGCCCCTGCAAGCCCACTCAAAACCAACCCAAATTGAAGTATGTGGCTCTTTGGCGCAACCTGGGTCACCCTAAAGTGAAACAACTTACTAACAAAAGGAACTCCCAGATCCCATGGAAAACTTGGAAGTTTATCACTTCCAATCCCCACTAATTGCTCCTGTGTCATATCGATCACTCTCGAAAGCCCTCCATGCTCATCCTCATGAGAATCTGTATCTATGTCGCCCTCTAAGATGTATTTTATCCCTTAGCATATGATGCTCACCATCACGCACAAAGTCTCAACTGTTTGTCTATGATGATCCACCCCTATCCTATTGTATGTCATAAAATCACTCCTGTCAGGTGGCCTCAGCCTACCCACTCTCCATGTCCTCTACCACTGTCTATTTCTCCTCATGCTGCTGTCAATGATAAAAGTGTTAGGAAAGGCTAACAGAAAAATATGTGGTTGACTATAGGACTGGAAGGTATCATATTCTTTGGTCAATCCCAAGGATTCAACCAAAAGCTCACCCACCGGTACCCATGGTACATACTCGCCTGTAATCATCATTGAATCTCAATCATCATCACCCCTATGGATGCTGCTACTATGAAGGTGATCCCCCAGTACTATGTGTTGCTGCAAAGGAGAGACATCTCCATGCTCTACTAAGTGTGTCTCCTCCCTGCAATCCAATACGTCCATCTGAATCCCACTGTGCATCTCAGCATGTCTCTATGAATTATCACTCACCATTGTATGCTCCTGCATGCTCATGTAATATTTTGTATACTCATGCTGCAACATGGATTCAAGATGTACTACTGGTTCAACCTCGACACGAAGGTCATCCAATCTTGGGACACAAATGGAAGTGTCCTCAAAATTGTCCCTAGCTCTAGAGTCCCCATGCATATGTGAGTGCTCGACTGTCTCAAAGATCCTCATGGAGGGTAGCTCATGTGCCTCCATATCATAACTCTCCATACTCATCAGTGATCCTGGGTACTCCTCATGCTCCTCCATCAACTGGTTCTCCTCTACCAAGCCACCAACATCCACTAGAAATGTGACTGAAGGATATATCTGACTCTTCACTAAGATAGATGTAGTGGATCTCCGACAAATCTCCTCAAGAATATCCTTTGATCTAGACTCTGATTCCTAAAGGGTTGTTTATGTGCCTCTCAAGAATCATCGAGTGCTCTCCAACTTATGAGTGAGTATTTGTGGTATACCTAGGGAGGTAATATGGGGTACCTAGGGAGGTACCCAATGGGAATGTAGTTATGTGTTATTAGTGGAATTCATTTAATATATGGGAATGTGGTCATTCAATGTAAGGTGGATTAGGTCCACTATATTAATAAAGGCTCACTATGGTAGTTGGATGTAATAAATGTGAGAAGGCTCTCTAGAAGGTTCCTAGGAGATAGGGAGAGCTATATAAAGAAGTCTAGGCAATGTAATAAAACATAGTGAAGAATATTGTGATTGTACAAACAAGGATTGCTTGAGGTTTTATCCTTCAAGGATTAATATATGGTGTTACCCTACCTCAAAGGGTTTTCTCTATTTCTTGTGTTCATGTTATAATAGTGAAATGGTTTATGGTTTATTCTTGGTTATTTACATATATTGTAGATCTAGTTTAAGTACTTAACAATTGGTATCGAGCACTTTCCTTGGCCAAAGAGGAAGATTTGTTTTTCTCTTTTCTTGAAATTTTTTTTAGGGAACAAAAATTAGGTTCGGATATAAAAGTTTTATGAGTTGAATTTTTGCAAAATAAAGGTGGATATTTGAATTCCTCTGGGAAAATACCCAATTTCAAAAAAATAAATCAGCCAAAGCGAAGTTGAGTAAAGTTATGAGCATTTTAAATTATTGATTTTTAGGGGTTTTGGAAAAAGAAGCGATTTTTGTCGTAACTTATTGTTCTATTTTTGAGGGTTTTCATAGCAAGATGTATTTTCTGAGGAGAAATGTGATGTCCCTAGTATTGAATCATTCATTAAGAAATAAAATCAGTATGGAAAGATACTTGGCCCCATTTGGTAGATCTCAAATTACAGGTGATCTTTGCCATTTGGTGGAAATAAACGCGATTATAAAGAAGGAGATGATATGAGACTTTCCAATGTAGAATGTGAAAAAATATTGTTAGACAAGTGGTCATGGAGAAATTAAGAATAAAGAGAGAACCAAGAGTTTATTTTCATGTGAAAAATCTATGTTACAAGTTCATGGTTGTATTCATAAAAAAATATCGTTGTTTCTATTAACCACACAGTTGCATGCATAATTTTATCAATGTTGAGTTGGTTAATAGATTGCAGTTCCAATAAAGAATATTCAAATAACACATGTTGAGGGTGAAAATGTTCAAATTTTTAAAGATTTGAAGATTACCATGGATAAATATGTGTTACATTCAAATTTTTATGCTATGGATATGGATGAAGTGGATGTGTTTTAGGATATCCTTGGATCCAAATCGGTGAGTACCATTAATATTAATGTGCAAAAGTTTTTTTAAAGTTGTGGTACAAGAAAGAAAATCACATTGCGGATGTGTGTCTCTTAGTAAGAAGATGGACCCATGGAGGCTAGTAAAGAAGTTATTGCCAAGTCTGAAGTTGTCGGAGAGAGTCTCTGAGAAGAGGGAGATGAAGCAAAACTACAAAGAAGGACATGTCGAGAGGCTGGGAGGTCATTGACTCAAGGCACAAAGTGTTGCTGATTTGAAGAAAAAGAACAAATTCCTACAGTTGTGGTATATCGCCATCCACATCATATAGAGATGCAAAAGTCATCAAGGAAATGGCATGTGCATGAACACATTTATACAGCAATGAGAGCACGAGCGAGAAAGACAAAAGATAAAACCTTTGAGAACATAAGCGACATGATGCAGAGAAAGATAAAGGGTGCAAAGGTAGCAAATAGGCATCATGTTAGGCTTCCATTGGGATGGATGGATGGTCATACTTGGTACCAGTTGGCTACATTGCTTGGCCGTCAGGATCATATTATGGTTTCTTCTAATGTTTCAAAGACGAAACATGTGAAGGGAGTGGAATAATGGTATACCCTAGGGAGTAATGTATGGGGTACCTAGGGAGGTACCCAATGGGAATGTAGTTATGTGTTATTGAGTGGAGATCATTTAATATGGGAATATGGTCATTCAATGTGAATTGGACTAGGTCCAGCAATATTAATAAGGCTCACTATGTTAGTTGGATGCAATAATAAATGTGAGAATATAAGAAGGTTCCTAGGAGATGGGAGCTGCCGAAGAGTCTAGACGATATGTGAAACATGGTGAAGGGCATTGTGATTAGCGCAAGCAAGTTGCTTGAGGAGTTTTAATCCTTCCATAAGGATTAATATATGGTGTTACCCTATTTATCCTTCCATAAGGATTAATATATGGTGTTACCCTACCTCAAGGGTTTTCTCTATTTCTTGTGTTCATGTTATAGTGAATGGTTTATGGTTTATTCTTGGTTATTTCTGAAGTATATTTGTAGATCTAGTTTAGGTACTTAACAGTATTTCCACCTCCTACTCCTTCTCCCTCAATACCCTGTGATACATCTTGCCAATCCTCAATAGATAGTCTCTGTCCATCAACAATTGTTGGTAGTCGGTCCTCATCATAAACACTCTCTCCCTAAGAGTATGAAAGTCATCTATGGCAATTCCCTCATCTGAACTATCATGTGCCAATGATGCCCTCCAACAACAATCGACCACCAATGCATGTGTGTCATCAATGCACCTAGTGGCTGACATGATCATGTCCTCACTGGCTCTCAACTATCCTGCTAGGTAGCGTGACTCCTGATCATCGTCCTACTGAGGTGCTACCTCATGTCCCTCACTGCTAGTGTCGACACTGGAATCCCCAACAACACTCTCTACAAAAGATAAAGCACTAAATTGATCCATGTCCACTGTGCTACTGGGTCCTCCTATATGCCACTGCACATCATCACCAACTGCTAGCTCCCTCTGAATCATAATGTATCCTATATCAATGGTTGTATCCTCCTGTGCACTCACCCGACTACTATCATATGCATCTGGATCCCATACAGATGTGTCCAGACACGTGCTATGGTCATCTTGACCAATGAGGGGTACATCCTCATCACTCCAGGCTGGTCCTGGAAGTAAATGTCCCATCATAATGTCAGTCTCCCCGACCTGATCAAACAATGGAGTCTCCAAAAGAAGCGACTCACTCTCCTCATACTGATATGTATGTGTAAGTTCAATTGTTTGTACGTTGTGTCTCTCCTCCTGGTTCTGTGGATCGATATTTCCCTGGTGTGCATCCCTCACACATGGATCCTCCATCATATATGAAATGCCACTAATATCCTCATGTGTCGTGGCTATCATGGGTGTCTGAAAAAATGACAAATGTGTCATGGTCCTCATAGGAAGCTCGTCAGGTCTAGGTGCTAACACATGTGAATCTCCACTAGTGTCACCACTTTGCTGAAGTGTAAGGTCATCAACACTATGTGATATGGCTACTGAAGTACATATGCTATCATCCTGTCCATCCAACTGTCCATCCAATACACAAGGGTCACTATCCTCCCCAAGCGTGCAAGAATCACTAGCCTCTATGCAAGAGTCTCTAGCGTCATCATACTGCTCCAAATAATCATCTATCTCTGCATCCTCACACACCTCATCATCACTGTCATAGTGCACCTCAATAATGTGTTTCTTACCTTTACCCTTACATCTATGATCTGGCTCCCAAGGCACTTTGCAACTGTAGCAAAGTTGTCTGCTCCTAATAGGTGTGGGATTACTCTGTGCTTCCCTCCATCTAGTTGTTTTGGCTCTATATTTCTCTGTTTTGTTGACCCAATATGTAACCTCATCTTTGCTCCACCTAGGATTGTTCATGGATAAATAATGTTGGAATGTTATTTGAGCACTAAACCCCTCACTAGAGGCATAGTAGTCCCATTCACAACGTACAACCTCTCTAGCAAAATCCTTAATACCCATCTCCATTGTATTCTGCATGTGCTAATCACCAATGGCTGGGAGGATCAACGCTCTGATACCACTATAATGTTCCCAAGCCAAGGTGCCAAGAACATTTCGTTTTTCATGATTTTTTAACTGTTTTTTGGTTGTGTCATTTTGTCAAACACTTTGTTGATTTGGTCTTTTAGGTTGCACTAGGGTTTAATATGGTGATTTATATGTGTTTTTGCAGCAATAATCAAGAAGATATATCAATGGAACATACCTCAACCATATGCAAGATCAACAACACAAGAGCTAACTCAAAATACCTCAGATCTGATATTATTCATAATAGAAGAAGACCCTGATACAATGGATTTGCAGATCCGGTACAATATAGCTAAGATATCATAGAAAAATGAGGATAATCCTCAATCAATATCAAGAAGAGAATATACAAGCCTCCAAAGGCCACCTAGCTACAACAGATGAATAACAAGATGAGATATGGGCCTTCTGAAGTGCCAAATCCCAAAACTGGATAAGTCACGCCCTGCTGGAAAGTTGAATACCCTCAACAATTCGGCCCTCATCCTCCTTGGCACCAATAGCAAGCAAAACACTCTAGAAACGTAGATTTGATGTCTAGGAACAAGATAGGATATATCCCTAGCTGAAGAATGAAGCTTGGGCCTTCTCCATGAGTAGATCCACTCCAAGATTGCACCCCTCCTCTTGGAGAACTCATCCCACTCTCCAAATAAATCAATGTTCCACATAAATACTTCCTGGATGAGCCAAGAAGGATGCTATGGTCTCTCCCAAGATAACCCAGTAACTGGAATCTCCAAAACCCTTTCTCCTTGGCCAGAACGAACCGATCTAGATCCACAAATGTGCCCCCTTTGCTGGAAACCCTTAATGGTGTGCTCTCTCTCTCTCTCTCTCTCTGTACCTGTGGTTGGTGTAGAATCCTTCTGAAGATGCATAGATCTGGTGTAGAATGGTGAGGGAGGAATCTTTCACCTCCATGACCAAGCTTGGACCAGGTTGGGTGGGATCTTTCACCACCGAGCTGATCTCTAGGGTTTTTTAAGTCAAAACCCTCAAAACCCCCAAGTGCATGGGCTCACTAGCTAGAAGCCAGATATCAAGATGATAATCAACATGAATGAGAGAATAGAGGCCCTTGTCTCTCTTTTATCCTTCCTTCTCACCTTGTCTCTCCAAAGTGACTTTACTTTATTTAATTATTAATTAATTAATTAAATCACTTTAATTAATTAATTAACCATTTTACCTCTGAAAAGTACCTTATCTCTCTTTGTGGCTTCCTTGTCCACTGAAAGTCACTTCTCATCATCCCATCCTATAGTGTTGTTCCTCCCGATTCCAATGATCTATTACACTAAAAGGTTCCTCCAAGTATTATGCCCAATATGACCTTCTTAGTGAATTTAATTAACCTATAGCCCAAAATAACTCAAAATCATGGAAATCGTCGGAATGCAATGGAACCAACGCCAAGCTGTGCGGAATGGATCATAATTATGAAATAAGATGAGCGATGCAAGTCAGACCCCAAAATACCCCACAATAGTCCATGTACTCGCTATAACCTCCATTTGGCTACTTTGGTCATCATAACACTCTATAATATAATGATTTCCCAAGGTCCCTCTTTATATGATAAATTTTAAATTCGTCAAAGCCTTTGGTGAGAGACAAGGCTCAAGAAACAGTTCCATTGAAAATGTTGCTTCCAGACTAACAATTTTTAGTTATCGTTTGGACAACCATGATAGAATCCTTGAACACTGCAATTTTGGAGATGTTTCTCTCTTTTGTTATGCATATACCTTCGTATAAAGTGTAGGCTTCAACAACATTATTTGAAACGCTCCCAAGTCCCCCAAGTGTAAGAGGCTAAAATATTGTATTCGGGATCAAGAAGACTCTCCCCACACCCGCCACCCCAATCTACTACAAATATTAATATTGACATACAAAGAGACTTATGCTTATATGAAAATGCTCCACATTTAGGGTTTGACAAAGTATTTGTATATCTCTCAACTTTGCAAAGTAGAAGTCCCTTTCCTTTTCTAGACTACCCATGGACAACTTTAAACCAATGATCTATAAGTCCCTTTCCTTTTCCAGGCTACCCATGGACAACTTTAAGCTAATGATCTATGAGTAGGGAAGCTCAGAAGCATGAAATGCATGATGGGATGCCTAAAGGAGAAAATAGGCAATGACAAACATAAGAAATATTATATATATGCCATTCGATCTTGCATGGTACACATTTGAATTTGGGTCGGAATGACAAGTGGAACACTGTCAACTAGGACTAAGTGACTTCTAGTTGTAGCTATTATAGTGCGATATGTACAGAACTAGTATTCCTCATAGTATTCTTTGGGATTGTTCTTGCCCATTTATATATTGCATTTACAACTAGAGGAACATGTTTTATGATAATAATAGTTGAAGTTGTTATTGTTGTCCTCTACATGGTCGTTCATAAGGTGCATCTTATGGTGTATTGAATGTAGGGGATGTTAGTTCACTGCCACCCCCAAAGCCTCTTTATCACGTCCCACCTTGATTCAACCACTAGCTTAAACACACATTAAATGAAACTCACAAGGTACCATCCCATCCTAAATATAACATAATCACGTCCCGCCTTGATCTAACCACTAGCTTAAACACACATTAAATGAAACCCACAAGGTACCATCCCATCCTAAATATAACATAAGGAACCATAGGAAAACTTTAAAAATGGGAAAAATTTCTGTAAAATATAAATATTAACCAAGGCACCCGAAAGTTATATATCCATGGAGGAATATAATAATATAGGCAATTAAAGAAAACTTTCACTATCCTCAAATAAGTTTCAAGAACAGAAAGTGTATGATCTTATTACTTTTCTATCATAAGTGGAGTATGTTTGATGAGTTAAACTCACTAATTACTTACATAACGTAGGTCATAGATATTTTAAATGATTTTATTTGTATGAAGTGGCTCTCTTCTTTAAAAATATATTTATAGTGACAGGGAAAAGGTGTTTATACAATTTGAAATTGTGTTTTATCATGGGAGGGGCTTCCAAATTACCATTCAACCACCATGCTCGCAAATGCTTCTAACTTTACCTTTCAACAAATAGGCACAAGAAGACATCACTTCTTTCATCATGAGTTACATCACTACTTTCATCATGAGTTATTGTAAAAATATTCCAATCATATTTTAAAAGCACACTTTAACATCTAAAATAACTTAAATGTGGGTTTCCAAATTCTCCGACTACACATGTTCTCTTTTATCATGAGTTGTCATAGAAATATTTCAATCATTTTTTAAGAGCACAATTAAACATCTTGAATTCAAAATTCTCCAATCTTGGAGATTGCAAATGTTCATATAGTGGAAGTTCGACCATCAATTATTGGAATAACTACATTAATCATGTGAACCACATATTTAGTTAAGTAAGAGAGGTGAAATCACAGTAATTTAAAAACATAGTTCATAACTTAACCCGGGTTTGCATAATGCATTATAGATTTTAAATGTGAGATAAAATATTTTAGAATGGAACCAATATATATTTTTCTGAGTGGGCTTAAACTATTTGATTAAACTATTTGATTTGATTAAGAAGATATTTTAAAATGTTAAAAAATTAAGTGTATAGGGGTTTATATAACAAAGTTTGGTTGTGCAGTAAATATGGAATTAGAAGAGATTGGGAAGTAGTGGTGGTTGAAAAAGATTTGAAAATTCAATGGTCCCTCTACATAAGGATTTTTTTTATGGTTTTCTTTTTCAAACAAAATTTTAACTTGGGATAATGGGCAAAAGAGAAATTGTTGTGGCCCTAGTAGGTGTATTCTGCATAAATTTAATCAGGAATCAATAAATTGTTTGTTTGTTGATGCAGGATCATCACTCCACCTCAGCAACACGCCATCATTCCAACACATCAGCGTGCATTTCAGAGAAGGAGAGGCATTGACCCTCCCATTTTTAAATTTGAAATATGATCCAATACGGATTTTGCATTGTAAGGTTGTAAGAGCCAAGCCATACCTTTGTATAGGTAGTGGACAGAGTCGCCTTAAATGGTTGCTTGTAAACAGGTCTAGATATGAGTCAAGTCTAGATCATCATTCATGTAATGAGCTCTAGGAGTATGGTGTCTTAACTGAGACAATAATGAAACTAAGGCGGTGTAGAGGATAAGCTCGTAGAGCCCTCTTTTGTAAAGGAGAGAGAGATCTTTGTAGAGAGGTCGGATAGGAGAAGCAGAACTCGAGAGAGGTCTGATAGCAAAAGCAAAACTCAGGCTAGAGTTAGGTTAGGAGAACTTGAGAGAACTAGGACTCTGTTGCAGTCCAATTTTTGTAAATCTCTGTATAGACACACAGAGATAATAGAAAAGCAGTTTTTCCTGCACATAGTGTGATTATGTATTTGTGTTCATTATATGTTTTTATGCATTTCATGAATGAATGTGTGAACTGGTGAAGTATTGTATGAGTTTCAATTGTTTCTCGTCTTTGAGTTTTGAGTGCAAGGAGTGCACGTTGTCCGCAAGGCGTGCGTTGACCGAGGTGAGTTAACCTCAGGAAAGCTCAGGAGAGATATCGTTGAACCTTCATCAGCAGAAGTGCAAGAAGTGCACAGGAAGAACTATGTGTTGATTTCAGAGAGAAACAGAGTTATTGAATACTTTGTAGAAGGAAAAGCTCTGCAAGGTGTGCATCGAGCAAGGAGAATGCCAGGAGGTCGAGAATAATTTTTTTTCAAGAAATCCTTCGATCTGAGTTATCAAAATCTCGAGAACGCAAGGAGTGTGTGGGAAGTCGAAACCCTTTAAGGATCAAGCTCAGAAGGGATAGCACTTTTCATAAGTGTTGATGAGATCCAAGAGTCTGACTCGTAGGAGGAGAAAAGGTCAAAACCTTTGGAGACTGAGTAAATCGAAAATCTCAGAAGATATAACGTAAGGAGTGCATAGAAAACGGACTTATTCTAAGTCTTAAAGCTCAGAAGAGATAACGCTTTCAGGAGCATAAGAGAGACCCAAGATATTCGGGTTCATCGCAGTAGAAAGTTCAAAGGTCGAAGCCTTTCAACACTGACAAAATATTCTAAGGCAGAAGAAGTCAATATGTCAAGAGGAGGAGCAACAACAACTGTCTGATTGGTTGTGGAAAGGAACCTAGACCGTTAGGTCTACGTCTAGTGAACCAAGGAGAGCACAGAGGAGTATCAACAATCGTTGGATCTAGACGGAAGTGCACGAGCCTTAATGTTGTGTACACACAGGAGGGTGGACTTGCTAAAATTTTTGAAGTACCGAAGTCATTTGGGACCTTCCATCATCTAGGAGGACGCGTGGTGGAAATCCATTCATTTCGGGGGAAGACGCTCAGGAGGAACAAGCGCTCAGAAGTTTGAAAATTTTGAAGCCCGAAGAGCCGGAGGGAATCTGAACCATCAGATTCAGAGGGACACGCGTCGACAAGTTGTGAGATCAGGAGAAAAACAAGGATGGAATGTTGAAACATCCGAACCTGGAATAACCGAAGAGTCGAGGGTCGTCGATCTATGAGGAGATAGTTGTCATCAGATTTGAGATTTCAGATAGATGCACTCTGGGAGAAATGAGTGTATAGGAGTTTGAAACTCCCGAAGTCCAAAGAGCCGAAGAGTCGAAGAGCAGAAAAGATGAAGAGACGAAGCACCAGAGAGCCGAAGGGCCAAAGAGCCGAAGAGATCTAGACCGTTAGATCCAGAGAGACACGTGGCGACAGATCACAAGCTTCAGGTAAGTTGCATTGGGGTTTTAGTTGAAAGTTGAAACTTCCGAAAACCGAAGATCCGAAGTGAATCTGGGTTGTCAGATTAAGAGGGAACGTGGCGTGAATGTGTGGACTCCGGGTAAAGACCCGAAGTAATCCTCGATCGCCAGATCAAGGGGGAGACACGTGTCAGTAGATTATCAACTCTGGATAAAATCCTTTGGAGGGAGGCGAGAGTTGAGATTCTTGAAGTCCAGAATTTCGAATTGACGAGAGTCGTCGATGTGAGGGTGGACACGTGGTGCCAGATCTAGGACTCCAGAGAAAAGCGGAGGAGGAAAGGTCTGAAGACCCGGAGAAGAGAATCAGAGGTTTGTTGATTTAGTTGAGGAGGCCAAAGTCCCGAAGCAGGAGCACGACTGTTGATTGGGGAGGATACGTGCCAACAAATCTTCCACTCCGGAAGATAACCAGTCAACAGTGATGAGGGTTTGAGAATTGAGATTCCCGAAGGCCAGATTCACGGAGGGAATCCTCGTTATATATTAAGAGGGACAAGTGTTGATAGATCTTCTACTTCGGAACATTATCACACAGGGAAAGGCAGGAGTTTGACATTTGAGATTCCCGAAGGCCGGATTTGCGGAGGAGATCCTGGCCATAGGTTCAGGGAGATAGGTGGCAATAGATCGTTAACTCCGGAAGATTAGAGTACGAAGGAAAGCGAGGTTTGAGATTTCAAAACCCTGAAGTCCCGAATCGCGAATAGATCGTATATGTTGATTTAGGAGGGGCAGATCTGGTCTGTGGATTTGGAAGGGGCAGATCTAAAGTGTCAGCTCAGACATACCATCAAGATGGGGAGATCGACGGTCCCATAGCATTTTCGAGGATTGAAGGTGTGTGTACTTTAACCGGTAATCACGCGGTCATGTGAGGTCGTCACCCAAGGTCACATGCAAGGAAGGGGCTAGTGAAAAGGAGCTAGTGCCCGCAAAATGAAGAGCACCCAGACAAAGGTCGCGGGTATCACATGACCTACACCTTAAGAGGAAAAAGGGCCTGTGTAATATTGATTTGGGTTTAGAAGGGATCTCGAAGAGTCGATCTGACTCAGGAGAATTGAAATATACAATGACCGAGAGGTTGCAGAACCCCAGGAGGGTAGGGGGGCTGCATCATTTGTGCATTGCCAATTTGCTAGGGAGATTCGATTATAAACATTAATGTTATCTAATGGCAATAATAAATGGGAGAAGGATTCTCTAAAGATTTATTTTGAGTCTTGGTATAGTGATAAAACTATTAAAGCACAGATAGTTCTTCCCTGTCTTGTGAAGTGGGGGTTTTGACTCTCAATAAACCAAATGATATTCCAATGGAGATACCTTCTTCCTGCACAAGTGTCTCATAAGATTAGATGTTTCTATAGTGGGGAATGGAAACTTGAAAAATTAAAGCCAACCCACATCCTTCAAAATCTGGTGATCGACAAATCCAAGTCCCAGGGTTTCATCGATGGTGCATGCCAATGAACTCTATGTATTTGTGGGGCAAGGGAGTGCCTTGTTTATAAATGAAAACAACTATGTTTCTTTCAATTATGCAGTAAATTAGTGGGAAAATAATCTAGCATGATTTTATGCCTTATGGTTATTTTTAAATGTGTCGTGAATTGTGGGATTGATAGGCTTTTGGTAATGGGAGACTTAAAAAAATCCTCATGGAATAGGAAAATGGAAAAAATAAGATTGAAAATTTGGCTCTTCATCCAATCATCCACAAGGTTTCTAAAATAAAGGGACTTTTATCCAATAACCACTTTTACTCATACTTTTCAAGAATTCAATTCTCTATATCAAAATATGCTTTAGATATGTATGTCCGGACTATGCCGAGAACAAAATGAGATACAAACAAAAATATATCAAAAACATAGAAATATAGTGAAACCAAACTTCTATTAATGAATAAAATAACAGAACATTGTAAAAAACAAACTGGCTAGAATGTGGTAGCTTATCTCTGAAGAGAAAGAGATGTTGTCTACGCTTCATTCACAACAAGCTTTACATCACACTCCATTGCATGCTTAAAGGACCTCCTTCACTTCGACTATACATGAGAGAGTGAGAGGAGAATAATTCCCATGATGCATGTGGGATAAATTGGTCCAAGTTTACAAAATGCCATAGGCATGTAAAACACTAAGACTTCCTCGAAGGTCACCCATCCTAGTACTACTCTATCCCAAGCGCACTTAACTGGGGAGTTCTACTAGGATCTAGTGCATTAATAATGTAGGAATTACATTACATTACAAATAGAGATGGAATTACATTACATTTCCCATCAAAAGGGTGAATACCATGGTTTATCAAAACTATAGGCTCGAAAACGTTGATTTAGTGGAGAAGGGGGATGGCCACCAAGATCCACCTGGATCAATCCTCCCCCCTTAGGAAGCAATGGTCCCCATTACGTCAAGTTCCCTCGTGAGATGGGGAAACATTTTTTGAATTTAAACTTTGGTGAGCTACTTGCCTTGATGAAGTAGTTGTCCTGCTTGTACTTGGCCCATGGAGGGATGTCATGAACATGTTGGTGGAGGTGTTGGATCCGTTCAACAAATCTAACTGCATGATCTACCTTGGTTTGAGTGTGGGAGGACTCTGTTGGTGAAGATGCAACAAGAAGATCTATATCAATGGGGGTTAATGGTTGGAACCCCAAGCACACTTGAAAAGGGTGATGGCCAATAGAGCTATGTTGAACATATGGAAGATTCTCATTCTTTGGAAGGGAGCATTTATAGATTGGACCATTGGGTAAGGGAGCACCAGGCACCACTTCAATGGAATGTGAGATGTGGTAGTGCAAAGGCACCCTCGTAGGTGAAGCATGAATATCTTCGTGCTCCTCTACAATCTTATCGACTTGATTCTACTGGATAGAAAGGTCTTGGGTCGAGGTTGTAGTGGTTACAGTGACCTTATGTTCACCTTCTGACCAGATTGTGAAGAGGGAAAACTTTGTGGTCCGAGAGATTACTTTGCGACACTATTTTTTTGAGATCAATGAAGTGGTAGTAGTCATAACTACCTTTGGTACCCTATAGAGTTGACCTCCCAGAGTAACAATGACACTACGAGGCCAAGACTCATAAACAACGTGGCATTTCTACATATAAGGTTGTCCTAAAATAAAATCATAAAATTTGAGTGGGGCAACATCACACAATACCTCATTTTTGAAGGGATTGATGTTGTAGGACATGCGACACTATTGGTTGACGTAGATGTCTTGTCCCTGGCTCAACCATCCGATGTTGTATGGTTGGGGGTGTGGCATCGTTGGCAACTTCAATCTCTTGACAACCTCAGTTGAGATCATGTTCTTATGACTCACGCTGTCAACAATGAAATGCAATGGGGTCCCCTTTACTCACATCTGTGAGTGGAAGAGGTGCTCCCCCTCCATAGGCTCTTTCAGTTCTTCTGGTTGTATTTTTGATGGTAGTAGTGGGTTCTGCATCGATGATCCATTCCCCTTTATTGTTCTCTAAATCAGAGTCCGAGTCAGGTTCTGATTTTTTTTCTTTGAGCTCAACCACCAATGACTGTTTTGAGCGACATTCATCGGTTCTGTGCCAAGGGATTTTGTGGAACTTACATCACTTTCTGATGTCTTTCTTAGACTTCCCATCACCCTTCTTAGTTGGTTACTTGGACTAATTTTCTTGAGATTGAATCTTCTGGATTTGTCCTTTGTTCTGTGAGTTAGGGTTGCATTTTCCATGCTTCTATTGTGGTGTATTTGCAAACCCAAACTCCTGCTTACTCCACTGCTTGAATTTCTGCTCAATTTTGACTGCATGTCAATAAGTGGCTCCTATTGAGGAGATTTCCAAGAAATCCATCTATGTTTGAATGTACCTATGTAGACCATTGTCGTACTTGAAAACCAGGTGTCACTAGGAGTCTTTGATACCCAACTTTGAGCTCAAGGTATGAAAGATGTTAGTGTACTCCGACATCATCTAGTCTCTTTTCTAACGTGGATTCGTCCATCTCATGTATTGGTCATCATAGTTTCCGACGGGGTAGAATTCCTCCTTGAGGGCATCTACAAAGGCCGCCCAAGTGGGTTCTCTCTCGAATGGCGTAGATTCATCCATTGTGTAACTCTCATAGTAACCTTCCCACCAAGCTCTGACATGGGGAAGGGAAACTTTAAGGAACATGAAGGTGATATTTTCTCTCTTAGAAACTTTATACAGCCTGAGTGGGCCTAATGGTTAAGCACACGTGTTTCCTCTTAAGAGGTCACAAGTTCAAATCCAAAGGGGGTAGGGTATGTATACCTTCGTAGACATTACTAGTCAAATCGCTAGGCGGAGGGGGGTCCCTTGTTCCACAAACAAGGGGGGTCTCATACACCAATTTGGTGTGTTGGCTTGGCTATGACCTTAAAAATAGATTATTATTATTATTATAACCTTCTAGAAGATTCAACCATTTTTCTAGAGAATCTGCATCTATCTCACCTTCGAATAAGGGGATATCAAATTTGACTTTTACTTTGAAGGGCATTGCACCTCCGAAATGACTGCTTCTCGAAGATGCCTCAACCATCATCGGTAGTGTTGGAGGATCTGAGCAAATTTGTCCATCATCTCGTTCTCTGTCACGTAAGGGCTTCCTTGAACAACTTCTTGAAAGGATCTCCTTTTCTGTCATCTCTCTTTTCTTCTGCCATGGGAGGTTGCTTGGGATGGAGAGAGTGATTGTCCTCAAGCAAAACTAGCTTGAGACCCAACTCTTTATACCCTGAACTCGTAGGGGACATGCACTCAGAAATGATAAGGAGTAAACTGCTCCGATACCATTGATCCGAACTATGATGAGAACGAAATGAGATACAAACGAAAATATAGCAGAAACACATAAATAAAGTGAAACCCAACTTCTATTAATGAATAAAATAACATAACAATGTAGAACACAAACTGGCTAGAATGGGGTAGCTTATCTCTAAAGAGAAAGAGATGCCAACCATGCTCATTCACAATAATCATTACATCACACTCCATTGCATGCTCAAAGGACCTCCTTCACCTTGATTATATATGAGAGAGTGAAAGGAGAATAATTCCCATGATGCATGTGGGATAAATTGTTGTAAGTTTACAAAATTCCATAGGCATGTAAAATACTAGGATCTCCCAAGAGGTCACCCATCCCAATACTACTCTATCCCAAGCGCACTTAATTGGGGATTTCTATTGGGATCTAGTGCATTAACATTGTATGCATTATGCTACATTACAAATGGAGACGACACTACCTTACATTCCCCATCAAAAGGGTGAATATCATGATTTATCAAAACCACAAGAATATAAACATTGATTTAGTGGAGAAGGTGGATGGCCACCAAGATCTACCTGGATCAATGCAAGAGGGGTTTTTATCAGAACACAAATTCAAGGGTGGAATTTCTTGTCCAACTTCTATCATCTCTCTTTACCAATTTGATACACAGGATACAACTTTAGTTGATTATGATTTTTAAGTCTAGTCTCTAGTCTTTTTACAGTTTTGGTTGTTAGCATGAAATGCATGAATACTTTACTAATGTATTTTTAATATGTGCTTTAAGCACAATTTGGAGAACTCAAAGTTTCTCAAGATGACTGTAATTATGTTAGTTTTTCTTTGGACTTCTGTGAGGGAAACTTCTTGTAGTTTTTTGCCTCTTGTGGGTTTTATAGATAGTACTGTGCTAGGACTCTAAAAGTTTCAATTAGACACGATGATGTGTACTTTGATTTCAACTTTGAAATATCAAATATAATGTTTTTTCATGGAAAAAAATAAATAAAATATTTAGAAGAACATTCACTTGCACAATATATTATAGTACTTTTTTTTGAAGGAAATTTTTGTGGCATTCTCTTGTCTTCCTTGGAATATTTAGATGGAGGATGGTGTCAAATGTTAGCCACAACAGTAGTTGGAAATCTCAAGTGACTCGATTGGATTGGAAATTGTGACTTCCCCATTGGCAACATGTCTTTGACTTATGGTCCAACTGATTGAACAAACCCTTAGGGCTATAATATATTATAGTTTACTAGTTACAATAAAATAGTTTTAAAAAAAGGTTATAAGGTTTATGTTGAGCAAAGCTTGAAGTTTTGTCAAACCACAGTTCCAAAATTTCACCCTAATTACCATGTTTATCATAATTACCCCATCATGAATGAGATTGTCAAATCTCCCTATTCATTCGTGAATTCTACAAGTTCACAAAAGAATAAAAAAATACTTTAGACAGATTTCTTAAATCTCACATAAATCAGGTCTAAAAAGGCATCGATACCTACACCCAAATTTGTGTAGATCTTGTCTTGCGTCTAGGTCAATTGGATAAGATAGTTTTAGAGTGTGATAATTTTAGAGTGATCTAAGAATTGGATTATGAAACATGAATTTTATCTATTGAATTTGTCAAGAGATTGGCCATCTAAAGAATGCTTACCTAAAGGCTAAGGTCTCTCAAGAGAAAAAAAGGAAACACAATAAGTCCAGAGACTGAACGAATTTTAAATAATCCTAACGAGGCACCTCCAAAATATGTTGCATATTAATAAAATCTTAGAACAACGACAAAGGTACCAACCCCTCCATTTGAGGAAAATGACATTGACATGGATCTAGTCATGCTATAAAAGTCAATCCCTTATATATAGGTTATTTGAATTGAAAATACCTTAGCGAGATGAAGAGGCAACACAAATTGGAAAATTCACATTTAGAAAGGGAAACAATCCCTTCACTGTATCAGAGGAAGGTTGACAATTGGTTTTCCTAAAGCCTCCACTAACAATAAACTACTTGATTGAGTGGAAAAAAAAAACTTTGTGAATGTTCAAGATCCCTAAGAGAAGCAACAATGATAGACATATCTCTAAAACGTGTAAGATAGTTAAGTTGGACCATGGATATCATTGATCATAGTTGTAATTAGATATATAAAGTTAACAAAAGGAGTTAAAAGTGAAATATCAAAAAAAAAAAATTGAGGGATTGGAGATTGAAATTCACACTCCAAAATGAATAATTGTGCATGTAAATTCTCTTCTTGGTAATAAAATTCATGGAGTTTTGTTTACTAAGAAAAAAGAGAGGATTACAAAAAATCTATCTTTAAAAATTTAGGGTTAAGAAGGTTTGTGTTATTATTATTATATGACAATCAACATGTTGTTGTTGTTTAGTTTATTAGTGTTACACACTTCACATACATGTTGTTGTGAGGTTTGGTGCATGTCAACATATAAGTCCCAAAATACCATGATCCTTATGCTTGCGGGGGTGTCCACAGAGGTAGTGGTCGTCCTAATAACATAATGTTTGATTAGTTGTGGGATGAATATGTGTTCTTTATCAATCCCCCTTCCTCTGGGATATGATGTGTGAGCGCATGTGTGTGAATTTAAACAATAGAATAAGGGTGCATGTGTGAATTTAAACAATATAATAATAATTAAGATAATAAGCAACTGGATAAGCTGTTTTTGATGTCTTGGAATAGTTTGTATGACTTTAAAATCTCCTCTCCTCTTTTGTGCTATCCTATATAGGGTGTGAGGTTTGATCTGTGACAACATATAAGTCCCAATATACCGTGATTCTTATGCCAATCAAACTACTCTGCAACAACTCCCATTTAACACCAGGAAAAGGCATAGTGTTCTCCTCTGGAAAACAATGGAGAGATGTGTTCTGCATAGAAGCCACTGTAGGAAAGGAAGGGTCATAATGATCGCACCCACCACCTTTTAATTTGCACAGTTCATCCACCGAATTGAAAAGACCCTCCCGCTCCCACACCTCCTCGTCAGCTGCACCGATGAGGGCACTGACCTCATGAGCCATTCCGAAAGACCCTCCGACCTTCTAAGAGTCTGCCATCACAGGAAACAATCATTTCATAGCTGTAGGGCCATGCCCCGGGATCGATGCCAACTTAAAGAGCAGTAAAGGCTCATTAAAAAAGTTTTAGAAGTCCCTGACAAATCTCTTAGTTGTCATCCAGTGGTAGTTGGAGATTGCCAACTAGATAGGACAGTGCTAAAAGTAGAGAAGCAGTGTGAATCTCTAAAAAACCAAGGCACATAAAACCTCTGACAAAACAACTTTGCCTAACACTAACTTCTAAAAGCCAGCCGCTAACAATAGTAACCCTCCATAAAACTTGCATAAACACTCCCTAAACCCTAGCGCTCCTTTGCTTCTATTTTGAACTTGAGTTAGTAAGAAGAGAAAACTCTCATAACTCATCACAACTACTCTAATGGAAAGATCTTGGCTTTTTTCTACTTAGAATGTGGTATAACTTGGTTTTGCATTATTAGAATGTATTAAGTGGGATTAAAGGTAGCAAAATGCACTTTATTAGTTGTTTCTTTTTTGGCTTTTTTCTACTTAGAATGTGGTATAACTTGGTTTTGCATTATTGGAATGTATTAAGTGGAATTAAAGGTAACAAAATGCACTTTCTTAGTTGTTTTTTTTTTTTTTTAGCTTTTTTCTACTTAGAATGTGGTATAACTTGGTTTTGCATTATTGGAATGGTGAAATCCACTTGTTGATATGGAGTATTGCATGTGTATTAATGATTTGGACACATTATGAATAAATTTATGACATCAATATTATTGATTTTAATCAATATTGTTTATTTCAATCAATTTTTGAATGCGTTGTTTGAACATGTGATGAATTTGTCCTTTTTTGGCAACTTAAAATAAGAGGAGGGAAACAAACAATTTTTCCCTTGAAATCTGAAATCTGATAGGAATATTTTTTTGGATTGATGGAATTGTAGTATTAGAGGCATGGTACATGGAACACTCAAATCACCCCATTTATGGTGTGGATGATTTTTCCGACGAGTAAAAGTTCTACCTTTTTTTTTTCATTTTTTTTTTCGAAAATTTGACAATCTGGGCTGTCTTAAAATTGACCAAAACCCCCAAGGACAAAGTTTCATGAGCAAAGTTCCTAACATTGGAGTGCAACTCTGGCTTCCAACATAATTCCTACCAAATTTAAGGGCACTTTTACCACACAAGAGAGGTGATATGAGTGCCCTTTATCCCACGCTGATATTAGATGTTAATGTTGCACAATCCTGTTACCATATAATATCGATGTGGGATAATGGGCACAATCCTATGTACAACTTGAGTGGGCCTAATGGTTAAGAATATGTGTTTCCTCTTAGGAGGTCACAAGTTCAAATTCAGAGGGGGGTAGAGTCTGTACATGTTGGCTCGTTGTGATAAGGCTAGAAGGGTAGATGATCCCTAGGAAAGGTCCACCCCGATGGGCTTCAGGACGCCTCGACCCTTGCTAAGTCACAAGTTCCTGGTATATCTAGCTTGCAAGCTGTTGGATATACTCTTGGGTTATTTTCCATGGTTAAAAAGAAATATTGCACAATCATATTGTAGTAGGGGTATTTGAGGGTGTTGAATCCATTTATGCATTAAAACCAACGATCTAATCCACAAAAAATTATAGTTTGAATAAATATTAATTAATACAATTCAGATGATAACAAATCGAAAAATCGAAAAAGATTAAATATATATATATATATATATTTTTTTTGTTTGCTAGTTTATCCGTGACATGCGGGACTAGCCTGTGACTTGAAAAAACACGACTCGGAGGCATCTAAGCCATCAAAATCACCCGGGGATCACACCCGGCCTGAGCCACACTAACCCTTAACATGACTGGATTTTTTGTTCCCACAGGTTTCGAACCGGTAACTTAACATCACAGAGTGCCTTAACAACACACTCTATCATCGCTACACCTCGGAGACTAAAAATATAACAAGTTAAACCTTCTTCATTTTCAAATATTTTGAGCTATATTTCCTTCACCAAATTCTAACCCAACTTCATAAGAAAATGTACATTTCACCAAATTCTAACCCAACTTCATAAGAAAATGTACATTTCATTGACTAATAATCCTTCCAATAAGAGTGCCTTAAAAGTTAATAAAAGAGCCCCTCAAAGTCAACTAAGAAATGTGAAGTCTAAATAAAATCCTTCACGTAGAAGTAAATAGTTTAAGAAACATAATATTGATCACATTAAAGTTGATGTTAAATAGTTAACAAGAAGCAAAAACCAATCCCTGTTCCGAATACTAGGAACTCTTGGTCGCCTTCCTAAGCTCTTACAAGTCTCTTGTTGCATGTTTGAAATTCTCAACGCATTCAGGGCAGGGCTCCCTTGGTGAATCTCGTTTTAGAGAGATTCATTGAAGGAGTTCTGTGAGCCCTAGGCCCTTGCAACTCTGTGGTTGCCTGTGTGGACTTCTTAACAAACAAGTCTAGGCCTCGGTGAATCTCGATTTAGAGAGATTCATTGGAGGAGTTCTGTGAGCCTGAGGCCCTTACAACTCTGTGGTTCCGTGTGTGAACTTCTCAACAAACAGGTTTAGGCCCCCCTTGGGAGTCTCTTTTTGGAGAGATTCGTCCGGGAGTTCTGTGGGCCTTTGTGCTGTTACATAACAAGTGTCCTGTTCAATCAATCAAGAAAAAGGTCGACATTGCAACGCAAAAGGCCGAGGATGGGATTGGTACGGGGTTCGAGGAATGGGACTAGTTATTCCCAACCACTGTACACATTCATTATATTTATTGTCATAATTCTATCTTCTCACATATTCCATTGCTTTCAAATTGTCGTGGCTTCCAAGGCCAACAGAACCTCGCAGGTTACATCACAAACCCTAATAAATATCTCACCAGATTACCATTTCTTTCTTGTTGTTTGCAAATACTGACGGCAGATGCGTTTATGGTCTTGTTGTGCCAGCCAAATTGCAGCAGGGCGTGCGTTGTGCAGGACTGTAATTGTAAGCAGCCCGCCTTCTTATCTATTGCAAATCCGATCACAATTTTCTAACCATATCCTAACCTGAATGCATGCCTTTTTCTTTTTCTCGTAAATTCACAGCTTTTGGAATTCGATATGGGAAATACTGTGGCGTTGGATGGACTGGCTGCCCCGGAGAGGAGCCCTGCGACGATCTCGATGCATGCTGCAAACTCCATGACGAATGCGTTGAGAAAAAAGGTCAGGCCGCTCTGTATTTGCAATATCTGCTTTGTCGGCGTTTTTTTAAAACTAAATTTAATAGCCATCGAATATGTTTAAAAGATTGTGAAATTTATTTGCTCCAGAACAACTCGAGGACAGCCATTGATAAGAGATGAGTCTTAGGTTTAGGTTTAAGCCTATGCTATGGCTGCGCCCTTTAGATGCTGCAGTGTTTCCTTCCGAAACGCGTCTTTTCCTAATTTTTAGCTGTTGAGATGGAACTACATCATTATTTTTCGTAAATTATAAACTAAATACTCTAATAAGGCTACCTGGCAAGATTGCACAAATAAACACCATCTTAAACTCTGGGCAAGATGCTTCCAGAGTCTTAATTATTGAGCATCACCACTTACACTTTTTGACATTTAGAGGCACTGCAACGCCTCAGCCCCGGAGAGGCAAACCTGTCAAATTTTTCGAGGAAACCGGAGGGACAAACCTGCCACTATTTAAGAATCAAATCCAGATGGGGTTGTAACAGTACCCCGCTCTGACTGACCCAGCTAGATTCTTGTGGTTAATCAATGCAATCTTTGTATTGAAAGTTGTATAATTCTTCAGGAATTCAGTGAAAACAGCCATGTTAACGACAAAGTTAGCTAAATTTGAGTATCTTTTACTGAGTTTTTGTGCGGGACTTAGGGCTGCGCTTCACAGACCTGTATAGTACAGTTTGAGTGGGCCTAATGGTTAAGAACATGTGTTTCTTCTTAAGAGGTCACAGGTTCAAATCCATAGGGGGGTAGGGTATGTATACCTTCGTAGACTTTACCAGTGAAATTGCTGGGCGGAGCGGGGTCCCTTGTCCCACAAACAAGGGGGTCTCATACACCAATTTGATGTGCTGGCTTGGCCGTGACCTTAAAAATAGATTATTATTATTATTATTATAACCAAATAAAGTACTTTTAATAATGCAGAATGGATTAAAGCAGATTTACCGCATCTAAAATACTAAAAGTAAATTGAAAGGTAGTTTAAAAACAAGCAATAAAATACATTCTTTAAGGCTATTTTGCAGAGATTTGTATCTGTAAGTAAATATCTTAGAATGGGTTCAGAGTTACCAGAGACAACTTGGAAAATGACCATGCAAGGCCAAAGAGTAAGTTTAACTCAGGATTGAGAAAAACTCAAGAGTTGACTTTAGACATAAATTAGAATAATAAAAAAACACTAAATTTCAAGAAACAAAGAAAAATTAATGTTTTTTTTGTTGTTGCGTTTTATGTCTTTTATATACAGAATTGAAGATGCAGATTCAATCTGATTGTTGGAGAAATTTTTATTTTCGACACACTAGTTTAGTGGGAGTTAATTGACTAGTTCTATTTTAGACTTTCTATTTTTACCATCACTATTATAGCTAACTGCTTGATTGTTTTTTTTAATTATGGAATGTTCTGCCCTATATATGAGTGTATTCCACTCATTCATTGTATCATATTGATCATCACAATGATCAATCATTCATTCATTGATCAACTCATTGGAGTAGTGTGAATATATTTTCTCATTCTTCCATATTGAATCTCTCATCCTTTCTTGATAAGCTTTGTTTCTACTTGTTTTAGCTAGATCTATTGTGCAAGTTTCGATGAAAAATTGACATGGTATCAGAGCTAAGCTGCTTGGAGCAAGCTAGATAAGCTAGAGAATAAGAGAAATCGAAGTTTCAGTGAGCAGAACCCGTGTAAAAGACTAAGAGAGTTCTTCCAAAATATTAACTTTCTGAGGAAACGGCCTGTGAGAGAAGTAAATCGACCCATTCTGCAAGTGGGTTTTCAACCGTTTGGCGAAATTCCTTACCGTTTGCTCAGAAAGGAAGCCGAAAGATTGTCTCCTGAAACTGATATGAATTTTTCATTTAAAATGACCTTTCTGCAGTGATTTCTCCAAAAATATTAACTTTCTGAGAAAACGGCTCGCAAAAAGTAAATCGACCCATTCTGCAAGTAGGTTTTCAACCATTTGGCGAAATTCCTCACCGTTTGCTCAGAAAGGAAGTTGAAAGATTGTCTCCTGAAACAGATACAAATTTTCCATTTAAATTGACCTTTCTGCAGTGATTTCTCCCAAAATATTAACTTTCTGAGGAAACGACCCGTGTGAGAAGTAAATCAACCGATTTTGCAAGTGGGTTTTCAACCATTTGTTGAAATTCCTTACCGTTTGCTCAGAAAGGAAGCCGGAAGATTGCCTCCTGAAATTGATATGAATTTTCCATTTAAAGTGCCTATTTTTGCAGTGATTGCTCTCAAAATATTAACTTTATGAGGAAATGGCCCACGTGAGAAGTAAATCGACCCATTCTGCAAGTTGGTTTCAACTGTTTGGTGAAATTCCTCACCGTTTGCTCAGAAAGGAAGCCGAAAGATCGCCTATTGAAACTGATACAAATTTTCCATTTGATGTGCCCTTTCTGTAGTGATTTCTCAACTTTTTCACTTGCAGATTGAGAGTAAAATTTTAGGGGTTTCTCAGACTCAGTTGGGAGAGAATCATTGTAATGGAGGAAAAAGATGCAGTTATATTGACCCTTCAGAGTTTGAATCTAAAACTTGTCAAAGAAGTTAGCAAACTTTGAGGTGAACAAGAGAGATCCAATATTTGTCTTCAAAACATGTGTACCTATTTTTCCAGGGATTCTGGACTCATTGGGAGTCTAATGGAGGATCAAGAAGCTCAAGTTGATACTTGGACCACCCGCATTAGTGAGATGAAGGAGAAATTCACTCTTTTCAATGAGCATTTTTTGGCTAATTTAAAAGAGAAGGAAGATATTATTGCTTGTTTGCAGAAAGATGTGCAACAGTCTCTTGTTTCTGATGTTGCTGCTGCATTGCTAAGTACTATTGAGCTTCCTTCACCAACTTTTGAGTTGCACACTCGTGGTTTTGAGTCAAAATTGATGCATAAGATGGGATACATTGGTGGTGGCCTTGGTAAGAATGGACAGGGGATTGTACATCCAATTCAGTCTGTGATGAGACTAGTAAAAGCGGGACTTGGTTTTGTTGGGACTTCATTGCTAGTAGCAAGTTGTCTCGATATTTCAGCCATTAAAACTCAATTTGTTCAATCACAAGAGTCCATCACACAAGATGACTCTTCTATTTTGGAGTTGCAACAACCACCACCTACATCTCTTATTGATACAGCTTCAGAGCTTTCACAACCAGATTCGACACCAACCTTAGCATTAGAGTTGCCATTATCAGACTCTTCAACACCAGCATCAGAGTTTTTGGCAGCAACATACTCTTCAACAATAGCTACAGGGTCTACATCCCCACATATCGACATCCTCGACATCATGATCGGAGACAATGTTGTCTTCCTTTCAGGTATCCTCAACCTTTTGTTAGTTCCTCTTCTTTCAACTCATTGATGAAGAGGCATATACGACAACATCTTGGCAAGGTACCAACTCCAAGGATTGTTTGTGGTTGGCTTGATGATTGGTCATGGCAGCATTTGAGCAACTGTTTGAGGACATCTTACAAATGTGTTTCATCCATGATACATGGGAACCATTCTCATTGCTCTTGACTTGACTGATTATGTCTCCTTTACAGTTCCATTCACCACTATTTTGATGACTTTTATGGTGTTTTCTTCTATGTTTTGGAAGCACTCTGACTAGCCTGACCATCTTGGTGTAAGCTAGCGCCTTAATGTTTGGAGAGATTTGATTGTTGTCAACTAGTATCAGTTACAACATTTCAGCTTCAACACACTCATTAAAGCAGATTATGATCTGTCATCATCAAATCATGCTTCATTGACTTGTCATTTTTTCTTGGCTTTGGAGACTGTCTACCTGCCACATGGTGGATCTCATTTGTTCTTTTATTCTTTTGATGCATTGTCTTTTGAGGGGGGGTTTTGTTCCCACGTTGTTTTTCTTCTTTCCTAATTTTTATTCAGTGTTCATTAGTTGCATTGTACATGAGTACCTAATATGGCCTAGTTGTCGGGACTCATTTTTTACTCCATAGTGATGTTCAGGGGGGGTGTTGGAGAAATTTCTATTTTCGACACACTAGTTCAGTGGGAGTTAACCGACTAGTTCTATTTTAGACTTTCTATTTTTACCATCACTATTATGCATGCATGCATTCCTAAGGAAAACTAACTGCTTGATTGCTTTTCTTAATTATGGAATGTTCTTCCCTATATATTGTTAAGGTTTAAGCTATTATTAGGTTTCTTTTCATTTAATTAGATAACCATAGCATAAATATGATCACTGAGAAATACACAATCACAAGAGACACATCATTTATCCTGGGAAACCCTCATGGGAGAGAAAAAAAACTTCCTTAATATAGATAGCCAATACAATGCCAAGAGATAACTTAAACAAATACAGAAAGTCCTCTCTCAAGAATGCGCCTCTCTCTCTCTCTCTCTTTCTTCTTCTCCAACTGCAACTCCGAACTTGCGCTCTGATGAACAAGTGAGTGTGTGTCCAAATGAGGCGCTAGCCTCTCTATTTATACAATCTGGCACGTGTGGACAGAGGTGTCTTTACATTGGCATGGCCGACTTCTTATTCTAGGTGGTTATAACCACCTTTAATATATTCTGGGGCCAACTTTTCATTTTGCCTATTACAATTAAGGTTTGACCAATCCACAAAAGGGGATTTGGTCATTTACAATACCTGACATGATCAATCCACAAAAGGGGATTGATCTAATGAATAATACATCAATAATAATTAGAATACTCTTTGCAGTTACATTATTTCAACACTCCTCCTTAACAAGAAGGGTATTCTACAACAACATTAGGCGAGAGAGAGGACAACATCATCAACAACATCTTGGAGCACTGACTGACGTATCTATAAATCATCGAAAGTTTTTCTCATCATCCACGTCGTCATTCACAACGAAGAGCTGGGATGATATCATCATCTGCATCAACATGGATTAGTATGAAACTAATACATCATCATCATAGCACCAGGCTGGTCACATCATCACAACACAAGGCTGGCAACACCACACAACAGTTAAGCTGGAATCACGACACAACAATTAAGCTGGCAACACCACACAACAATTAAGCTGGAATCACAACACAACAATTAAGATGGCAACACCACACAACAATTAAGCTGGAATCTCAACACAACAATTAAGCTGGCAACACCACACAACAATTAAGATGGAATCTCAACACAACAATTAAGCTGGCAACACCACACAACAATTAAGCTGGAATCACGACACAACAATTAAGTTGGCAACACCACACAACAATTAAGCTGGAATCACAACACAACAATTAAGCTGGAATCTCAACACAACAATTACGCTGGCAACACCACACAACAATTAAGCTGGAATCTCAACACAACAATTAAGCTGGCAACACCACACAACAATTAAGCTGGAATCTCAACACAACAATTAAGCTGGAAACATCACACAACAACTAAGCTGGAATCTCAACACAGCACGAGGCTGGAATATCATCAGCATGAGGCTGGCATCACAGCACTAGGTTGGCAACACAGCACGAGGCTGGAATATCATCAGCATGAGGCTGGCATCACAACACTAGGTTGGCAACTCAACACAACACTAGGCTGGAATATCACAGCATGAGGCTGGAATATCATCAGCACGAGGTTGACATCACAACACTAGGCTGCCAACTCAACACAACACGAGGCTGGCATCACAACACTAGGTTGACAACTCAACACAACACTACTCCCCCTTTCAAGGGAGGTTCTTTCGAACTATACCAAGCTTATTTCGAAAGTGCTCAAACTTTACATGAGATAGAGGCTTGGTCAACACATCAACAACCTGTTCATCCGTGCTAACATATTGGAGCTTTATGGCTCCTTTCTCCACCATGTCAAGAATGTAATGATATCGGATCTCTATGTGTTTTGACTTGTCATGGAACACAAGGTTCTCTGTCATCTTTATACAGCTCTGGTTATCACATAGGATCGTGGTTGCTTCCATCTCTAGGTCGAATAGACCAGTCAACAACTTACGAAGCCATATGGCTTCACAACTGGCTTGAGAGCTGTATTCTGCTTCACAACACGCAACAATGTATTCTCTTTCCGCTGTACTAAGAGAAATGCTTGATTGCTTCCTACTTTGCCATGAGATCATGGCTGATCCCAAACTGAAACAATATCTTGAAGTGCTCTTACTATCAGAGACACTTCCAGCCCAATCTGAATCAGTGTACCCACTCAGTCTGAAGTCATGATCTCCATCATAACTGAGACCACAATCTAATGTACCCTTAAGGTACCTCATCACATGTTTTGCAGCAACTAGGTGAACATGTCTGGGTTCTACCAAAAACTGACTCAAAGTGTTCACGACAAAACAAATATCTGGTCTGGTGTTTGTCAGATACATCAGCGGTCCAATGATCTGTCTATACAGCGTGGCATCAATCAATTCTGACGAAGTGTCGACCAGAAGCTTCAACTTCTTTTCCATGGGTGTATTCATGGATTTGCACTCCAACATATCAAATCTCTTCAGGATTTCAACTGCATACTACCCTTGGTTAAGGAAGATTCTCTTTGGGCTCTGCCATACCTCAAGACCTAAGAAATATGGGCTCTGCCATTAGGCTAAGGTCTTTCATCTCAAATTTTGCAGCAAGCTTCTTCTTACATTCGGTGATGAGCTTTTCTTCTCCAGTTAAGAATAAGTCATCCACATACAACAACAATATCACTGGCTCATCATTCATAACCTTGAAGTAGAGGTTAGAATCAACTTTACTCTTGGTAAAGCCCAAGCTCGTCAGAAAACTGTCTATCNTCTCCATCATAACTGAGACCACAATCTAATGTACCCTTAAGGTACCTCATCACATGTTTTGCAGCAACTAGGTGAACATGTCTGGGTTCTACCAAAAACTGACTCAAAGTGTTCACGACAAAACAAATATCTGGTCTGGTGTTTGTCAGATACATCAGCGGTCCAATGATCTGTCTATACAGCGTGGCATCAATCAATTCTGACGAAGTGTCGACCAGAAGCTTCAACTTCTTTTCCATGGGTGTATTCATGGATTTGCACTCCAACATATCAAATCTCTTCAGGATTTCAACTGCATACTACCCTTGGTTAAGGAAGATTCTCTTTGGGCTCTGCCATACCTCAAGACCTAAGAAATATGGGCTCTGCCATTAGGCTAAGGTCTTTCATCTCAAATTTTGCAGCAAGCTTCTTCTTACATTCGGTGATGAGCTTTTCTTCTCCAGTTAAGAATAAGTCATCCACATACAACAACAATATCACTGGCTCATCATTCATAACCTTGAAGTAGAGGTTAGAATCAACTTTACTCTTGGTAAAGCCCAAGCTCGTCAGAAAACTGTCTATCCTTCCATACCAAGCTCTAGGAGCTTGCTTCAACCCGTACAGAGTCTTTTTCAACTTGCAGACATGAGTCTTCTTGTCTTCAACTTCAAATCGTTGAGGTTGTTCTATAATCTATATACACTTCTTCTTCGATGACACCATTTAGGAAAGCTGTCTTTACATCCATTTGGTGTAGCTTCCACTTCATCTTAGCTGCAAGGGCTATGATGGTTCTAATCGAAGTGTATCTGGCTGCGGGAGCGAATGTCTTTTCATAGTCAATGCCTTCCTTTTGAGAAAAGCCACGAGCGACAAACCTTGCTTTATACTTCTCAATACTTCCATCAACAACATGTTTTATTTTGAAAAGCCATTTGGAAGATACCACATCCTTGCTCTTTGTTCTGGGAACTATTTCTCATACATCATTCTTAATTATGGATTGGTATTCTTCTGTCATGGCATCTGCCCTTTCTTTCTTCTGAATGGCTTCTTCAAAGCAGGTAGGCTCCTTCTCTAAGAGATTGCACATCAAAGCCATATAACTGGAGAATGGCTTAGGTCTCTTTACTTGTCTCGTGATTCCTTCGGGAACACCATACTTTTCTCCATCTTGAATAAGCTCCCTAGCCCAAGCAAGCTTTCTCTTATGGGAGATCGTCATCTGAGGAGGTTCTTGAAATTCTACTATGTCATGAACTTCTAGAATTTCCTCATTAGGGGAAAGATAGGACTTCCCACACTGGTTCTGCAACTCTAGGAACCTCCCTCACTGATTCTGCAACTCAGGGAGCTACATGTTCCTCTTCATATACTTCTTCAAGCTGACATCTTTTTGATTTCTTGAGTGCTACATCTTCATCAAAGGTCACATCCCTGCTGATCTCAATATGATGATGACCTGGTATATAGATTTTGAAGGCCTTGGAGACCTCACAGTATTTAACAAATATTCCCTTCTTTCCTAAAGGGTCCAACTTGTTTCTCTTCTCTTTTGGAATATGTACAAATACTGGGCAACCAAATATTTTGAGATGGCTTACTTCTGGCTTCTTTCCGGAGAACATCTCTTCAGGGGTCTTGAACCCAAGTGCACTATGGGACAATCGGTTTTGTACATATACTATTGCTTTTGCTGCTTCTGCCCATAAGCACATTGGAAGATCTTGATCATGGTCTTCACTGCTTCCATTATCATTTTGTTCTTTCTTTCTGCTACAGCATTTTGTTGAGGATTGTAGGGAGTGGTGAGCTCCCTCTTGATCCTGACATCTTTGCAATAGTTTACAAACTCTTTTGAGGTGTATTCTCCTCCATTATCTGACCTGAGTATCTTGATCTTTCTTTGAGAGAGATTCTCTATCAAGGCTTTGAATTCCTTGAATTTACTGAACACTTCATCTTTTGATTTCAAAAAGTAAACCCAGGTTTTACAAGAATAATTATCAATAAAAGATACATAATATACATACCCACTGATTATGGATGATGGCATTGGGTCACACAAGTCTGAGTGAATGAGTTCGAAGACTCTTTCTGCTTTACTGTCTCTCTTCGAAAAAGGGTTCTTGATGTTCTTCCCTTGTGCACATCCATTACACACACCTTCATGGTCAACCTTGAGTTTTGGTCGACCTGTGACTGCCTTGCATACATACGGTAATGCCTTGTAGTTGATGTGTGCCAATCTTCTATGCCAAAGTTCACATGGATTCTCAATGGCGTGGGTCATGGCTGCTTCAGAGTGACCCTTTAGCTTATACAAGCCACCTTCTTCTGTTCCAATGACGATTGCTTCTTTCATGGTTTTTCCTTCAGCCTACATAAGAACTTCTCCATCTATAAAGGCAATTCTGAAGCCTTTTTTTTCTTTCTAAAGCTGATATGGAGAGTAGGTTCTTTGTCAAACCTGGTACATAGAGTACGTCCTTCATCTTCATTGGAGTTCCTGAATTAAGCTTGTAGTTTGATTCTCCCACTCCCTTGATAGGGTATTGATAATCATCTCCAAGTGTAACTTTTTGAGAAAACTTCTTTTCTGAAAGGCAAGAGAGAATATCTCTTTGACCTGTCATGTGCTTGGAAGCACCACTATCAATGAGCCAAGTGTCCTCTCCAGGTGATAATGATCCTGAGAGGGCCGAGATTAAGACATAGTCTTCAATTCGTTCTCTTATCATCTTTGTGGGTGGCTCTTCATCTTCAATTGCATGGGCATGGTGCCTCTTATTTTTCCTCTTGTATTCTTCTCGTCTAGCTGGACAATGTCTTGCAATATGTCCCATCTTGTCACAATGGTAGCATTGACAAGATGAGTAGTCTCTTTCTTTTCTTTGTCCTTTCTTCTGGAATCTCTTAGGTTGAGATTCTTTATGTATGAATTTGTTTTGGGGGTGAGACTCTTTATGAGTTTCTTTCTGGAAGTAAGACTTCTTTCTTCCTCCTCTAGTGTGAGTAGCTAGGGCTTGATCTTCATCTCTAGATAGTAAAGCTTCTCGGTTAGCTACTCTTGATTCTTCTTGAATACATTCTTCCCAAAGACTGTCGAATTTTAGTTTCTCCTTTCTAGCACAAATAGTTTGGATGAATGCATCCCAAGGTCTTGTGAGACCATTAAGGGTCATCATTATGAGTTCGTCTTCGTCTATAGTATCTCCAATAGCTTCTAGCTGTTCTTTGAATTGAGATATTCTGGAGAAATATTCCTGGATCGCTTCTCCTTTCTGCATCCTTGTATTCTTGAGTTGAGTTCTTAGATTCATCTTTCAGTTTATGTTCTTTCCTTCATATAATTTGGTTAGGGCATCGAACATTTCTTTGGAGTCTTCTTTGAAGACACTCGAGGAATCAAGTGATCTTTGATAGAATCTGCAATGATTCTTTTAGCCCCGATCGTGTCCTTTTGATGGTTTGCTTTCTCTGCAACATCGTTGAGTTCTGGTACTTCTTCTTTGACGAATCTTGCTAGGTCATTCTCTTCAAGAATGAGTCCAATCCTATACTTCCAGGCACAGAAGTTTTCCACACCTTCTAGCTTGTCAACAAGCTTAGTGCTTGCACACATCTTTTACCTGGAGCTAGGAAAATGACCAAAAAATGAAAATGTTCAAAATTGAATTCTGAACTTACCAGGACGTGCGCTTAGTTGAGGCGAGCAGCCTGGTGTGGTTAGATTTTAGATAATCCAACTTTTACCCCTTCAAACTTGATCAACGGATTTCTGGACTGGTGCTTTTGGTTTTCTGGTACTTCTGGTACTTTGTGAAAACTAGGGTTTCACTTTCCGGGAGATCTAGCCACTGAAAAGTTGCGTTGAGGATGCCAAAGTGATCCTTCAGGAAGGGCACACTTTTCTAAATGGTTTTGGGGCTGAAATGCTTCTTCAATAAAAAGCCCTAATTTGCATGTATGACAACAGTGACGTTTTTCTCTCTCTTGTGAAAGATGCTCTCTTCATCTTAGCTCTGATACCATGTTAAGGTTTAAGCTATTATTAGGTTTCTTTTCATTTCATTATATAACCATAGCATAAATAGGATCACTGAGAAATACACAATCACAAGAGACACATCATTTATCCTGGGAAACCCTCATGGGGGAGAAAACCCAACAAAAACTTCCTTATATAGATAGCCAATACAATTCCAAGAGATAACTCAAACAAGTACAGAAAGTCCTCTCCCAAGAATGCGCCTCTCTCTCTCTTCCTTCTTCTCCAACTGTAGCTCCAAACTTGCGCTCTGATGAACAAGTGAGTGTGTGTCCAAATGAGGCACTAGCCTCTTTATTTACACAATCTGGCACGTGTGGACGGAGGTGTCTTTTCATTGGCAGGGCCGACTTCTTATTCTGGGTGGTTATAACCACCTTTAATATATTCTGGGGCCGACTTCTCATTCTGCCTATTACAATTAGGGTTTGACCAATCCGCAAAAGGGGATTTGGTCATTTACAATACCTAACATGATCAATCCACAAAAGGGGATTGATCTAATGAATAATACATCAATAATAATTAGAATACTCTTTGCAGTTACATTATTTCAACATATATGAGTGTATTCTACTCATTCATTGTATCGTATTGATCATCACAATGATCAATCATTCATTCATTGATCAACTCATTGGAGTAGTGTGAATGCATTTTCTCATTCTTGCATATTGAATCTTTCGGCCTTTCTTGATAAGCTTTGTTTGTACTTGCTTTAGCTAGATATCATGTGCAGGTTTCGATGAAACATTGACAATATTTGACTTGTGAGATTGAGTTTGAGTATGACTCAAAGGAGTTGACTCAACCAAGTTTTCTCAAAAGCCAGAATCAAATTTGGGAGCTGACTTGGCCTCAGAATAGCCTAGTCACACTGATTGGGTCCACTAGATGAAAATAAAATAACATATGTAAGATTGATTGCAATGAGAGGAGCAAGGTGCTCTACAACCCGGCTTGGGGTAGAGGTCTGGGTGGGGGGAGAGGTCTCTGTGTGCATGTGTGTACACCTGGCTTGGGGTAGAGGTCTGGGTGGGGGAGAGGTCTCTGTGTGCATGTGTGTACTTGTTATTTTTTAGATTACCATAATGTCCAATAAAAAAGCCAAGGTAGGATTTATTTTATTCCTGTACTTAAATAACTATAAATAAACTAGCTTAGAGTTGTCTTAATTATTTTGTTTACCATATATAAACAACAACTATAAATAAACTAGTATAGCTGTTTCTTAACCTTGGATCTAGCACATCTTATTTATTTCACCTGGTGCAAACTTCAATGTTTATTAAATAGAATAAGAGGTTGCAAAAACAATGATCTTTGCACCTATTATTTATTTCACTTAGTGCAAACTTCAATGATAATTAAACAGTATAAGAGGGTGCAAAGTATTTGAATTTTTGTGTTTTGATCCCTCTAGGTGCTTAATAAATCTTAGTTAATATGGATCTATGCTAGTAAAGTAGTTATGAAGTACTATAAGAACCAAGGAAATAACAAGGAGCACATATTTTAGTCAAATTTAGTTGGGCTTACCTTAGTAGATATTTCTCAAATGAGTTTTGTTTTAAATTCACATACATAGGGAAATGATCCCTAACGGTGCTTAATGGATTATTTCTCAAACGAATTTGATCCTAAATTAACAAACAGTGAGAAATGACCCCAAACAAAGTTTAATTTGGCTTTGACAAAATTCTTTAACAAAGCTTTGCATTGAGGCCTCTCAATGCTTAAATATTAAACAACATAAAAATTCTAAATCTGCAAGAACATTTTATCAACTTAGAGCCCTTTCATCCAGGCTGATATTTCTTATCAAATTAAAGCAATCTCAAGTTTCTTAAAATGGCTCAGGAGCTACTAGAAGGGACCATTAAGATATGCATGATTTAGTCAAACTTTGGCCCGTTTTTCACTGCTCATTTTTTTTTAATAGTAAAGGGGGGGAGATTTCATTAATTTAAAATAGCATGTGAACATGTCAGAATATTACATCAGTTTCCAAAATTCAAAGGGCTAGCTTCCAAATTGTTCAGCCCATAATCAAAATTGCCTATCGGCTGCATAATAGAGAATTTTTATACAGAGCAATGTCCATAGAGCCGAACTGAGTATATTCTAAAGAAAACCCTCAGAATGCGAGTGCAAAAACAAGTCATAGACTAGACATATAGGGAAATAATCCTTCCAACTTGAAACAATTAACCAGAACCTGGAGCAGGAACATTCAAATCCAACTGAGGAGGGGCCTTGAATGGAGACGATTCTGCTTTGGAGATGCCATTGTCTGACCGAGGTGGAAAACTGTGAGATGGCCTGAGGCACAATTCCTCGATTTGAGACCGTAGAGCCGCACATTTGTCCTGCAGTTGTTGAATACTTTGGCGCTGTTGCACAGAAAACTCTAGGACCATTAAGACCTGGGATGAGAGCCCACTGAATTGAATTTGCAGAGAGTGAACGGTGGTGCACAAGTCTCCTATTTCTTCTGCCATCAAGTGCAATTGCTTAGTCCAACGTCCAAAGCTGCCTTTTTCCATGAGTCCGGGCGACCACAGGGAGAAACGAGATAACAGGAAAGGAACGCCTGGTAAGGTACCCAATGAATCTTCCACCAAGCAAAGGATGCCATAATGCATGAGAATTCTCTCCCTTAAACATAAATCCACACAAGCGAGGACTGGTAAGGAAGAACGGATCTCTGCACTCGAAAACCACTTGCGGGCATAATTGCAGGTACTGACATTTACTTCCATGATGCTAGCGTCCCTCCCACATGTGCCTGGAAGTGAAAGGGGAAGTGAGGTAAAAGATTACACAACACTGGAGGATATATGGAAGCATAGGGGTGGCGCATGACTAGCACGTGGCTCTGCTCTTGTCTCACGTGTCATCCTAATATCCTCCGTGGGTGTGGTATTGTGCCAATTAAGTGATAATACAAGGAAATTAATCAAGGGTCTTACTAAAATAAGGGGGTCCCAATGATGGAAAAAGCCCCCAATTTTTGCAAACTTAGAAACTAGATTAGGATTCATGGGGTTAGGTAGAAGGAGAAGGCCCTATTAATAGAAATAACCCTTGTTTGTTGCCTAGTTTCCTGATTCGCATAGTGATCCACTTCCCTGTTATTGACCCTGAGGACATGAAAGAACTCGATCTTGCGGAAAGCCTGAATTTCCTTTTGTATTCTGAGAAAAATGGATCTGAGATGAATGTTGCTTGGGGGAGTTTTCTTCCTTGCATGCCTGATTATCATTTTTGAATCCCCTATTACTGTAAGATTGTGGATACCCTGAGCATTGGCCAATGATAAACCTTGAAAGAGCGCATAAGCTTCAGCTTGGTTGTTGGAGGCCTGCCCAATACTCCAAGCAAAGGTGAACTCAATGTTTCCTTGGGTCATAGAGTACCCTGCCCACTCCTGCCACCCCGATTTTTCACTGCTCAGTTTGAGTAGATAATATTTATTGATTTTTGGGGGCAGAAATCAGGTAAATTTATGTATTACACACTTTTTAATCACCCAGTGTGAAATGGCCTTTAGTTGTTTTTAGGTGTTAACAGAATGCTACATAAAATGGAAACAGTTGAAAAGGAGATTATATAACATGTTCTACTTGTGTGAAATGACCCTTACGGAACTCTTGAACATGTGACAACCTTCCAAACCAGCCACAGTAGTTTGTTACTGCTTTTACATGTCAAACCAGAGATCAACCTCATTGAAGTTTCATTGCTTTTGAGTTAATTTTTTTTTAGATTTATGCTTCAATGATTATTTTTAAATCATAAAACTGCTTGGACTTGAACAATAAAATACCACGGATTATTGTTGTCAGTTTAAATATTCCACTGCTGAATTTTCGTCTATGCTTGAAGATCATATTGCATTTTTTTTTGGTATATGCAGTTATATAAATTTTCTTAGCTTTTATTGTAGAACTGAAATATAATGGCAATTGTGTGTATCCTTAATAATGCAGGGATGATGAATGTCAAATGCCATGAAAAGTTCAAGAAGTGTATCAAAAAGGTTCAGAAGTCTGGAAAACCTGGATTTTCTGAGCAGTGCTCTTATGACGTAGCAGTGCCAACCATGACTCAGGGCATGGATATGGCCATTATGTTCAGCCAGTTTAACAGTCCTGGCTATGAATTGTAAGGAATCATTCAAGATAAGCACCCGGTGTTCTTTGCTTCAGGTTGTGAATTGTGAGCATATTTGGAGTCAATGCTTTATAATATTCTCCAGAAGAAGTGTAGCCTTTTTTAACTAGTGAAAGCGTGTATCTGCGAATCCTGATAACTGTTAATGTTGTTCAAGCTAGATGAGGATGCCCGACCTCTGCATCAAGGCTCACTTTAGGTTCGTCTAGTCATGTTCACATCACATGATTCTAAATTTCAGTTCAGACAGTCTAGAGTCCCCACAGATCTTTAAAGGTATCTCTTCTCTTTCTAGTGTGGATTCTGAATTTTGTTCAGACTTTGAAGTATGCCATGTTTAACTGCAAGTGACCTCTCGTTAAGGTACCATTCCTGAAATATTGATCTCATTCAATTTTCTATCTTGTCAATAAACAAATATATGCTTGCTACCTTGAAGCATATAATTGAAAATGGTACTATGTTGTGTTATAAACAAATGCCATTGAAAATAATTATCTTCTTTTAGCAACCATATAGTACGGGCCTTTATCGATAAAATGAGATGCCCTTACTAACTATTAATAAAAACATGAAAAGAAACAACCCATGTTGTATTAAATTTAACTCAAGTTTAGAGCCACAGACATTCTTTCCATATGTTTGGATGCTATGTAATAGCAGGAAAAGTTCTAGTTTAATGGGTCTGCCTTGCTTGTCTTTCTTATTCACTTTGTAGAGACAACTGATGGTTGTTTTCCATTATTGTGTAAGAGGTACTAGAAACATATCCAATTGTTGCCCTTATATAAGGGGTCTGACCTTTTATTATCTGGAGAAAAGTTTTGTATCTTTTTATTATTTAAAAAAATCAAAGGTATGCATTTTGTACTATGCATGTGCATTAAGACAAAAAAAACTCCAGACCTTATCATAGTCCCAGATACTGCTAACATTTTTCCTATCATCCTTCTAGGTGATATCTCATTACATGACCTGTTTGCATACAAAGGCATTTGTTTGCCTAACAGAAATTTCATCTTCGTGTCCAAAAAGCTGAAGACAAAAGAGGGTAAAAGGCAGTCATTGAAAGATTCTCCGAAGAGGCTGATCCAGGACACTGTCATCCTTATAGCACACCATCTTCAACTCTCCAGAAGTTGCTTGCACATCCCTTTTCAATAACTAAGGGGGACTGATCTTTTAACCAAGAGGAGTATAATGGCCACCCAAAGGGAGCAATTGAATCTCAGCCAATAGTTAGAGAAGAATTGCTAACCAAAGGTAGGAATCAAAGGCCAACAAAGCTTTTTGCATTTTCCATCACTCCCTACTTGCTTGTTTTTTTAGGAATAACGCTTAGCCACGATGAATTGTTAAGGTGTTCTTAGGACAATTAGAACAATGCACAAAAATAATCACACAAGGAACATTAGATGTGGGTGGTTTGATACCATTGCTATAGTCGAGGTTCAACCCAAGTTGAACAATGTGACAAGTGGATAGCTACATGATGCATGTATATATATTAAATTAGTGAAGAACTTAGTATAAGTGCCGGGCTGACATTTGCCTCCACAAGGATCTGTAGTCCATGGTAGACCCAATATTCCATGTACCTGATACCCACTAACCCCAATATACCTCATTAATGTTTATTTGGGGTAACTGCATCACAAATAGACATTACATTATAAGAATATGTTTGAGGCCAAACATAAATTGTACAAATTCTGGCTTTACATACAAATTACTACGTGGTCTTCATCTCTGGCAAAGATTGCTATGAGTCCAATTCGCCTTCTACCCATAGGCTTCTTCACGAGATACCCCTTGCTCGACTGTATTCTTGGCATGATGATTGTATTCTTTGTATTCTACAGTGTGGACTTCTATGAAAGGCTTTTTCTTCCATGTATCCTCTTCAACCAATGGATTTCACATGCTCCAAGATATAACACTATACCAAGAGTAAATATATGACAATGAATTGTAATCCTATCAAACACACTTTCATCTGCTATATACGATAATATTTTTTGCCCTTCCACATACACTTCGAGGATTCTTTTGACTGTATTTCAATGAAGAACTTATGGCTAAGCCATATGTCTGGAAACCAAACCAACTACATATGAAATATATGGCATGTCTTTGTCACACGATTTAAAATGCCAACCAAATGTCTATATAAAATTCGGTCAATCCATTTAGTGCTTGTTTGTGAAGTCCAGTTTAACAAGGTGTAGGTAACGATTTTACAGTTTTTCATTCTGAATTCAATGAACAAATCTTCTGCATACTTTGAGATAGCTAAACTTGAAGACCAAGGAGATGTAGCGATTTCAAGTCACAATCACAAGATGCAGGGGAAAATAACAATGCATCAACTAATCTCAATCACATGCCTCATGTATTTAGACCAATGTTCTCCAGGGTTACAATGCTCCTTTGGCCTAAAAGATTCCAATCTAAGAATAAAAAATCACACTTGAGGTCTCAGCAAAATACACACTAAGTTTGGAGATCTATGCTCGAGTTCTCGCTACTTTGCAGAAGGCTCACGGGTTATCATGAAAGTGACCAATCTGCCCACTGAATACACTGATCTGTCCACGGAATCTATCATAGGTAAAGTTTGTGTCATACAAACCATTTTATAACATATTTTGCACGTATGAAAGAGAAAAATAACAGTGCCAAGTGCTGCAACATGCACAATGACATTAATCAATTAAGAAATACAGTGCCTATTCTACTCAGATCTGCACAAAATAAAACAATCATTCCACATGCAAATGTAAAAAAAATGCCAATTACGGTTTTAGTTAATTTCTCACTGGCATGCTTTTAGCTTATTTTGGCAACTGGATTTTCATGTAATCTTTACAAGAAGAAAAATCAACTTGCGACAATATGGCACAATAACGATATGTGCTCGAATAACATGCCGATGAGTATATCACATGCTATCAATATAATTGGATCATGTTAATGTTTTCTAAAAGGATATTTGGCATGAAAATGTATTTCACAAGGGTTATGGAGGGGTGGATTGTGTGGAAGTAAGGGTCCACCTATAGGAGCTGGAGGCAGAGGATATGTGGTGGGAGAAATTGTGAAGTTGTTAAAAGATTTACATGCATTTTACAAATATGATATTATATTGTTTGATGTATTAGGCGATGTGGGTTGTGAAGGTTTTACTGCTCCATTGAAGACCTTTAAGTGGTCTCACAACGATCCATACTGAAAAAATTGTAGTTCGGCAAATAACGTTGTTTATGACCAAAACTCCATTTTTGAGTTGCAACATACCATTAAACTATTGAGAGGACTTTGATAGTGCCCCCCTCTTTGAACAACATGCCACACCAATCATCGACCTGTAAAGATACTAGGAGCTTATATATAGAGGACCTCAACTGATTACAAGTTCTTGTTATATGAGTGAATTGCCCCAAATCACGTGGGTTTTAACCTAGATCACCCCAAACCATGACGATACATCACTTTATGCATATATTACCCCAAACCTTGGAGGTTTTACCTTGGATCACCCAAAACCAATGGTAGGGTTTAGCATGGACCACTCCAAAACAAGTTTTCACTTTATGCTTGGATTTGCATGAGCTATGTGGGTTTTAGTGTGGATCACCCTCAACCAATGATGAGTTTTACATTGACACCGACATCTAGCATGATTTGGTAAAACATAATCTTATATCCATTTCAAAAATTCCAAGTGTTGATGGTTCACTTTAAATCAAGATCACGAGTCCAACAATTATTAGGAACCATGACCGTGTTCAACAAATCTAAGTGATATGGATACTTACCTTACCATAAAAACCATCCCAAAAAGTGAGGTTGTTTACAACATTATCGAGGGTCCATATTATGTAATGGTTCATTATATACAAATTGCTTATTAATTAGTTATTCACACATCTCTCTTATTGTGCATTTCTTTTTGTAGTATATGGATATCACACACTTTAGTGCTCACATACCCTTGCCCAATTGGAGTATAAGAATGTGACTTTCTTTTGTGTGATTGCTATATGTGTCTTGCCTAATGATGACATTGATACTTCTTTATAGCCCTTATGAGCTAGATCATCTTCTAAGAATTCTGCTTACCTTTTTTAGGAGTATAACTTCTTAGGGTTGACTAGTGCTTAGGTAGGATTCTTTATTTCCTTTCTCTCTCCTCCTTTGGCCTTTGGTTGTTGGTTTGTTTTACAATGACCCTAAGTAGCACTTGTTTGGGGTATTTTCTTATTCTATGGGTTCAATTTGGGGTTCAAGCCCTTGGTCCATAGTTACTTGAGATGCTTCATTATGGGTTTTTGACAACCCAAATCTATTTGGATTTAGTATTTAGAGGGTCAAATGAGTGAAACATTCCTTAACCTTTCTTGGCCTCATGGTGCTATGTGAACTATGATTTTCTTGGTAGTACTGCCACTGTGTATTGAAGCATGTGGAACATAGAGCTTGTATTTGGGGAATTTCCTGCAGTATGATCTCAAGATTCGTGGTATGAGGTCAAATCACATTTACCTATACCTTGGGGTCATTCCTTTGTCTATTTATACCTCTTTACCCATTTTTGTAAGCGTGTTCGATTATGATCTCTCTCTTTTGATATCTTACAGGTATACACACAAGTCAGTGTCAAATATTTAATCTAGCTTCCTAACTTCTTTTCCATTCCCTTGGGTCGCTTGTTATCTGTCTTCTCCAACACCTCTAAATGGATCTCTTGTTGTTGGTTTGGGTTTAACCTTGAAGGTGTATTACTTCATCTTAGGGCATCCTCATAGGTTGTGTCCTCTTATACCTTGGATGATTCAACTTCACCTCAAGAGAAGTTCAATCACAACTAGGGCAAGGAGGTATCAATCCTTTTGAGATTTTTGGTCACCATTCAACACTACATTATTACATTATTTTGTACGGTGGATCTAGTGTTACATATTGCATTTTCTAGAGGATTGAGCACAACTCTGTTTTGCAGGGAGACTAAGATACATGAAGTTTTCGACTTTGTCACAACTCATCTAGTGCAAGCTTCAATGCCTATAACAACTCCCATTCGAGTGAGTTATTTCATTTTTCTTTCAACACTTTGGTTAATTAACTCATCAAAGGAATTGCGATGGATCAATCCTAGGTTATTTATTTTCATTTATTAATTTGCTATTATCATTTGATTATTGTTAAAACCTAATCAAAGTACCCGAATCAACGTACAACTCTAGACTAACATAATTAGATCTAAACTCTAATTAATTTATTGGCCTTCATCCCTTCTTTTATCTCTCTCTTTCTTGTTTTGGCCTTAAAATTGAGTGGTGACTCTTTTTCTTCTTCGTCGTTGTGGCAGGGCATATCTATTGCCACATTACATTTTGGTGACTCCATTGGGAAGCTCTTGTCCACTCTTCCCTCTCTTGAGTGAAGGCTATCCTCTTCTCTATTATTTTTCCTCCCTTATTTCTTGGACCTCCTCTAGCATTGTGTGCTTTAGTTTTGCTCATCTTGGCATCAACCAACTCTACCCACAAAACATGTCTAGCCTATCATATCTTTCTCAAGTGAGTATTATGAAAATTTCCCTCGATAGTTATCCAAGTTGTCATACCTACCTAACATTATAACATTGATGAATTTCAATGTTATTACTATAGATACCAAATTAAACATAATTACCGACTTAATGAGAATTGTGACCTCAAAACGAGAACTCTAACAAAAAAAACCCATATTTTTGCATAAAAAACATCAAAATCAATCCCCAAATAAAAAACTGGTGCTACCGGTAGCACCATTTTTTAAAACGGGGTCAAAATTACAATATTTTTCAAACATGGCCTTCAAAACTTAGACAGTAGCTCAGAGAAACCTTAAAATCAACACCTAAAAAAAAATTAAGATGTTTTTTTTTTCCTTTTTTTTTCAAAACGTTAAATTTTGAGATCATTTGAAATCGTATTTTTATCACTTGGTACCATTAAAACCAAAACCTCAAAATCAACCATCAAATTGAAAAGTAGTACTACCAGTAGCACCCATTCTAAAATTGGGGTATGAAAATGATACATTTTTATAATGTGGTAAAAGAACTCACCATTTTGTAAACAAAATCATAAAATAAACCCTTAAATGTTTACTTTTTAAATGTTATTATCACGCAAAGCACAAGGTAATACATAATGCCATGAAAATATCACAATATACTTTAAAAATTCAATGTCACTTTTTAATATTTTTTTACTTTTAATAATAAGAAAGTAAATACAAATTACATTGAATGAAACATAAATAATTCCTTGAAGTATTGCTATATTGACCATATTCAAAACATATGAGCTAATAAATTTTATTATATTATTCATAATAAAAAAAACATATCATTCATAAAACATAACAAAAGATTCATAACTTCATGTAAGATCATATGTAAGTTCAATGCTTATTTTTAGTTACCATACAAACATCATATGGATAAAAAATGCATAAAATGTTTTATACACTTATTCAGATTGACTCATGGTTTCTGAAATACCATTAGAGTTTACATTGTCTTCAAATGAATGTTTGGATGAAGATGTAGATGATCCATACTCTTTTCTATTGTCGATGAATGCACCATCTGAGTTTACATGCATGCGCAACATTTCAGATGTCAAATGCCTTTTAGATCTATGACTAGGTTCAACAGACTCCCATCTTGCATTTATTTCTTGCGGCAACAACCTCTTGATAATCTCTGTTGTTTTGGAGCAAAGAGTTCATCTCTTTGTCAAATTGAAGTCATAAACAAGTATGTCAACATCATCTAATTTTAAGAGGTCAGTGCGACGACGAGTTGTATTTTGACTTTCTTTTTCTCTTTCTATTGACATGTTTCTCAACTACTATCTTTGGCTTGTACACACCATTGAATGGGTGTGTACTTGTTGCATACCAATGCACTTTTTTTTGTTTTGTTTAATATGTCTGGAGGAATTAACAACTAGTTGGGCACGTGCTCGCGTTACACGTGGCCGTGTTATCCAACCGCTACCACTATAACCTCCAGGTGTGCCCACGATGCCCCTTACGCGGCACACAAGGTAAGTCGGGGGGAATTGAACTCGAAACCTTTTGGAACTTCATTTTCACGGCACTTGCCAATTGAGCTGCCCCCCCGGGGGCCATACCAATGCACTTCAATTGCAATAACATCATCATTTTCTTTCTCAATCTTTATAACCTTTCCTATCCAAAATGGATAACCATGTGGATCTTCAGTGGCTAAAACTGCAATCACGCTACCCTCCTTAATATCTTGTACTGAACCCCTGTAAAGGTTTTCCATGGCTTCACGTTGTGCACATGACCTTCGCGAACCAATATACATTTCTCTTTCCTTTACTTGTGTAAACTCAATAGCACCTTGAGATTCTTGTTGAACTTCAACAATGTTTGTTTCTTCAAATTCGTTTGACATATTTTGTGGCCAATGAAATGGAGTCCTTAACATTGTATCTTCATTTGTTGAGCTTGAAATTATGTCACTTTGACTATTGAAAAAAGACTCCCATCAAACATGATCAACAACATCAAAGTACTCATATGTATCTTTAATGAACTTTTAAACTTCTTCCAGGCATTCAGAATAATCTACATCTCTATTACGTCTCCATGCATTATGGATTTCAGCAACTGATTGTAAAAATAATAACTTTGATTAAAAAATTGGACGATCTGGAATGAACTTAAAAAATGATAAACCTGATGAAGGCCCCCATTTTGTAGTAGTTGAATACTGCTTTCCCCATATAAGTGTTTTCGCATCAATTTTTTTGAAACAAAATTGATGTTGGAAGCTAATGTTATTAAATTGCTCAATACATTTTTCTTCACGATGTGATCCCTGAATAAATCTTCGCATGTCAACAGTTTTTTCTAATATATGAAAAACATGCTCTGGAATGCATGTTTTTTTGATACATTCAATCAATGATGGTAGACTTCCAACATTTTCCCTCTTCAATGTTACTGAAAAACCACTGAACATTTGATCAATATGATCATGAGTGTGTCCAACAAGAAAGAGACCAACTTTCACCTTTTGAAAGATTCCCATTTCAACAAGCATGCTTAGATATCCAAACACAATTTGATTTTTATTTTCACGACTAGTGTTGTCCAACTTTAGATAGAAAACTTGAGGAAGACTTCCAGACCAGTGAGTGAGCACATGATGAATTATGGTGATGGTCAAATTTGCATCATTATGGATATTTGGAGATGTGAAGTGAACTCTTGGACACATTTTTCCATTGAAAATCATACAACCAACTAAGTGAAACTGAATGAAATTCTCTTCCTGTAAATGTTTGGGTGTATGGACAAAATGTGGTAGAAGTGTTTTTTTTTGTCCATGCCATCAATTATCATACCTAAATATATGTTTGGAACATCATAACACTTCTTCCGATGTTTGTACAACTTTTGTCTTTCACTTGATTGTTGATTCCGATGTTCTTGAAGTGCTTTGACTACAAAATTTGCACGACCTAAAATGAAAATATTGATCATATGTTTTCATAGTTGATAACTATTCAATTTAAAAAAAAAACAAAATAGTAAATACATATCTTTTTCTGCCCCTTCAGATTGATCTCTTCTTGATTTAAGAGTAACACATATACTACAAATCCTCATCCTTGACTTCTTAGGAATACAGACATTGTTGAATTGTTTCTTCCATATTCTTGTAAAATATGCATATGTAATAAAATTGTCATTTCCTTCAACACCTTCAACATATCCTTTGTACAAGTTGTAGATTTCCCTCCTTGAAAAATTATCTGGAATATGTAGTGTGTCTCTATCTCGCATACACTCTCCATGTTTGGAAAATAAATCACGCATCCATGACAATGTAGTGTTTGTGAATGACCCACTCTCTCGTCCATGATGTACCTTGGAATAAAATGATGGAGCTTTTTCCAACCTTGTCTGGATTCTTGATAGACGAAGATTACCAATTGAGTGAATTTTTTTGAAAGCCTTTTTGCAAAGTAAAATATTTCCAATGCAATAATCATATCCTGTATTGGTGGATATTATCAACCCCATCAAATATGAATTTTGCATGCTCTTATTCATTGACAAATATGTCTTCCTTTTATTCAAGGCATACAAGTAGTCCATGCTTTTCAAACAATTCTTTTGACAATATTCACTTGAAATCAATTCACTTATGAAAATTGATTTAGTGAGAAATTATTTCTAGACCTTGTATAACTAGAATGATTTGGATTGATATAAAAAGGTCTAATCCTGGTCCTAGACACAATGTTTCTTTGCAATGTCTCCACTATTTTATCATCCTCACTAGAAGCATTTTCCTTATCACCACAAGGAGTATCAAACAAAACATTGTGAGGAGACTGATCTAGAGAATGCCTATCACCTTCATTTGTTGCAACATGATGTTTGAGAACATAATCATCAACATAATCATTTGGAGGAAAATCATCATCAACATTGTGTCCACTATTGACATAATCATCTTCATTGCTTTCAAAATCCCCACTTGAGTGAAAATTTTCACCATCTTGCTTAGTGCCTTGAAAACCTTCAACAATGTCTTGAAAATCCTCACTTGGGGGAAAATCAACATCGACATTGTTTCTTTTAATTTATAACTCGGGAAAGAGTGACCACCAATGGCGTAATCATCTTCACTACTTTGAAAATCACCACTTGAGAGATATTCTTCATCATCCTCATTACTGGCTTCAAAATCCTCACTTGGAGGAAAATCTTCATTATCCTCATCAGTACCTTGAAAACCTTCACTTGGAGGAAAATCATCAGCACCAACATTGCTTCTTTTAAATTCCTCATTCGAGAAAGACTATCCAACATTGCCATAATCGTCATCATTACTTTTAAAATCCCCACTTGGGGGAAATTCTTCTTTATCCTCATTCGTGCCTTGGAAATCCTCACTTAGAGGAAACTCTTCATCACTACCTTCAAAATCCTCACTAGGAGGAAATTCATAATCACCAACATTGTTGTCTTTAAATTCCCCACTTGGGGAAAAGTGTCCACCATTGTCATAATTATCTTCACTGCTTTTAAAATTTCCACTTGAGGGAATTTCTCCATCATTTTCATTGGTGCCTTGGAAATCTTCATCAGTACCTTGAAACTCCTCATTTGGAGGAAATTTTTCATCCCAATCATTTAAACGTTGATCATAGTCTCCACTTTGACCTACATTTTGATTATTTTCATTACTATTAAATTGCTGACTAGATTTATTACCATCATATTTCTCCTCTTCATCATCGGTGCCTTCAAAGTCCTCTGATTTAGGGCTTTCATGAGGAATGTGTTGAAGAAAATTGCTTGCACCATGATCAAAATTATGACTAGTTGAAAAATACGATGCCTCATTTGCATTACAAACATTCCTATGGCATTTCCTAGTCCCAACAGAAGAGGTATGTGAACAATTTGCTGATGTCTTAGAAATAAAATCTTCTTTATCTGGTGAAGCCATCTCTTCTCTCTGAGAACACAGAATGATATAAATGCTCACCCTCCCTATGACATTATTATAACATGCATAATGATACCCCCCCCCTGTGGGAATGTTAGCACAAACAATTTTGTCATAGTTGCGACCTGTGCACAATAGAGTACCGTTCTTCTCTATGTGCTTGAATCTGGGTGGTTGTTGCAACCAAATTGGGCATGGACGCCACTCAAAGCCAGATAATTGGGCATTTGATTAGTTATAATTAATAAAGCACAATGTTATGTAGTCTATCCAATAATTTTAATGTATGAAGAACCCTATAAGTCCATCTGTGCACAAAACAAGGGAACGATTGAGTGTAAAATCACTCTGACCACAGGTGAATCAGATGAAGGTTCCATCGAAATAACTGATGACGTTAAAGCTCAAATGGTGGTAGAATATCTTGTAGATATGGCATGAGACAATAAGGTGGTGTTGGTATTTCTGTAATGAATGCTTAAAGTTGGTCTTTCAATTTTCTCTCCAGTAAAGAGATTCTCTTGATCTGCTTCACTGTGTGCATTTGATAGACTTGGATCTTCATTGATATGCAATATTTCTTTGTTATATTCAATTTTTTAAAGTTTTATTGTCCACTCTTGTAAGGGAAAATGCCAGAGATGAGTTGTTTATACATTTGTGAAGGAGAAATTTTCAACAAGATAGAAAATATCAATGGTACCACTTGCACTAAACAGTTCATTTATGGACAAATTTGAAGAGCAAAGAATGCCATTTTAATCTGTTCATTGCAAGAATTTTGGCTTTGAGCTTTGAAATTATTGTTGATATGTCTCGACCCTTTCGAATCTCTAGGACAATGAAATGTAACATAATACTCAATCTCTGAAATGTTTCTATTCTCATGAGGGCATTACATATTTCTTCTTTTCCGTTCTGTTTCGTTCCTGCCAAAAAATAACTCTCTCTCTTGGAGAGCCTCTTACAACATTTATTAATTACTCCCCATCACTAATTAAAACATAGATAATGAGGTCTCTGTCTCGGCTTTAATATAAGGAAAGGAGCAATCATTCTCCAAAAAAGGAATAATTGAGGTTCTTGGATCTAAAAACAAGTTGCCTTTAATTGTCAAAAAAGTCATGCTGTCTTTCATTTCAAATCATACATCAATTTTAATGCCAGCCTATCTAAAAATATTTGCAGGCATATGTGGAAACCTCAAAGCTCAAAGCCAAAATTCGAAGCTCAAAGCCAAAGCCAAAATTCGAAGCTCAAAGCCAAAGCCAAAGCCAAAGCCAAAAATTGAAGAGCAAAGAATGTCGTCCTGAGATGTTGAGATGAATTTTGGCTTTGAGCTTCGAAATCATTGTTGAGCTATTCCTATTTCTATTTTTTAACCCATATGTAATATATGTTTAACATAACATATATTACATATGGGTTAATTTTTTTTTATGTTATCTAGCGCAATTTTTTAACATATCTAGCGCAATATTAACATATATTACATATGGGTTAATATATGTTATCTCGTGCAATTTTTTTTACATATGGGTTAAAAACATTTTTTTTTTAAATTAGTTTTTATAATCAATGTTGTGTTTTTTAAGTTTATTATAATATGAAAGGCCTAATTTTTTTATTTTATCTTAATATAGGAAAATGACAGGAAATAGATTATCTATGAATATATCTGGATCATGACCTGCAATAATGGCATCCAAAAATGCAACGGGAACCTCCATGAATGTTAGGCAACAAAATGACATCTTAACACCTAAGCTATCAAAGGCAATGAAGAATGTTAGAGAGTGGAAATCTGTGGAAGTTGAAAACAAACAAGAATATTCTTGGTTTGTTAAAGACAAGCAAAGAAACAATGGAGATCATATATATTTGTATTGTGCCGAATCAGAACATGTGCAAGGAAATTATCAGGCACTTGGCTTGTTATGAGATATATGTTTGGTGCCAACCACAAATATTGTTTATGCACTTGTCAAACAAGGGAGAACTTATATTAAGTTTAGATATTCTTTCAAGTTGAGCAATAACAAGAATGAATGTTTTTTAGAATTATGTGCATCTATCGTTGATAACATTGAGAAAGGAAATGTAAGTTTTTTATTTCTATTTTTGTGTCATTTATTATTTTTAGTATCATGGTAATGTTTTAATTTTATTTAACATGAAAATATTATATTTTATTTTTACAGGATTTTGCTGAACGACTTTCACATATGTTAGTGGGGATTTACTCTATAGAGAATGATATCATGGATGTCATTAATGCTTTTCATACTGAAAAGACACAAGAAGGAAGGAAAAAGAAACAAAAAGTAATGGAGGTTGAACCTGCAAGAGTAGACAGAGAAGAACATGAAAGAAGAAAGAAAAATCTTCATTCTAGAAATCCTAAAAGGGTTACATTTGAAAATGAGGAAACTCCAAATGAAGATTTTGTTGAGATTGATCCCAATGAGGTTATCACTTATTCTCGAAAAAATAACAAACAAAATAAATGCAAAAGAGCGATGGTTGATGATGAGTGTATTCCTATTGATTATGAAGAAATCATTGATTTAGATGAAACATATTTAAATCATAAGAGGAAGAAAACAAATGTTGATAATGTTCAAGAAGCCATTGTTAGTTCAGAGTATTATAGTGAAAGTTCTAAAGGTAATAGAGAAATAATAACACCAGGTGCTGATTTAGAGGATAGTATTATGAAAACAACACAAAATGCCATTTGAAATAGAATGATGATGACAAACTTAGTTGATGATGGACACACATTTCAGTTGAATGTGAAACAACTTTATAAACACACAGAAGGGCAAGAAAAATATCAAATAAGAAAACCACATCACTTGCATATTCACAATTTGAAAGCATTGATTAGATACAATCCATATGCACATGTGGTTGACTACCTAGTTCTTGTTGATCCAATGGAAGTTATTATGAAGGAAGAATTTGATAGATCAAAATGTTTTGACTACAAATATTATATGATTGGAGGAAATCATTCTGCAGAGGCTAGAAGAGAATTGATGCAATCATATCCCAATAATCCTCTTTTTGAGACAATCAAATGCATAATTTATGCCTGTTTAATAGATTCAGAAGCAAAGTTACTGGCATGGGATCATAACACAAACAATGAGTACAAAATGTCTATGACCTTCATTCAAAGGGTGAGATTTATCCACAATGAATTTTCTGAAATATGCCAAGGGGAGAGATCAAATGTTGATGTTAAGTTTCAGAAGCAATGTTGTATGGAAATAGGATTCCCACTTGATGAGGAAAATACAAAAGAAAAATATCACAAAGGAAGTGATATATTTAGAGCCATGGATAACTATTTTCAATTGAGATTTAGAATTGGACATGTATGGGATTTGATAGATGAGATCTTCACCCTATGTGAAAATGTTAGTATAAAAAATCAGAGAGTTAAGAAGGCTAAACCATTGATATGTAGCACAAGTAAAATAGGTCCTGACATAAGAAATCTTCCTGATGATATGACTATAACACCTTGGAGATCAATACAAGGAGTGAATGATGATAAACTTATCATAACTATATTATCACGTGTTAGGTTTGGCGAATTGTCAATGGAAGAAATGTGTGATGAATTTAAAAAGTAAGTCTGTTGAGTTATTTTTATTTATGTTAGGACAAGAAAATTATTTTTTTTCAGTTTAACATTATTTTTGTTTTATTTAGTCACAAGGTGTATATGAAAATACAAGAGGAAATGGTCAAGATGTTGAATGAAGAAAGTTGGGATGATGTTAAACTCAACTATCCAGATTCAAGCTCTTCAGCAATATTAAAACAATTTTTTGTTGCATTCAAAAATGTATGTTGATTTATTACATTCATATTATTTGTTTGTAAGTTAATTTATTTATATTTTAATAGTTATAGATATATAACTATATGTTTGTTTGTTTCATTAAAGATGCCAAATAAGAATGCATATGGAGTACCTGAAACTTTCAAAAGTTTTATTCAAAAAGCTAAGTTTGAAAGAGAAAGAAGGAGACGTGTTCATAATGTTCAACTTAATGACACCCTTGATCACTACATTTGGAATGGGCTTGACACTGTTCAATATAAAGTGATATTAGGTGATTGTGAAAAACTTGCAAGTATTGTTCATAAACAAGAATACTCCATAGTTATTGTGGATATCCCTCATGGTTATAATATCCAAAACATTGAATATGATACTGAGCCTTATACTTACCAAGATTTCAGTAAAGTGGTTATGAGATTTACAAAAGTTACATCATCACCATTTTGGAGATTTCTAGTATTTCATTCAAACACATAAGGATTAGTACAATCAAGCTTCAAGGGGAAAGAAAAGACAAGGATGCAATTTATTTGGTAAGATATTGAAAGTGTATGTTTAGCAATTAAGATTAGAAAAACATTTTATTAATTCACAAGTTAATTGAATTTTCATTTATTTATGTTACAGGCACAAGCCAAATATTCAGAGGTCCAAGAAAGAATCATTTAAACGCGATTTTGAGAGTATACATCTTGCAACCTAGACAAAAGATGATTCTTATAATTCTATTCTTGTCAATGCAAATGATGGAGAGACTCCTAGTAGTATATTGGTATATAATGCTATGGCTAGAAAGCTAATATATGAGGAAAAATATTTGAAAGGAGAGATGGTTAACATTTATCAAAAACCACAAGCATTAATTAATTATCTAATAGATAATTTTTCAAATGAAGGAGATTGGGTTTTGGATTTGTTCTTGGGTTCAGGTAAGAATTATGATCTAATATTTATGAAATCATACTTCAATCTTATATTATTTTTAATTTGTCTTTTTACAGTATTTAACTTCATTATTTATTTTGTATTTGGTGATTAGGTACAACATTAACGTGTTGCCTACAAAAAGAAAGGAATTGCATAACCGTTGAAAGTGACCCAATGCAGTGCAATTTTATTCAACAAAGAATTAATGCTATTCCATCTTTTCCAGATGAAACGCAAGAAGTTGGCTTGAGGAAATGAAATTTTAGTGAATCAAAGGTGGCAAAATTGTCAAAGGAACCTCAAGTACCATTAGGAGAAATGATTGGAAATGATCACTTTGGAGAACTTGCAGATATCAAAGAACCAACGGAAGAACAAAATGACACAATGGAAGCACAAAATGACATCGAAGAAGATGATAATGTGTCTGTTGAGAATGATGAATTTGGGATATATGATATTGTTGATTAGTTTAAAAATGGCATTGAAGACGATGCTCAATTTTACAAATTTTTGATAAGTTATAATTGTAATGATTTGACTTTCATATTTGAAAATAAGAATAAAGATGTATCTATTTTTGTTTTGTGAAGAATCTTTTCATTGTTTCTTTTTTCATTTTATTTGTATATGAATCACTATACATTGGAAAATTTTATTAAATGTTGTCATTTTTTAACTTCAAATGTATAAAAATATGAAAGAAAATGATAATTTTTTATAAAATTTGGACCTTTTTTTGTATTGTGTCCATAAAAATGCTTTATTTGACATGTTATTTTAAGGAATATGTACCAAAATGTATAGGTTTTTATGATATATGGCTATAAAATGTGTATTTTTTTGATAAATATTAAAAAATAGTGTTATTTAACTACAATTTTTTTAATTTATTGAAGTAAAGGTAAACGATGTGTTAAAAATGATGTTTTTCACTATATTTAAAAGTATGGAACAATAAATTAATAAGGAGACAAAATTATATGAAAAATCGTAACTTCAAAAAAGTAAATGGTAAAAAACATTTTTAAGATTGAAAGAAGCATGAAAAAAAGATTAAAAACACCGTTGAATAATATATATATATAGAAAAAAATGAAAATAGATGAAAAATGAGCATTTAAAAAAATAATGTGGAAACATTATGGATTGAAAAATTTAAAATATTGAAAACCACCTAAAATCGGAGGGGGGGTGCTACCTGTAGCACCATTTTTAAAAAATGGGGTAAAAAACTGGACCCCCCCAAAATGAGAACTCTGTAGAGTTCTTGTTAAGTTGGTAACTATGTTATTAACCATGAAGGATATTCACCACTTCCTTTCAACTAAAAACCTATCCTTTCTCTTCCTTGCTAAGATAATAATACAAATTTTCCCCTCTCTTGCAATGAGTAAACATACATCCCACTACCCCATGTAAGATGAGAAAAACTTATGCCCTACATGTGACAACTTGGATGAGTGAGTCCTTAGAGAATTTGCAATTTGCAAAACTTGAGACTCTCTTAGGAAACCCTTTCCTTCTCAACATGTTGCTTGAGCCAAACCTCCAACCTTTCATTCTATTTAGCACTACGTATCTCTACCAAAGCGATGTGAGGAACATGAGACTCCCCCATCTCAAACAAGCACTCATACAACTAATCACAAAGATTTAGATGTCGACCCTTGCCTTAGTTCAGACAAGTGGTCAAAGTATTAGAAGTGCAACACTCACACTACAATTGAATTCATGTCCTTCAACAGAATATCCCTTCGTCTAGATGAGGTTCATGATCTACTACCTCAATCCAAGTTTCTACCTCTCAAAATGACACTTCCAAAGATATTTTATCTCAAGAAGTCACTTCTCCAAAACAAGATGTCCCTTCTCAATGTGACAGTTCCATCTCAACTCGAAATCGAGTATAGATTGGAGACATTTGGGTTACTTTCCCTAACCCAACAATGGGGGGATAATCTTCTTGATCCCATTGAACTCCTTGTTAATAAACTTTGAAAAAATAAATGACATACAACATTTTTAATATTGTTAAAAATGACAAAATTTTAAGGTTTTTTCTTACAAAAAACATTGGAAAAAATGAAAAATATGAAAAAAAACACCATTGAAAAAAGTTATAGACATTTTAGAAAAAAAATGAAAACAATTGAAAAAACAACATTTGAAAATAATTGTTGATATTTATAATTAATAAGATTCAATATGTAAAAAAATACCTCCACAAGCAATGGTGCTACTAGTAGCATCACCTTTTGAAATATGGGTAAAAATAGCCACTAAATGCGACATATAAAAAATGATAACTCTAAGGGTACTTGTGAAGTTGGTAACTATGTTGAAATTGCTTTTTAAATTATCTATGAAGAAAGGGTGTCAAATCTTCATTTTTTGGTGATTCTCTAGTGGCAATAAATTGGATGAGAGGGAAATTCATAATGGGAATTTTGTTTCCAAGCCCTATACTTGAGGAGGTAGATATATTAACCTTTGTTTTTAACTCCATTTCATTTTTTCATGCCTAAAGAGAGCTTAACTCTAAAGTTGGTTCTGTCTCCAAAGAAGGCCTCAAGGTAGCTGGTAGTAATTGGATGGTATTGGAATCAAAGGATGATTAAGTGGTTCATGAAAACATCCTTACAATTATTGATTAAGCAACAACATTGTTCAAAAATTTAAATTAGGTCTTTTAAATCTTGTTAATTCATAGTTTGTGATAACATACCTTTCTAAAGGTGTGTGGTTCATTACAAGGTTGTTTAATTTATGTTTGTCTATATAATATAGCTACTTTATGCATATTTTTAAGGGATTGTTCATCATCTTTTTGATTTTTTTTATACCATTTTCATAAATGGGTTGATATATTCGAGAGATGTAAATGTTATGGAATTTAAGTACAGGGAAGAGACTAGTTAAGAGGTTTTTTATGTTATGATAGAGAATCAATCCATAAAATGTTTTTGAAATACAATATACATATATAAAATTTAAAATTTAGAATGTAACTTATTTTCATTTTATAGAATTTATAGTTGTTTTTAAGAACATTTTTAATACATATTTACACATTAAATTTATAAAAACAGATATAATAAGATTTCAAGTTTACTATGGAAAAAATCCCCCTAATTGAGTGCACAATTAAGAAGACACTCATTTGGTGGTGATGTTTCCCTCAACTCATATACATAACATTATTACAAGGAAGGTGTGTTTTAGGGCATGGAAGCCTTACCGAACTAATTGTGAAACCAGTTGTCCAAACCTACCTGGTTTTCCAATTCTATCAATGTCCACATGTCCCATTAGCATGTTTTAGGATGCTAAACCCTACTGACTATCTTGCAAAACCAACCATCCAAACATAATTTTTTATCCAAACCCTTTAGTGTCGACCTATCATGTAATATTCTCCTTATTTTTTTGTCAGTACTTGTGACAATATAATTACAAATGCCATCCACTTTGTTACCACCTCCAAGGAGATCCAATATGCTCTTTGTTTTTGATCTGAGTAGCTGATCCTCCATAGGAATCCACAACTTATATATACGTTCATCCAAAAAATTATTTATTCCAAACAACCTGCAACAACAATCCAACAAAAAATAATAGTCGATTCCTCGACTGGCAATTTATTCATAAAAAACATGAACAATAGACAAGCAATCACTTATAGATAGTGCATGTGCATCAATTAGGCCATCAATGTCACAAAAGTATTGGGTGTATATGGATTAAATACCAGGGTTTCATTTGTTGATTAATTGGGTTGGATGTCATTGATGTCAAGCCTTGAAACAAGTCCGGTAGCAAATTCCAGTAGCCCCAACAATATGGTTAGAGGATCAAAGTTTGTTTGATGTATAATGGTATGAAGGTTAGTATATTTGCAGGTAAAACTATTCTATGGATAGTACATGTCGTGCCATTTCCGGTGATATGTGGAACATCACGTAAATCCTCACAGTTAGAGAGTTATGGTCTTGTGAAGTTAGAGAACCCCCATGAGTTATCTAGAAGGTCAAATAAGTCAAGTTATTCTAGAAACCCATAGAAGAAGTTGACTAGTCAAGTGGGTGAAACTAGGAGTTAATCATGGGTTAAGTTGTTGCAATAAGAAAATAATTAAAAATAAGTTAGTTGCAACTAGAAGTGGAGAACTTACTATTTGTAGCAAAGTGGGTTAGATGTGGACAAGTGGTTAGAAGTGGGTTAGCCCTTAAAGAAGGAAATTGGGTTAAGTTGGTTAGAAGGTAACCCCTTGAGGAAGCTACATGGAAGTATAAATAAGAGAGAAAGTCTCTCCTATTAGCACCTATTTAGCACATTGAATATATCTTATTGTGTAAGGTTTATTGCAAGTACTCATTGATACATATGAATGTTAGAAAAACAGGACCGCGGAGCAATAAAATAAAACAAATGCAGAAACAAAACACAGAAGACACACAATACAAGAGAGACACAGATTTACGTGGTTCACCCAGTGTGGGCTACGTCCACCAGAGAAATTGCCAGGT
>SNQJ01S0014678.1:120035-158001 GCA_010110895.2 Picea sitchensis
CGCAATACATTTCCCTCATAAAAGAGGGTTTCCTTCTAGGGAAAAAAACCCTAACATAATCTCTACCGTTAGATCTGCGACCTTATAATGAACGGTCCAGATTTACAATGAAATTACAATATACTTTTACAAGGCAATTTTTGTTTCGGGGGCTTCGCCCCTGAACCCCCATCGGGGGACACTACCCCCGAACCCCCGCCGGGGGCCCACTTTCCCCCAAACCCCCTAGCCGGGGGATAGGCCCCCCGAACCCCACAGAGGGGGTACCCCCCCTCTGCACTCCCTTGCGTGGAAGAGTGTACATACTTCTGGGGTGTAAATACTTCATGGGGTATAAACACGACTGAAAGCAAGGACCTCTGAATCAGGAAGATAATCAGGCTCCACAACCAACAATGAAGTTGCGCAAGTTTGAGGTAGCACAAAGGGTTGACGGTGAAATTTTTGGAATTATAGAAAATACTGAAAAAACCCTAGTTTTTGAAGTGTACACGAGCTGTAATGGAGCATGGCACATATGTATGCGGGCTAGAAGTATAATAGGGCACGTACATGAGGGTAAAGCCCTAAGAAATTGAGAATATGAAGATACCAGGTCTCTATAGTTTGAAATCAAGCTCCCAGGAAGGTCCAGTGATCAGGTACATCTGATCTATCTACTGGTTCAAAAGGTATGTCTTATTTCCATGGGTAGTTGGGTTTTGGTGTCTACATGAGAAATGGTTATGGGGGTTTGAGGATTTTCCCTAGAGAGATTGGTGGTTGCATGGGAATTTCTGTATAAGTCAGATCTACAAAAATATAGTGCCGGTATAATCAATATTTATCATTGATACATCTTGTTAGTGTTAAGGCACATCTTGTATTTCTTGGAATATGGTTAATGGTTTTGTGGTACATGGTTGAGAGCTTGTATTTGTGAAGTGGTTGATGTATTGAGAGGATGTATATCAAAAGGGGTTTGATGTCTAGTCCATGTGAGGGTTATTATACTTGTTCATGATTATACACACTTGTATGGCACATGACTAGAGAGATACAGGTGCACTTGGTTAAATGATACATATGAGGATGTATGCATAGGGAACAATTACAGTATGGAAACAGTGGCAGGTTGCAGGTTGATGTAACAAAGGTTGTAGAGGGTCAAAGTTTTTCAGGAGAGAGAAAACCCTAATTTTCAGAAGGCATACACAGGCTGCAATACATATAGGCCGCGTACATATGCGGGTTGCATTATAGATAAGGCACGTACATATGCATGATGCAGAACAAATAGGTCACATATATGTTGGTTTTTTATTGGTACAAAATGAGTACATGTACGGGTTGATTACAGGGAAAAGATACAAGTTGGCTATAGGTCAGTGGTATAGATTGGTACAAGTTTACAGTGGTATATCTCACAGTGACAGTGTGGCAGTGGTTTCTTCATTTGACACTTATATTTTAGGGAGGCACGACGGGGCAAGGATAGGTGGTTGTAGCCACCTTCCGGTTGTAGCCGGAGAACATAAGGGGTTGTAGCCATAGAATTGGGTAGTTGTAGCTTCCCTTAAGTTGTAGTCTGAAAATATAGGGGGTCAGAGCCTCCTTCCAGTTGTAGCTGGAGAACAAAGGAAGTTGGTGCTTCTAATGAATGTAATTCTTAAAGACATATAAGAAAAAACATTCCGTGGTTTTCTCCCGCATTGAGTTTACACGTAAAAATACTGGTGTACTGTGTATGTGTATGATTGTTCATTGTTCATAGTTTATTTACTCTTCACTTATTGGATGGTAATGCTATATTGATTATAAAGATAAAATAACACTTTCATACTGTGGTTAAAAGGATTAAAAATCTCTATTACTGATTCACCCCCTCTCTCAGTTATCCAATATCATTCTCTTCTTCATCACATTCATGGTGGAGGAACTCCTCTCCTTGAGTCAATTCTATGTTTGAGTGGTGATAAGTTGAATCACTATTTATATTTTGTGTCTTACAACATCAATAAAGCTCTTTGAAATTATTCCTGGTAATATTATTTATAAATTTTTTTTCTGGAGATGCAACAACTTTCTTATTGAGGAAGGAAAATGGTGTTCATTAATTTGTGGTTGAACTGCTTTGTGGACTCTCCCTGCATGAGATGTCCCATATTCTGATTGGATTGGACCAATAGGTTCATAGTTGGTTGCAACTCCCTCCACAACCGACCTCTTAAAATATCCCATCACCTTAGCACCATTTTCAAAACATTTCCAGTAATCATCACTAATAAGCTGTGTGAGCCATATGATGTTGATTTTCTCTTGAGTTGCTTCGAGAAACATGTCGATGGAAGAAGAAACATAAATATACTTACTCTAGCACAAAAAATGACATCACCAACAATAGAGAAGAACCTTCTTCTTATCATGAATTGAGCCACCCCTTGGCCATTAGATTGTTGCATCGACACATACCTTCCATGGATCATAGAAGTGGGGCTGGGGTCATAAAACAGGTAGAAGAGATCATTGCACAGTATGGTGAGTTGGAGAATGACCTCTACCTAAAAATTCCTTCATGTTGCAAACCTATATTTCATGCAAGTTTTCAATAGCCATTGACTATGACTGTTGGGATTTAATGCACCTGCATTACTAATACTCGATAATCCTAATCTTTCTATCCTCTATCAATCTTGCAAAATGAAGAGATTGAACCATTTGTATATTTGAAAAGGACCAATTTTCAAATGTAAAGATTATCTAGTCTTTGAACTATTTATCCAAATTATCCACCACTAATTCCATGATATCCTAAAGCCAAGTTGTTAACTGTTCCATAAAGACAATACTGAATGACAAAATGAAACCAGGAATATAATGTTTTCTTGTGAGTTAACTTAAAATTTTCTTGAAAAGATGCATAATTTAGCTCACTGCATCTATCATAAAAAATATGTGCCCAAAGTGCCTAATTGATTTCTCTTAATTCACAAACAATAAAAACCTCTAAATACCTTAGAACATAATAGAAGACACCATAAAAAATAGTTTGTAATTCTCAAATAAATACATGCAAAAATGAATATGAATATATTGCGATTCTGACTTCACTTATCTTAATTTATATGCAAATGTGAAGTCTATCTAACTTTAGAGTTCAGACAAATTCAACACAAGGAACCAAAACAGGGAAAGGGGTAGATGGAAAAAGGGAAATGAATAGAGATCTATGATCACTTTAGAGACCTTGGTCACCACAAAACAAGGCATAAATATGAAATCATTGAACTTCTGCCTCTATCTCCTCTCTGCCTTGAGATTCTTAGTAGGGAAGCCATTCTTCCTCCCTCTACTAACACTTGTATCATTACCATGCCCATTATTGTTATTATTACTCACAACATGAAGAGAATCTTCCTCCCTTTTACCAACTACACCATTTGGATTTTGATTCCCTCCATTTTTTGTGGAATCTAGACTTGATCCCAACTCATCTTTGGAGCAAGGGAAATGGATAGATATCTTTTATCACCTTGGATACCTTAGGCACCATAGAAAAAATCATAAATAAATGATCATTGAGCTTCTTCCTCTGTCTCCTCTATGCCTTGAGATTCTTAGAAGGGAACCCATTCTTCCTTCATCTACCAACAACACTTGTAGCATTACCTTGCCCATAATTTGCTATTATTACTAGCAACATGAAGAGCACATGCTTCCCTTTCACCAGCTACACCATTTGGCTTCCAATTCTCTTTGTTTTTGTTGGTGAGTGTAGTGCATGTGTTTCGCTAACATACAACTCACTTGCTATGCATGTCTAACTAGTTGTTTACTTCAATATAGATTTAGCACTTCAAAGCACATGAAATAGTTAAGCTTCACTTGGGTATTTGCATTTTCCTTGATTTGAGGAAAAAATTGTGGGATGCCATTGCATGGCCTTCTTTCTCGAATCTTTTCCTAGAAAGTATAGTATTTTTGTTTCTTTGACATTCATTCTTTGGTTGGACCAATTGATTAAAGAGCATTGGCAATACGTTATATAGTTTTGGTTTTTCTCCTTTTTGATTTTCGATTATTTTATTCACACTTTGCATCTTGGGTGGATCTATAGCCAAGCTACAAATCTTGGTTCAATAGCTGACTCTCACATGGTATCAAAGCATAAGATGATTTGAAGGGAACTTGCACTGGAAGTCAAAATCAAAATTTGTTTTTTTTTTTGTTGCATGTGACCTGATTTGCTGGTGTGCACATGTCTTGACAGATTTGCATGCATGAGTTAGGGTCAATTTCATGGCTTTAAAGGTCACCTTCCTTCATCCATCAAAGTCTTTTTCCAACAACAATCTCATTAACAACACATATGTCCATGCATGCTTCTGTAGTAGCCCCAAATCATGGCAATTCTTTGAAGTGTTGGCGATTTCTTCATGCATGCCAAGCAATAATTTCATGGCTTGAAGGAATTCCTCTATCACACCACTGAATACTATTCTATGACATATTCATGGTTTGACATGTGCCCTTTTGTTGAGCTACAAAACACCTTGTTCAACATCTCTTCATGGCTTTAACACATACGAATTATTTGTTGCTACAAATTCATTAATTTTCTATGGAACACTTATGGTTTCTAAAAATCTCAAATTTAGAGCTCTGTTTTAAAACAACACAAATTTTAAAAGCGATGGATCAAAGCATGGTTCCCTCTCTCACACCATTCGATTATCATGAGTGGAAGTAAAAGATGAAAATCCTTTTAATGAGCAAAAGCTTATATAGAATCACTATGGGAACCATAGTTGATGCTGAAAAGACAAAATGGTTTAACAAGAGTGATGTTGCATATGGATTACTATGTATCTCTATAACTCCCCACCTTCTCTTCCACATTGAATTTGTAAATCACCCAGTGAATTTTGGACCATGCTAGATGTTGATATTATGGTAGCCGTGGGAGGTATTTACCTCCACGTGTAAACTTGACGAGAATATAATACTCCGAGAAGCAAGAAGAAACCCTAATGAGTTGGCTAATAACCCTAGAAGACATGTCGGCTCAAGAAGATAACTTGTATTAGGTTATTAACCTCCAAGAGAAGAAGTCAACCAGAAGAAATAATATATACTGAACAAACAGATACCTAGAATGAGAAGTCTGCCCAGACAGTTAGCCATAATTACTATAAATACAGGAGGCGAGTGTTCTTTCTGGTAGGCAGTCTCATAATTGTAGAGAAACACTTGTGCACACTGCAGTGCCTAGTTTTGTGCGCAGGTTTGGAGGAGAGTTGCCATTGCAGCTGCTGCAGCTAACAAATCACGTTTGGCTTAGACTATCTCTTGGTTAGGGTTTGGACTATCTGATCAGCTCTTGTTGGTGCGCTATCCTTGGGGAAAGGAACACTACCATTTGTTTGGATATATAGCCTAGGGTTTTCTTCCGGAGATTCTCTGTCAAGGTTAAGGTGCTCGAAGGGTGGCTTCGACCTATGGTTGGGTGACAATAGCGATATTGTCAATGGTAAAACGAGCACATTCATTATATTCTAACAGGTTATGGGCCCACACCTCCTTCATTCAGTCTAACCGCTAGAAGGAAACATAGCCAGAAGGATATTAAGCTCGTTGAAGAACTGCCGCTAGGGTTTCTAGCAGGAACAATCACCAAAGCACTGCCGCTAGGGTTACTAGTAGGTGTAGTTGCATAAACCCTAATCCTCTCATTGAGGCACCTTAAGTGAAGTGATTGACCTAATTTTTGGATAGATCAGTGCGCCCTAGCCTAGCGCATCTCTTGGTACTCTCAGCAAGCCAAGACGTCAAGTTTGAGTTTTTGGTCAGATCTAGGGTTGACTAAGTCAAAGAAACCATGACTTACTCTATGAAGTCAGAAAACAAGTTAGATGGAGCTTCTAACTTCAGAGCATGGAAGAAAAGGATTGACCTCATCCTTGCCAAGAATAAAGTGTTGGATATCGTGAAACCAGAGTTTGAAGAAGGAAAAGAGAAGGAACCGCAGAATGTTGTAGTTATGGAGAAGTTCAAAGACGGTGACATCAATGGTATGAGTATCATAGTGGAATCTATAAAAGACAACTTGATACCCTACATCTCCCATCTTGACTCATCGAAGAAGATGTACGATGCCCTAACAAACCTCTTCTCAGTCAGAAACATTGGACAAATAATGAGTCTAAAGAATGAGCTCCGTGACATGAAGATGAATGATGATGATGACATAACATCATACTTTGTGAGAATCTCTTAGTTAAGAGATCAACTACAAGCTATTGAAGAAATCGTTTCAGAGAACGAATTGATAAACATAGTACTCAATGGTCTTCCCAAGACGTGGGATGCATTTACCACAAGCATGAACACAAGGAAGGAGTATCCTACATTTGAGGAACTTTGGACTTGTTGTGCTCAAGAAGAATCTGGGATCAGTGCAAAAGAGAAACCCCAAAATAAGTATGATGATCAAGCCTTCACAACAAGATTCAAGACTTTCAGGAACAAAAGGAAGTTTGGTTCAAAGAGGAAGACAAATCAAGAGAAAGATATTTCGGAAATACAATGCTTCAACTATCGAAAGTATGGTCACTACAAGAGTCATTGTCCCGAGCTAAAGAAAAGGAAGGAGAAACCCGAAGCATCAGTTGCCGAAGAAAAGGAACCTGCAAAGAAGACTAAGCAGGATGAAAGAGACTTCTTCTTCTGAAGGTAACAATACTCTTCTTATTTCTTGTACATATCTTGTTTGCATAGTCTCTATACATATCTTGTATATCTATCTCTTAGAAGATAATATGTTCCAAGAATAACTATACTTATGGAAGAACAACAAGATAGGGATTGCTATCATTATACAAGTCAGATAATACACATGAAAGGATGAAATACATCAAACAAATCATGTGGAAGCTATTACAAGATAAGCCGAAATTAGAATCAATCATGAAGAGACTTAGAAGAAGCAAAGACAGAAAGAAGTCAACAATCAAGAGAAAATTGGATAAAGACTTATGATGTTTACATAAGAACGATAAGATGGAAGCGTGGACTCTGTTAGATGAAGGGGGCCATTTATATATTGCAGAAGACAATAAGGATGTAGATGGAAGCGTGGACTCTGTTAGACAGAGGGAGCCGATTATATGCACTTATACATGAAGCAAGGATTAGGAGGGAGCTAATCCTATGATCCATTGAAGATATGAAGTATATATCCATGGTAGCAGCCATGAAAGATAGTACGTGTTCAGTTCAACCGCGAAGAAGAATTCTTCAAAAAAAAAAAGCCTTAAATTATCCCTGGTTGTCCATCCACATCCGTGATCCTATGATGAAAAAAAAAGAAGGAAATGAAACCTTTAGGGCATGGAATATATAAGAAACTCCATGGACCCAAGAGCTAAAGAGAAACATGAAGAAGAACATGAAGATTCCAAGAAAGAAAGAAATTCCAGAACAACCAGTCATTAAGAATCACAAGATTACCAGCCTGATATGGACTCACTAAAAGCAATCAAGCAGAGGAACTAAAAGTTGTGATGAAGAATAGTGTATATATGCAAGCATTGCAAGATCCAGAAGTAGAGGTTCTCCCAGAATGAGGGAGAAGACTATGACAGTTAGTTGTTCCAGTAAACCAGACATACCTCTACATGAGTCTTCATATCATCCGCAATATCCATGGGTTGGAGTTCTATATCAGATGAATGCAAAGAATGTTTTCCATAACAATTGAAAAAAAAGAATACGAAGAGCAACCTCAAGACTTTGAGGCATATCAGAAAGAGACCCTTGTATGCAGATAGAAGAAGATAACTTGGTGGAGAACCTCCAATGCACAACATAAGCATGGTGAAGATTTTCTATAAACAAAGATATTGTATCAAGATGATTACTCAGAAGATCAGATCTCATGATGACAGAAGAAGTGCCACATGGATATGTTCCAGTTTTCCAACAATAATATACTTTATTGATCAGAGCTACATGAAGCCTTCAAAGAAGACCAATGTCCCAGACCGAAGTACATTTGAAATCAAGCATTACATTATCCGTGATGAAGTCCAGAAAGGAGAAAGTGGTTCTCCAATACATATCTCCACAGATGAGCAGATAAGCAGACGTTTTGATAAAGCTTCTATTCAAGATGAAAGAGTTTGCGTACTCAAGCTAGAGCTCATGGAGACGACTTCCTTATTGAAAAAGGAAGAGATGACTCCCAGGTTGGGAGGGAGCACTGATGTATTATTGATTGATGGAAAGTCATTTTTCAGTTCGAAAAATGGTCCAGGATGAGAAGATTCTTTCTAGTTCGGAAAGTGGATTGAGATTTCTGACGGACAGACATTTTCCAGTTCGGAAAATGGTCCAGATTACTGATGTACCATAGACAATGACTTCCCATTGTGGTTAACATGGGGAGTGGTCTAGGGAAGTCTCTTTTCTTGAGGGTTACTCAAGAATACTGGCCCACCTCGTCGGACAATGACTTCCCATTATGGTTAACATGGGAAGTGGTCCGTTTTGGAGGTTGGTGCAGGACAGACATTTCCTCTTGTGGTTAACATGGGAAATGGTCCAGATAGTCATTCCTTAGGACATATTCATTCTCTCCAGGTTGCACTTTGTTTAGTGCAGGAGGAATGGCCCAGGGTGGGGAATGGTCCAGGTTCAACAATAAGGGACATACATTCCTTAGGGCAGATTCATTCTCTCCAGGTTACACTTTATTTAGTGTCAGAGGAATGGCCCAGGGTGGGGAATGGTCCAGGCTCAGAAATCAGGACAATTATTCTTCCTTGCTTGAGAAGAATAGTCCAGATAGCTCACCATTGATATTTTACCTTCTGAGGGCAGATGCTGTTCCAAGATCTCACAGATGTGAGTGGAAGAATGGCCTAGATGATTCAGTTTATATCATAACATTGTTTCTGTGCAGGTTGATATCAGATGATTGTTATGAAGATTGCATGTCTCTAGACAGTAGATGTATACTACTGTGGTGGATGTGTTCCACTGTTTATGACTATACGTCACTGATCAAGTACATGTGTGCTACTTGGTGTGGTAGTGAACCACTGGATTGTAGTTGTGTACTACTATGGATAGACACAGTTGTGTTCTATTAAATGATATTGTTCCGATTCCCTTGAAGACTATCAACAATGTTGAAAATAATTATCAGCTAGATGGATGATCAATGGAAAAAGATTTCCCAGACAAAAATGGTTCAGGACATTTATTTTTCTAAGACATATGTCCAGATTAGAAGAATGGATCTTGTGTCACTCTGTGGTGTGAGTGACTTATCCAACATCATGTCTAATTACTCAGATAGAGTATGGTTTCGAGAGATGATGCAACCGATGAAACTGATGGTGATGATGGTGCTCATGATCTAATCGTGAGATAGTCTATACAACTATGTTGATGCTACTGGGTGAATGGTATGTTTGTGCTCAAGACCATTACCTGCAATACCTCCCTAGCTAGGAGGGAGTGTTGATATTATGGTAGCTGCGGGAGGTATTTACCTCCATGTGTAAACGTGAAGAGAATAGAATACTCCGGGAAGCAAGAATAAACCCTAATGAGTTGGCTAATAACACTAGAAGACATGTCGACTCAAGAAGATAACTTGTATTAGGTTATTAGCCTCCAGGAGAAGAAGTCGGCTAGAAGAAATAATATATACTGAACAGATAGATACCCAGAATGAGAAGTCGGCCCAGGCAGTTAGCCAGAATTACTATAAATACAAGAGGCCAGTCTTCTTTCTAGCAGACAGTCTTAGAATTGTAGAGCAACACTTGTGCGCACTGCAGTGCCCAGTTTTGTTTACAGATTTGGAGGAGAGCTGCCATTGCAGCTGCTATAGCTAGCAAATCACGTTTGGATTGGACTATCTCTTGGTTAGGGTTTGGACTATCTGATCAACTCTTGTTGGTGCGCTATCCTTGGGGAAAGGAGCACTACCCTTTGTTTGTCTATCTAGCCTAGGGTTTTCTTTTGGAGTGATTCTCTATCAAGGTTAAGGTGCTAGGAGGGTGGCTTAGGCCTATGGCTGGGTGACAATAGCGATATTGTCAATGGTAAAACAAACACATTCATTATATTCTAACACTACAAGGACTCTTTGGGAAGCAATATGTATTGAGAGGTCATTAGCTAGAGAATGAGCTTATCATTTGATCTCGATTAGCCTTGACACTAGCCAAGATTTATTCACCAAGTTTAAATCGGTGAGGTTGCAACTCAAGTTGTGTGGAATTGAGAAGGAGGATGAACAACTTGTTTTTTCCATTATTGTAAAACTTGGTCCACACTACTTTGTTTTTGTTCCCACCTTCCATGTTACCAAGAATGTGCTTGGAGCCACTTGGAAAATTCTGACTCTTCATAACTTTGTTGCAAAATTTACAAGGGATCACGATAAAATTGTTCAAATGGGCACCTTGAAAACTTCAAAGGCTTATGCCCTTGTTGTAAGTCACAAAACACAAGATTCAAAGGCATAACAACATGTAGAAATAAAGGAATAGAGAAAGAAGGAAAATGAGAATAAAACTAAATCTTCTCATGAGACCTCTTGTTCGAAGGATGAAAATGTGAAGTGTGAGAAGGTCATGTGTGCCCACTGCAATAAGCCTAGGAATGATAAACATAAGTGCATGAAGACGTAGATATTTTATATTACTCATCTTCTTGAGAAGAATAATATCAACCTTCCTAATTCTATCAATCAAAGTTCATTGGATGAGAAATCCTCTAAGGCATAGGAAAAAAGTGGGAGAAAGGACCAACCTCATGCATTTGTAGAAATGGCATCTCCACCACATTCTTGGGTACTTGAATTAGGTGCTCCAGACCACATGGCTTCATCACAATATGACTTTTCATATTTCGAGCTTTGTGCTACACCTACTATCTTGATGTGGGACAATACTCCTATTCATGTCTATGGAAAATGAACAATTGACTTGGATGAGGGCCAATTCTAGAATATTCTCTATGTTCCATCCTTTTCAAGAAATCTTATTTCCATCTACTAGATCACACATTCTTGTATATCTAGGCAAGTGAAGTTCACACCCAATTCAGTGGTCATTAGTGAGATGACAAGACTCTATTTTCTATGATTCTCACTCATTTTGACAAGGTAAGAAGATTATGGCATGGATGTTTTGGTCACCTCAACTACCACTATTTGCAGCAACTTAGTAAGCAAACATGGTGGCATGTTTGCTAGATGTTTGATTTTCTGATGGAATCTTCCAGGGTCGCATACTTGGGAAGCATTCAGAGGAAAAGTTTGACATAAGGAAAGCATGGAGAGCATCTCATTCTTGGTCACAATGATCTGATGGGTCCATTTCCTTATCCATCCATGAGAAGAGCCAATTTTTTTTTGACTTTCGTTGATGAATTCTCAAGGCATACTTGGGTAATTTTCCTCAAGAAAAATTAGAGGTCTTTGAACACCTTCAAGAATTTAAATCCCTCATAGAGAATTAGTCTAGAAAATAAATTAATATTTTTCATGTAGACAATGGGGGGGAGTATGTGAACAAAAAATTTGAACATTTTTGCGCTTCTGAAGACATTGAGTTACAACAAATTGTCCCATATACACCTTAGTAGAATGGTGTGCCAAAGTGAAAGAACAGATCCTTGAAGGAAATGGTGAATTGTATGATATAGTCCAAATCGCTTGCTCGTAAGTTCTATGTAGAAGCCATTAATTGCACCTACTATATCCAAAACATGGATCCTCACAAAGCATTGAAGGAAGTTACTTCTTTTGAAGCATGTAGTGGATATAAATCAATAATAAAGCACATTAAAGTGTCTGGTTCTTGATCAAGGGCTCATATTCCTATTGAGAAATGCAAGGCATTGGAACCACAATGCTAGTTTTGCATCTTTATGGGATATCATAATGATGTTAAGGGTTATAGGCTTCTTAACCCTACCAACAATCAACTCTTTATTTAGAAGAGTGTTTGTTTTGAAGAGATCTCTTCAAGCTTCTCTCATGATGATTCTCATTCTACTAGTAGTCCATTATTTACAATCAGTTATGCTAACGTTTCCATTGATGATCCACCTATGCCATTTATTGATAATGAGGACATTGCTTCCTCTTCTTTAGATGCCGAAAGCGATGATGAAGGAGCTTCAGATATTATGGATCCACTAGAGGCTCCAAATCACCCTGTCATAGTGCCAAGTTGGGCACATTAGACTCTCAGCTAGGCATTTGGCACCTTGGTGCGTGATTCGACAAATACAAGGCACACATGTTCTTAGTTTGAGGGAGCTCCACAGGTTCTCATTGATATGGAACCTTTGCTGACCATACACTGCTACACTGCTACTACTACAAATCTACATACCTTCAATGAGGCTATTGGAAATCCCACGTAAGATGAAACTATGAAGGAGGAGTGTCATTAATTGATCACAAACCACACCCTGGAGTTGGTTCCCTTGCTTCCAGGAAAAAAACTTGTTTGGTGCAAGTGGATTTATCGGGTAAAGTTTACAATTGATGGTCTAGTGAACAAGAACAAGGATTGATTGATAGAAAAGGGCTTCTCACATTGACCTGGCATTAACTACAATGAAACATTTGCACCTGTCACAAAGATGGAATTGATTTAGCTTGTTCTCACCATTGCTACAACTCATTGTTTGGAAGTTCATCAAATGGACATGAATAATGCATTACTTCATGGGGATCCTGAAGAATATATTTACATGGAGCAACCATAAGGGTTCTCTTAGGACTCTTCACTAGTTTGTAGACTTAGGAAATCATTGCATGGTATCAAATAGGCTCCTTGGGATTAATATGCTAAGATGGATTCATTATTACTATCACATGGTTTCTATCGTTGCCACTTAGATCCAAATGTCTACATTCTATTATAGGATGATTCATCCTTGTTCATAGTCTTGTATGTAGATGATCTGTTGATTACATGTCGTGCACAAGCATCCATTGTTTCTATGAAGGGTACCTTGCATGATAGGTTTTCAATGAATGATTTGGGGCTGCTACACTACTTCCTTCATATTGAGATTGCTCAATATGATTCTAGGATCACTACGATGCAGTGCAAACATGATTAGGATTCTCTCTCACGTTTTTAGATGGTTGGTTGCAAGATTTCTCCATCTCCCTTCATCTTTGGTGTCAAAATTGAGGCTCCCTGCTCTTCACCTTTGCTTGACAACACCTGATATAGACAACTGGTTAGGATTCTACTCTACCTCATTCACACCAAGCCTGCCATTTATTATGTTGTGGGTGTTGTGTCCATATTTATGTATGAATCCCATGAATTTCAATGGAAAGAAACAAAGAGGATTCTTTACTATATTCATGGCATACTCATATTTGGGATACATTATGCAATTATAGGATGTGATCTTGATTTAGTGGGGTACACCAATTTTGATTGGGAAGATAATGATACATAATGCAAATCCACTTCAGGTTACCTCTCCTCTCTTGGTTTCAATCCTATTTTCTAGTTGAGCAAGAAGCAATCTGCCATTGCTCTATCGATCACAAAGGAAAAGTATCTTGGAGTTGTAAATATAATGATTGAGGCTATCTATTTGTAGCACATTCTCACTGATTTTGGTATTCAATACTACTGGCCATATGCCATTTTTTGTGACAATTAGAGAACCATTTAGATCTCACGAGATCCAATTCACCAATAATGAACCGAGAATATTGAGATTCATATGCACTTCATTCAAGTGCTAATTCATGGGTAGGTCATTGATCTCAGACACTGTTTGACTATGGATCATATTATTGATATTTTCACCAAACAATTTACAGAGGGAAAGTTCATTCATTTACGATATTTGTTGGGGGTCAAGAGGCTTCTTCTCCTGAGAAATTTATATAGCCTTCTCTCTTCGATCCTCTTGGGGGGGGGTGGCGTTTCCCATGATGTTTTCCCTTTCCTCATTTTTCTAGGGATTATTTTGTACATCGGTACCTAATATGGATACATGCTTTTTCGCGACCCATTTTTGCCACCATATACTCACATCAATTAATCTTAAGGGCGAGGGGGGGGGGGGGGGGTGTGTTGGTGAGCATAATGCCCGCATCTTGCTAGAATACAATGCACTTGCTATTTATGTCTATCTAGTTGTTTGCTTTAGTTTACTTCAGTCCATCTTATCACTTTAATGCGCATTTTGTAGTTAAGCTTCACTTAGTTGTTTGCATTTTCCTTTCCTTGAGGCAAGATTCATGGCATGCCATTGCATGGCCTTCTTTCTCGAATCTTTCCCTAGACGGAACTATATTTGTATTTCTACAACCTTCATTCTTTGGCTGGATCAGTTGACTAATGAGCATTGGCAATACCTTATATAGATTTGCATTTTTCCCTTCTTAATCTTTGATCTTCTCTTCAAACTCTGCATCTTGGGTGGCTTCGTAGTCTACCTTGGGATTCTTAGCACGAAATCCATTCTTCCTCCCTCTATTGACACCTACAACATTACCATGCCCATGCCACTATTATTATTACTAGTAGCATGAAGAACATCTATCTCCCTTTCCCAACTACACCATTTGGATTTTGATTCCCTCAATTTTTGTGGAATCCAGACTCGATCCCAACTCATCGTTGAAACAAACCCAACTCATCAAATCCCTCGAGACTGTCCAATGCACCAACATTGGTACACACCATGCACTTTCCTTATGATCATTAATGTTTCGGCTTCATGAATTCTAAGTACAAAGTGTCATCCATTCATAATGTAAGAATTATAACAGTTCTCGAAGTGCCAATTTCCAAACCAATCTGAAGGACCAATGTTGTAATTGAAAAATACGCGACCAAATGTTCTACATTTATTGAATTATTAAATTAGTGACAACTTCATGTTATTCGTGAACATATATAAAGCATGTGCATAAATGGACTCAATACCAACTTGGATCTCATGCTTTGAATCTTATAAATCTAATGTTGGGGAAGCACGGTGCCACCCAGGAAGACTGCAATGAGTATTCGGCGTTGCATACATCACAGTCGCAACTGGAATTTGGTAAGTCTTTCACCTGAGTCAAAGTTCATTTGGGATATCAATTTTCCGAAATGTTCTGATTTGAAAGTGGGCCTAAGCATAGTGATAGTACCATTGAATGGAATTTTTTGAATCTATTGGGTTAAACAATAGTAATTCCACGGAAGTGCAGATGATCTCATGCTATGAATCTCATATCTTCAAGAATTAACAAGTGGACGTGAGCATAGTGGTTGGCAGTAGGCCTGTAAAACGACAATTTTGAACAGGTTAAACTCTTTGAGTGCTTTTCAGTTTATCACTTTTGCAATCACTGCTTATGATCTTATGCTATGAATCTCATAAATCAGTCCAATACTTCGCCCACGCGGCAATGGAAGCATACCTCTAGCTAGTATCTCGATCGATCTTGTTGGAAAGACCTCTTCAATAGAGTCCATTAAATGTGTAGAAAACGGAGGCACATCGGCACTCTGGTTTCGGCGTTTACAAACGAGGCTTTATTCAAATTCGGGGTTCGGCATTTACAAATACCCAACGTAAAAACAAAACAACTATGCCCGAAATGTGAAATGCTATCACGCTTTGGGCCCACAACTTTGGTTTTGGAGTTTTGGAAACTAAATCACTCTGTGCACTCCAACAAATAAGTCCCGAATGCGAAATAGCAACCTTTTACTTAATGTGTTTTTTAAAATCTATTGCTCCATAAATAAACTCCCAATAAATATAAATATAGGACCGAGTTCGCAATCGGTAAAATAAAATAATTACTGCATTAAATCAAATTGAAAACGATATAACAAATTTAATTTATCAAAGAATGAAATGAGTTTACAAACTCAATAAAAAAAAATATAAACGGAGATAATACCTCCGAATGCACAATAGCGAATTCGATTCAAAATGTTTTCAAGATATGTCTTTTACAATCCGTTTCAGGTATTTATTCAAACAAAAATGCCCCTTCGATCTTATAAAAAGATTTAATTGAAGCGATGATGGTGTCTCGTGGCCTGCAAAGGTTAAGGCGGCCACCGCTTAAAGTAATGTAAGACAAATTTGTGATCGGTGCTTAATCCTTGAGTTTTGAAGGGTCAAGACGACCATCGATTCACCGTTTGCACAGGGGCAGTGAAATGATTACATCCTGACATACTCCCTCTTAATCATTTCATAGCCAAACAAACTAAAACAAGTAAAACAAAATTGTTGTAAACAATCCATTACAACTTACAGACCCCAATATTTCTTCTATGGATTTTAAATAATTAATTTCCCAAAGGCTTCGTAAATATGTATGCAAATTGTTCTTTAGCCCTGCAGAACTGAACAGAAATTTCATTACCATTTACCAGCTTTCGAATGAAATGATACCTCGTATCAATGTGCTTACTTTGTTTGTGAAAGACGTGATTCTTTGATAGTGCAATGACAGATTTATTGTCACAAACAATTTGGGTTGCATCATTCTAGTCATGCAACAATTCATTCAAGACCCTTCTCATCCATACAGCTTGATATGCAATTGCAGCTGTTGCAACATACTCTGCCTCAGTAGAAGATATAGTCACTATGGGCTGTTTCGTTGATGCCCATGCCACTGCTCCAGATCCAATACTGAACACATAACCCGATGTGCTCTTCCTATCATCAATGGAACCTGCAAAATCACTATCAGTATATCTGATTAGCTCAAAGTTTAAGTTTGATGTGTATCGGATACCAAAATCAGTTGTTCTAGCAATGTATCTTAGGAACCTCTTTCCTGCTTGCCAATAAGTACTCTTCGGAGTCTCCACGAATCTGAAAATTAAACTAACAACAAACATAATATCAGGTCTCGTTGCTGTTAAATACATAAGGTTTCCAACCAACCTATTATACAGAGTTGGATCAACATATGATCCCTCATCATACTTGCTAAGTTTAATACCGGTTACCATTGGTGTTGCAGCAGGCTTGCAATTCAACATTCTAAAACTTTTAAACACTTCATTTGCATAGTTAGTTTGACAAATGAAAATGCCATCATGAGATTGATCCACTTCAATTCCAAGAAAACACTTCATCAATCCTAAATTAGTCATCTCAAACTCTGTTTTCATGGCATTTTTAAAATCATCTACAGATAGATCTCTAATAAAAATTAGGTCATCAACATACAAACAGAGAATCAAATTTTACCTTCGTGGTTTACCTTTGTATACAGAGTTGGTTTACTTGGACTTCTGCTGAATCCAACACTGATCAAGTATTCATCAATCTTGCTATACCATACTCTAGATGTCTGCTTCAATCCATATAAAGCTTTTCTTAACTTGTAAACTTTATCTCTGTGTTTATCAATCTCATAACCTAGAGGTTGTCTTACATAAACCTCTTCTTCCAAATATCCATTTAAGAATGCAAACTTAATGTCCATCTGATGCATGATCCATCTATTCTAGGTTGCAATAGCTAAGACCATTCTCATAGTGTCAATTCTTGCTACAGGAGAAAATGTTTCATTGTAATCAATACTGGGTTGCTAACTAAACCCTTGAGCTACAAGTCTTTCCTTGTACTTTTCAACTTCACCATATGCATTCATCTTAGTCTTATAAATCCACTTAACACCAATATTATTCTTACCTTCAGGTAAATCTACAAGATTCCAAGTGTTATTTCTTTCAATGGAATCAATCTTCTCATCCATTTCTTTTATCCAGACATCCTCTTTAGCAGCTTCATCAAAACTTATAGGATCACATGCCATTAATGTAAAATTTGAAATCTGATCTATTTCTTCATTCTGATCATACAATTCTCTTAAGCTTCTAGTCTTCTATCCTTTAAATCTGTTTCTTATTGAAGCTAAAGTGGGATTTGATTCACTACTTACCTGTGAATTTGATTGATGTCCACCATGTCTAGATGTCTCACCATGCTCATGAGTTCTTAGTGTTCTAAATTGAGATGGGCTGAAATCTGGTGCTTCCCTTGTAGGACTTCTTGCTGCAGGCGTATGTGCATGTGGAACCAACTTTCCACCTCCTTCAGCCTGCTCAGCTCCATCATCATTTTCATGGGGTAACACAGCTCCCTTTGAAATTGATTTGTCAATACTTCCATCCTAGGCTTCATCTTCTTTAAATTGAACATCTCTGCTGATTACATATTTCTGGGTGATGGGATTGTAGAGTTTATATGCCCTAGACTCTTCACTATATCCAACAAAGATACATCTCTCGCTTATGTCATCCAACTTCCTCCTCATTTTTGCAGGTACATGCACAAATGCAACACATCCAATTTTTTTGAAATGAGAAACATTGCAAGACTTACCATCCCAAGCTTCCTGAGGTACACGATCTCTCACGGTCTTGGTCAAACTTCTATTCAAGATAAAAATAGAGCAAATAACCACATCTCCCCAATATTCATTTGAAATATGCTTCTCTTTCAACATGCTTCGAGCCATATTCATGATGGTCCGATTATTCCTTTTAGCCACTCCATTCTGCTGTGGAGTATATCAAGCAATAAATTGCCTTTTAATTCCATGAAGATCACATAATTCAATGAATTCATTTAGTTTATATTCACCTCCTCTGTCAGACCTAAGGATCTTAATGGTTTGACCATTCTCATTCTCAACCATAGGCTTAAACCTCTTGAAAACTTCAAAGGCTTCAGATTTATGCTTCAACAAATACAACCAAGTCTTCCTACTGAAATCATCAATAAAAATCATAAAATAAACACTACCATTCAAAGAAGGTGTTTGCATAGGTCCACACAAATCTCTGTGGACAATTTCCAATGGAGCTTTTGCTCTGTAGGAAACACCTGAAACAAATTTCTCTCTGTGATGCTTCCCAAGTATACAACTCTCACAAGAGCTTGCAGGATGCTGAATACAAGGTAACCCCTTTACCATCTGTTTCTTCTGTAACAAATCTAAACCACCAAAATGTAAATGACCATATCTCAAATGCCATAACCAAGATTCATCTAAACTTCCAACTTTATAAGCATTCAAAGAACTAGTCAAATCATTTTTCATAACAAGTGGAAACATTCTATTCTTGGTCATGTCTACTCTTACAATCAACTATTTGTTGAGTAATTTATCATAGATTGTACATACCTTGTTCTTGAAGAACACTCTGTACTTTTTCTCCATCAGCTGTTCAACACTAATAAGATTGTATTTTAAACCAGACACGGAATAAACATCGTCAATATTTCTTCTCTGATTATTCTTAGTGTAGACTGGAACTACACCTTTACCATTAACTGTAACCTTACAATCATTTCCCAATTTTACTTCAGACTGAATACTAGTATCAATAGAAGAAAATAAATCCTTATTACCAGTCATGTGGTTATTGCAACCACTATCCAAAAACCAAATATCGTTATCACTTTCCTGAGTGACATTACAATTCAAGAACACAGGATTTTTATCATCCTTAGACTCATTTGTGATATGTTCAGACTACTTTCCAGCATCTTCCTGCTTCTTCCAACATTTATTAGCAAAATGACCAAACTTCTTACAATAATAACATTGAACTTTAGATTTATCATACCTCTGATTTTCTTGTTGCCAGGGTTTGCTGTTGATCCCTCTTAAATAAGGAGGATTCTGCACTTCTCCTCAGACACTGATTCAGTTCTGTTGTCTCTTGGACTAGACGATCAACCTCCTTTTCCACGATTATAAAACCTTCCTCTACCTCTGTCTCTGGTAACATGCAGTTGGGATTTGAAAGCATGCTCCAATGATCCTTCTTCATATCTAGATATCCTAGATTCATGAACAACAAGAGAACCAATTAATTCATCAATTTGCATTAGACTTAAATCTTTAAATTCCTCTATGGGAACAACAACATGCTCAAACTTCTTGGGTAAACTTCTCAGCACTTTCTCAATAACTCTCTTATTCTCAACATCATCACCGTACTGCCTTAGCTGGTTCACAACACTCATTACTTGAATCATGAAAGTATCAACACTTTCATTATCCTTCATCTTCAGATTTTCGAAATCCCTTCTCAAGTTCTGCAACTTGACTGTCTTCACCTTGGACCCACCTTGATAACAGGTTTCAAGAATGTCCCAAGCCATTTTCGAAGATGTAGCACTAGCAATATTCATAAAAATGGATTCATTTAATCCTTGCTGGATTAATCCAAGAGCTTTGCTATCCTTCTTCCTGTTTTCCTTCAGCAAAACACGGTCAGCATTAAAGAGAGCCAATTCTGCTATAGCATCAGCTGGCTCGGCATAACCATCAATGACATAAGTCCATAAATCCTGAGAATGCAAAATCGTCCTCATTTGAATATACCAGGAATCATATGACTTCTCGCTTAAGACATGAACCTGAATCTGAGAAGAACTGCTACCAGACGCAACCATTTATAAAAGTTTGAAAGAAATCAAATAAACCTTCATGTAGGAAAATATGAAAGTGAAATTGGGCACCAACAGGAATTATCTGTGCTGAAATGAGCAATAGCAGGATACACTACAGGCTCTGATACCAAATGTAGAAAACGGAGGCACATCGGCACTCGGGTTTCGGCGTTTACAAACACCCAATGCAAAAACAAAACAATTATTGCCGAAATGCGAAACGACGCTTTATTCGAATTCGGGGTTCGACATTTACAAATACCCAACATAAAAACAAAACAACTATGCCCGAAATGCGAAATGCTATCATGATTTGGGCCCACAACTTTGGTTTCAGAGTTTTGGAAACTAAATCACTCTGTGCACTCCAACAAATAAGTCCCGAATGCGAAATAACAACCTTTTACTTAATGTGTTTTTTAAAATCACGTGCTCCACAAATAAACTCTGAATAAATATAGGACCTAGTTTGCAATCGGTAAAATCAAATAATTGTTGCGTTAAATCAAATTGAAAGCGATATAACAAATTCGATCAAGGAATGAAATGAGTTTACAAACTTAATAAAAAAAAATATAAACGGAGACAATACCTCTGAATGCACAATAGCAAATTCGATTCAAAATGTTTTCAAGATATGTCTTTTACAATCCGTTTCAGGTATTTATGCAAACAAAAATGCCCCTTTGATCTTATAAAAATATTTAATTGAAGTGGTGATGGTGTCTCGTGGCCTGCAAAGGTTAAGGCGACTGCCGCTTAAAGTAATGTAAGACAAATTTGTGATCGGTGCTTAATCCTTGAGTCTTGAAGGGTCAAAGCGACCACTGATTCATCGTTTGCACAGGGGTGGTGAAATGATTACATCCTGACAAAATGAACTATACCGGGATAAGACAGTGGCAGGGAAAGATCCATGTAATCTAGTTTGTATGTGAAAACCAAGATTCGATCCATTGATACATTATGAAGAGTGACACACTATTTCATAATTAATATAATTCTTATTTATATAGTGTCGGTGGGGATGAATATCATTTGAAATCTATTGGGAGGAGAAGGTGGCCAGTACGGCCCTCCAGTAAAGCCAAATGACTTTAGTATTGCAAGTGACAATGTTGATATCTAGCTGTTGGATCAAATGAAAAGCATTGTTATTATTTATTTGGCTAGGTTCAGACCCTGTTGATGTCTCTTTGCAACATTCAAATCTTTGGTTACGATCATGCAATGCTGAAATATGATAGAACATAAATAAATATATATACCTAGTCCATGAACACATTTCAACAATGTGCAATTGATAATGGTGATCTTGGAACTCCATAGGTAGATTTCCATGCTTGTTATATTTGAAGCAAGGAATGTATTTTACATAAAGAACAAACGTCATCGTGCATTTTTAAATTATTTTTATATATGGTTAAAAAAATTGCCTGGTCCTGCATTTTATTTTTATTTTTATGAGCCTGTGGTTATTGCGATGGCTCTTTTTCAAAATATGACAGAACTTTGTACAAATGGACCTTTGCAACAAAGAACAAATGGATGTCCATGCATAACCCAATGTGCTAGTGATTTAGATGAATGTGCTAAACTATTCGAGTGCTTTTCGGTTTACATTGTGGAATTCTTTTTAATACATAAATTTACTTGATAATAACATGAAAATGCAATATATATATATATATATATATATATATATATATATATATATATATATATATATATATATTGAATCAATTAGAGCATATAGGGTTGGGCGAAACAGCTCATAACAACTCTATAGGGTTAGACGAAATTTCAGCTCATAACAACTCGCGCACCTTGGCGATCTCATGTTATGAATCTCATAAATCTTGGAGAATTAGCAAGTGGACATGAGCATCGTGGATGGCTATAGGCTTGCCAAATGAAAATTTTTAATAGGTTAAACCTTTTTAGTGCTTTTCAGTTTACATTATCGAGTATACCACCTTGACGCCAAACAGTTAACCGATTTCTCGATAGTAACATATGATGTTTAACCGTATATATATATATAATTTTTTTTCCTTGGAAAAGAGCTCGGGAAACCCTCAAGTACTTCCCCACATTTTGTGGATGGTAAACAAGGTAAACCGTTCGGCTTGATTACGGACCTAACCAGATGGGGACCTAAAGTGAGGCCCTATACAGTCTCCTGGCCAATGATTCGACCCCATAACCTCATTTGAGCAAACAACGACACTCATCCACTTGAGCTAACTCACCGTTTTTTTTTTCCTCGAAAAAGAGCACGGGAAATCCTCGAGTACTTCCCTACATTTTGTGGATGGTAAACAAGGTAAATCATTCGGCCTAATTATGGGCCTAACCCGGTGGGGACATCAAGTGATGCCCTATACAGGCCCCTGGTCGGGGATTCAACCTTGGAACCTCATTCGAGCAGAAAACGACACTCATCTACTTGAGCTAACCCACCTATATATATATCCTAAGGTCTTTCTTCCCTGAGATCCGACGACATACAACATTCCTCAACTCAAAGACAAAGAAATGGAAATTATAAGATTCACCATGCCATTAATAAATATTCTGTCCATATTCTGTTAGTCTTGTTCCGTGCCACCTTTGATATCAAGTCACCTAAAAATGTAAAAGAAATGAAGCTATGTACAAGCTCCAAAGCTCTAAAAAGTAGAAATAAAATTGCAGGTATCAGTAACTGAAAACTAAAAACACAACTCTCTCATCATAATTGTGGAAGTAAAATATACCGAACAATAGGTAGTTTTAATTCTGTCAACAGGGCTTGTTAAGATATTTAGATAATAAAGTCAGCGTTTCATATTTTAATATCGAGATAAGTTAGATACTTATTACTTATCATGAGTGAGATGGGTAACCAGACTTAGTTTTAATTTAATAAAATATTGAGTATACGATCTCTGAGCATGCACGCTCCTCGATATGTGCGTTGCTGATTAGTTTAATGCTTTTTAACTAAACTTTAAAGTTTAAAAATATAATAACATGCAGATGCCATTGCAATTAACAAATATTAAAATAAAGTTAAAAAAGTTAAAAAATGTACATGTAATGCATTGCATGTAGGCGCTCCACTTGGTTTGCATGTATCCTGCCCATGCATTGGCCTACACCTGGTTTTCACATAGCACACTTGTGACCTAGGTCCAATCTTTTTTTTCTCTTTGCCACTGCTGCTGGATCCTGGTCTTGTGGTTGGATCAATTCTTAGGAGCACAGTTTCAAGGAGTGCTTCATATGTTCCTTATCGATATTATGAAATTCTTGATGCATTTCCTGATGTTTCAGATGAAGCACCACAAATAGAAGCAAAGGTGGCAGCAATCAAGATGGAGACATTAGAGGCAAACTGTAATTTTCTCCAAGTTCTACGACCAACTCATGTAAGCAAAAACTGTTTTTCTACATAGTACACAATGCTTTGAGATATCCCGTTTTACTTCATTTCAAGATACTCTGTCATGGAAACAACATCTACAATCTGTTGGGAACGAAACGTTCTCTGAACCTGATGGTTTCACACACAAGATGTGTAACAAAGGAGCATGTAGTAATAATGGATGGGTGCATTTTTTTGCAGACCGTCGTAGAAGTAATGATATGACAAATTGTTCGGATGCCCAGGAACATGAAAAACAAGACGAATTGCTGGAATTGTTTCCTTTGCATCGTGACGGTAACCGCAGGTCTGCTATTGCTATTGTTGTAAAATTCAAAGGACTATTTCGTACATGCTCATAAATTAAGATAATGTTTGAATAAATTATTTTTATTTCATGCTCAAATCCATTAAGTTGCAGTTCAACATAGATTCAACACATGCTAGCATATGGTATGCATTTAGTGGCCTCTTGAAAGTTTGTACCTCAGACTCTACTTAATTGCATACTCAATTTCTCCCAGAATTCGATTCATTTCCATAACTATAAATCCCGTACAATCCATCAAGAAATTTTGAATTTCAAATATACACTGAAGACGAATTATCACATAGTTTATATACCTCAAACAATTTTAATTGTTTCATATTCACCAGTCGCAGATCGAGTTCCATTGCTAGCAGCATACCTAGTAGCATACCTTCTAGTAGACCCAGTGGCAGATCACGCTGGATGGATGGAAGCGATAGCCTCAAACATGAGCACTCTGGTCACATCCTCACGCCACATCCGGTTCGATTGGAGATGGGATAGATGCCCAAAACCTTCATTTACTTAGCAGTTGGGCCCTGAAGGCCTTAGGCTCTGTTCGCTACAGCCAAACCTCCAAACTGACAGACCGACGTATATCGCCGTGGACCCTACTATCTGATTGATTATTACTTCAATGCGAATATGGCATGATCCTCATTCATTGTCAGTGCAATAAATGTAAATGCATGGACCTTGTAAGTATATGTGTTCATATTTGTATTGTACATTTTTTTAATATGTAATTGGACCTAGCATTTTCTCGCAAAATTGAACTGGCGTTCTCCCATGAGGTCCAGATTCTGTGCTGAGAACACCATTAATGACCCCAATTTAATGCTTCAAAAACATTGCTTTCATCCAAGAATAATGATATATTTAGGAAGATAAACATTGTATCAACATATTCAAGCTTATTGCTTTTCTAAGAGTATGAAAGATTTTTTGTATTTTTTAGTTTTGACCGTTCTGTTGTTTACTCTTTTGAAATCGTCTCTATTATTGGTATTATGTGAACAGAACAAAGATCAAGAGGCACGCACAAGATCTAGTAGAGTGATACAATCGTTGTTTGCTGAGAAAAAAATCAGATTTTGATACCTGTAATTGTAAGGATCAACATTTTGGTGTGGGATTTCATCATTATTGAACAACAACAGTTGTGAGGGAGAAAGGGGGATTTCATCATCATTGAAGAACAACAACAGTTGTGAGGACATCGCCATGAGCAGGCTAACTAGTATCCGATCAAGATATCAACAGATTAAAGAACAACAACAGTTGTGAGGACATCGCCATGAGCAGGCTAACTAGTATCCGATCAAGATATCAACAGATTAACCAGTGTCAGGTCTGGCTAGGCTAACTTGTATGCCTAGCTCATGGCTCATGCATCTTCCCAGAGCTCATTCATCTTCACCGGGAAGCATGTCCTCCAACGTGCATGTACACTACAGGGGAAGCCTGTCCTCCAACGTGCATGTACACTACAGGGATCAGAGGAAATGGAGAATGGAGGATCAAAGAAAATGGATAGTCTGAAGCGGCCAACCTAAAGAAAGAGGAAATGGATAGTCTGGAGTGACCAGGACGATGATGTGTGTCCATGTGTTTTTCTATGGGATAAAGAACCAACACATGTTTGCATGGTGGTGTAGGTGACAACTGGAAATCAACTCAATAGAAAAAGGGAGATGGACTATGCATGGGAGCTAACATTTAATGTTAAGAAATAATGCTAGAGTAATCTCTAACATTATTTTGTTTGGAAAAAATCAGTAAACAAATATTTGCTTTAAATCAAACATAACCTAAGATATTGTTTTTTTTTGGAAGAGGCCAAATAAGAGGTCAAATTGAAAAAGTTAGATTAAAATTGTATGAAATTCCCACTTAAATTGCATGAACCTCAAAAACTTAGGATTAAAACAATTTAAAGTTATTGATTTTCATGTCAACTAATTGGAAAAGTGATAATTAATTACTAATAGTCCCTCAACCCAAAAGGACTAATAAGATCCAATGTTTAAATAAGAGGTCAAATTGAAAAAGTTAGATTAAAATTGTATGAAATTCCCACTTAAATTGCATGAACCTCAAAAACTTAGGATTAAAACAATTTAAAGTTATTGATTTTCATGTCAACTAATTGGAAAAGTGATAATTAATTACTAATAGTCCCTCAACCCAAAAGGACACCAATACTGATCATGGCATAAACCATGCCGCGGGAAAACACCTACATTAGTTAGGATCTGAACTTGCTGCATCGGCAGGGAGACCTCTATACTATATACGTAATATTACCACTCTCGTTCGTTGACTCGGGTGGCATGATTGATGCATGGGCCGGATCGTCTGGGGGGAAACCATAAAGTCATTAGCGCTGTTGGTTTCCATCCCATAGCTTCGTAAATCTCCAGTTAATGCAGTTCAGTCTCCGTTGTTTCTATTCTCTAGAGCAAAGTGAACAAGGTGGGTATTTATCTCAATCAAATGTGGGGTAAACTAGGTATGGCTCTTAGCAAAGGGAAGCTGGGATAGGATGATCTAAACCCCAAAAGGACTAATAAGATCCAATTTATATTTTAAACCTATAATAGTTATATATTTTTCATATTTATATAAAATTTAATGTATAAATTATTTATTTATAAAAAAACATATTTCTTATGATCTTTGCTACTAGAAGAAAATTGTGATATCTAATGAGCCTTCTCTAATAAATAATTCCTTTCTAGGAATTTTCTATCACAAGTAACTAACCAGGGTTGATTCAACATGACTTTTCCAACATTATGTCCCACTAGAATTACGCTACATCAACATATATGAATATATGTATATATGAAAAGCATTTTACTTAGCAACATCTACATCTTTCTCTAAACATAAATCTATAATATTATTATTATTATATATCTTTCTCATTTATAATTATCTTTCTTTTTCACAATATTCTCATTTATAATTATTTTTTTTTTCTCAATTTTCTCATTTACAATTATTATTATTTTTTTAAAATATTATTATTTGGTTATTTTTATTTTTTGGTATTTATTATTATTATTTTCACTATGTTTGTTTGTTTCTTAATTTTTTTATACACTATCCTCTCTTTTGCCTTGTTCTAACGTTCAATTTTAACTTTGTGATGGGTATTAGTTGTACCTGAAATGCGTCAAAAGTGTTTATTTTTGTCAACATAGCTACACTATAAAATTTATGGAAAAGTTTGCCCGGGCACCTCTCTCTGCGGCTAGGGTTTTCCCTACTCACCGCTCCCGACCTTATTTGAATGCCAAATTCATGCTTTGGATTTGTTTATGTTCGCGACTAAGATCTGATTAATTGAGCCTGTAGGATGATCTGCCCTCTAGTTTATGCTGCAGGGGAGTGTTTTGGCCATGCGTGCAAACTGGTGTTGGCTGTTTCCTGTTGCTGGAGAAAGACCACGAAGTCGCTATGCAATTCACAGTCCTATTCGTCGAGCATGGGATCCATGGACGAGCCTGCTATCTCAGATGAGGAAGCTTCTGTGACACTGGTCAAAGCCTCCCGAGGAGCTAGTGAGAAATGTTGCGAGAAGAGCTAATTTGTGAAAAGAACAGAATTGATTCCCAATCTGGCTATGTTTTTTTTTTGGTGGCAAAACAGAACGCCATTACTTTGAAGGAGAAAATTTTAATAGGTAAGTTTATAGACCTAGGACTAGCCTAGGCTTAGGTCTATTTAGCGGGTCTCTAAGAATTGGGTCGTTCCAAATCCTGTTTATGCAAGTTATTGCGGGAATGGTTTTTATGTGTTTTTATCTGGAAATATAGAAGAAATGGATTTATCCTACAAATCGAGTTCCTATTTCATGGGTTTTAGGGGAATTTTCATTTCCCATTACTTTTAAAGCCATTGGAGACAAGGTGTGTCTATATATCACTCATATCGAGTCAAAGAATAATATTTTCACATGTGCCAAAATGTGTGTGGAAATGGACTTTGAAAAGTTTAATTTGGAGGGTTAGAATCATCTTCAAGCCCTTGATTATGAGTAGGTTCCTTTCAAATGTAACTCTTTTCATGATTATGGGAACTTTGCTAAATTTTTTTCAAAAGCTCAAGAAACCCAACCATCATCTAAGTCAAATTCTCATAACAATGTCAAGTAATATTTTCAACAAGTTTCAAGAAGACATAAGAAAAAACGAGATAGGGGGACTCAACCACGACCATCTAATCTCACCAATAACATATATGAAGTTTTGAAGTCTCATGAAGAGGATATAGAGGAACCGATCGAGGACTATTCTTAGAGGATTAACTCAAAGCACAAATCAAAGTTCTTGACAAAAGAACAAAAGAAACAATGAAAATAGCTTCAAATATTGGGGATGAGACCTCAAATAGGGTTTGTGCAACTTCATATGCCTCGAGTGAGAATTTATTTCTCTATAAGGTTGAAAATGCTAACATTCTAGGCTATAATGGAATTTTATTGGACACCTTCGTGGATCAAAATTTTTTATTTGAGCCATCAAATGGGTTTGTTATATGAACCTCAGTTGAAGTAGAGTGGTGAAAATGCGGTGGAAATGATGAAGGTGGTGAGTTATAAGACTATTTTGATGCGCAAATTTATGGCTTTGAATGATGAGAAAGTGTGTTCTTAAACTTGGATGTGGAGAAATTTAAGAAAAAGTTCTTGCTTGAGGATGACCATGAGATATTTTGGGCTAAATTGTATAGAATATCCAACATACATATGCTATCGTTCACAATCGAATATATGAAATTCCCTCTTTCTTTCCATAAGCAATCTTGAGATGTGCAATCTCAATCCTTAGGAACTAGTTATCACTTTTTACAAATTCTTAATATTCAAGAAAGTCATTATTCTAAGTTAAAAGCACAATTTATTTTTACATCAGCAGGATAGGGTTGCATACAACCCTCGTTTGAACCCTTTTCATATTGCATATTTTTTCTCAAGTCCGAGAGTCATCAATGATTCTTTTTACTTGGAAATCAATACATTAATGAACCAATTAGAAGAATTTGATTGCAAAACAATAATTTTCAATCTCCTGATCTAGGATAACTCACATACATATATGAATAGGTTATCTATAATAATATACCCATCAAGATAATTAGCGATCTACCCACTTTCCAATGACAAAATCATCTATGATTTTCAGTTATTAAAATTAGTTACTCTTATTGTTTCATGCATTATTTCTTGACATTAATACACATTCAAATACCTCAAGCAACCTATGAAAAAAATAAACTCACAAATTATGAATTATATTCTTTATTATTCACATGAGTTTAGTCCATCACAAGGGGTGTTTCCAGCTTGAAGCTAAGTTTCATCTTTTCCCAAATGGAAAGGAAAATTTACTTTCCTTTCCATAAGCTTCTAAGCTTCTTCTAGGACCATTGGTTGTCCATACAACCATGTATCTAGAGCATAAATTACAAAATCAAGTTATCTTTTTCATTCCACATGCCATACAATCATCCCAATCACCTTAAGAATGCACACCTCAATTCACCAAGAGTGGAATCTCATCTTTGTTCAATTTCTCATCAAGCAAAATATCACAAGTACACATTCTTGATAGTCAATAAGAACTCAAATCATATTTTCATGCATTCTCATGTCTGTTATATAAGCTCAAATAGAACTAAATTCCTTCCACACAAGCATTGGTATCTCTAATCATATCATTCCTATAACAATCATAGGATAACAATGCTTGAGAAGTCATGGATCAAGTTCATATACACCATGATTGGTTCAGTATATCACATAGTCACCAATGGCTCAAAGTAAATAAAAGTTTCAATTATGACCATTTCTTAAAATAGTTAAGAAAGTATATATAACTCAATCAATTGGTTGGGAATTTATGGACAAATTTCTTATTCAAGCAACACATGAATAATGCCCAATTTCCGCATTAAAAATACTCCAAGGAAACCAAATATAACCACAATTTAACTAATATAGGAAATACCATTTTTTTGTCTTAACATGCAAGTTAAGAATAATAAACGTCCATTGAATAAATCATAATTTCATTCCTCATACAGATAGTATTCTAGAATAGTACCTTAATACTACATTAGAAAAACTTAAAACATATTTACAACAATCCAAAATTTCCCATGAAATTTCACATTAAATTTCATTCCTCATGAAATGTCACATTAAGTTTCATTCCTCATGAAATTCCAAATTAATTACCAAACATCTTACCATGTAATCATTCAAATTCCACTAGGGTCAAATGGTTCACTATACAATTGTATAGAATTTCCATGGAGTCCAATATAGGATTTCCTTTGCACAATTAATATGCAATTTCATTCAAATTTGCTATACTTAATTCTTATTGGGATAGTAGAAGAGATAGATAGACCATCAACTTATTCTAAATTTTTTCCCACATTTTTAAGCATTTCTAAGATAATTGAATCATTACATCAATCAAATACACAAAAAAACAATATATAAGAGCATAAACAACTATTTGTCACTGACTACTCCATACAAATGATCAAACCATTCCAAACATTCCAAATCACTCAATGGTATTTAATATACAATCCAATATTTCTTCATTTGATATTAGAAGCAACAAGGCATTAGGCTCACACCATTTTCATATAATGAATCCTTATTCCACTTGAGTCTCAAGGTCATACAATCATCTCTTCTTAACCAAATCCATGAGATTTTATCAAAATAAATTCTTCATTATATACATGAAGAATTACTTTGTTGATAGCTACACGTTAATATGGATTCCACACCCATACCTCAACTTGGGAAAAAACTCAGCCTTCAAGATTTCCTTAATATGGTTTTCACAACCATCCAACACATACTAGTTATTCAAACATTTACTTCAATAAGTAATATCACAACATAAAATTTGTCTAGTTCTAAGTTAGCCAATGAAAATACAACCTAGAAACCAAATAATACACAAAATTATGTTTAACAAATCACAAGAAATCCATTCTTAATCATTAAGAATGTATTCACAAATTGGATTTTAACTCCTATTCTCATGCCTACACATTATTTGTAAACTTACATTCACAATCAACATGATTGCACATTTAAGAGATAACAATCTTCAAGTTCTCGTGAAGTTCCCTCAACTTTAATCAAAGTTCTAGCATAACAATCTTCAAGTTCTCGTGAAGTTCCCTCAACTTTGATCAAAGTTCTAGCCAATAGATAAATTAAAGAATCAAAATTAACATGCTAAAACACAATGATTCCATCAAAGGTGTCTCAACTAAAGTCAATAGGAAACATGGAGTTCTAACAAAGAAACAAAGAATGGACTAAAAAATAATAATTTTTTTTGGAAACAAAACTATTTCTAAGAGTATTCCACGATAAAAGCTAAGCTAATAGTATTCCACATACAATTACTTTCAAAACACAAGACATTAAGAGAAAAAATTATTAGTTAGATCATAAGTTCTCATTGAGACCAATTCATTGCTTATGAGAACTGTGTTATTAGTCCCTACCGAGGGCAGTGCAGGGACTATAGCGATTAGTTCATAGTTTGACTTGTATTAGTTGCTTGTTGAATTTCCCATATTTTCATTTTATGCAAAGTTTTTCTGTATAATTTCGATTTTTCGAATAAATTGAAACATATAATCTTAGTTCTCTCCATTTCTATTGGATATGGAGTTTTAAGGTGTTATTTCCCAGCCGACGACATAGTTCTCGGGACTGGAGATGATTATGCATTATTTTATTCTACTGCCATGACATTTCCTCTTTTCATTGCGCCACGATGTTACCTCTGTGCACCTTTGACACTCAGATACTCTCCTGAGGTCTGCCTGCAATCAAGGTCTCCCTGTAGACTCTTCGGAGGTCTCCTTGAAGTCGAGAAGGGCCGTCCATATGGAAGGCTACATAGAGCCATCGTTTCATGCTTCTGCACATTCACACCATTGATCATATGACCATACATCGTGCTCATGTGCCATATGTTGCTTAACTCTTCTCCATATTAGTATTAGTACACATGTAGAGCCTTTTCTTGAAGCTTGTGCATCGAGACTAGATGATGGTATGGCCACTTGGATTACAATATTTTAGAATCAACCATTTAAATAAATTGGCATTATGAATTGATAATAGTCGTAATAGTACTTGAAAGTGCGACAAAGTCTAGGACATTGAGGCTGTGATGTTTGAGCTTTGTGAGAAGAGTTTGGAGAGTGGAATTGGGTGCCGAGTATCACGATTCACTCAGATGAAGCTTGCACTTCTAGAGTCCCTTCTTCCCACCATTACATTCCACTCCATTCCTCCTCTTTGCCAATGCCAACAATATAATCAATTATATATATTTATAAATTCACTGATTGTAAAACCAATGTAGAGCATTGATATAAGAATTACCAGAACCACATAATTTCTGGCTGTAATGGCAAGGATGTTAGTGTAAAACACAACCTCTGGGCATGTTTTTTCTAGTTGGATTTTGATTTTGTCGACCATGTCAAATCCTCTAACTGAATTGTTATTAGGTATTGCGGGATTGTTGTCTTTTCTCCCCTGAATCTCGGGGTATTGTCCAACAGTAGCAACCCGTTGCAACCCTGCAATCTCAGTAAGTATATATATATATATATATATNCATTCATTCTCATTGTGATGAAGTAGTGGCCATAATATATGTATATGTATAGATAATACATGAATGAAACAGTCATGGAAATGGAGACAGAGTAAAGAAGCTGCCATCCAAGGTTCTCTTTCAACGACCTTCTCTACCATGGACTTGACAATGGAAAGAGAATTCAGGCAGGAATGGGCATAGAAATATGCCCTTAAATCGACATTATATGCATTGATGCTACATGCATCACTCACTGACATTATCGATCAAATAAACAGTTGGGTTAATGTAGTTACATTCCCAATTCTTATAGGAATATTCCTCCTTATATACTCCATTGTATTTTCAACCATCAATATTTTATTTGACTTCTCTAGCTTTCAATCCAAAGTTTATAGGCTTGAATCCTGTAATGTACCTAATCTGAACCCTTTGTAATTGTACATATAGGCTGGTGAGTCGTGGTATCCACTGTAAATGTAAATGTGCATTTAGGTTGGTGAGCCATTGACACTAAGTTTTGGTGTTGCCTGCTCCTGAGCAGTGCATGTAGAATTGTTATTAGAGGAAGGGTGAGAACATTTAGAGTGCTACACACACCTGTGTAAGTGTGTACATTGCATAGGGTTGTGTGCACTTGGGTAAGTGTGCAATAATGACTTGGAAGTGTGCAAAGAGCTATATATATATATATGATTGGACATATATTGAGGCCAAAGAACCTATGTGACTATTAGGCTGGTGAGTCGGGATGCAGATAAGCCAATGTGCCTATCCATGTAAAAGTAATCTTGGTTATTAATATAATATTTCATCACTGCATGCAAATAGACTCATACAAAAAGAGATGGGGGGATGACTCCACCGAAAAATGGAAAAAGGGGGGAATATTTTAATAATATTTACGAAAAGTGTAAAGTTACATATATTTTATTTATCCTAAGTTTCTGAGGGATGGGAATCGGTCACCAAGTGGCTTAAATCTACTTCTGAAGGTGACAAGTGTCAAGTTGAAGGAATGCAATATATATTGCTGGCCTTAATGTATTTTGGGCATTATTATTGCATTATCCGTTATGCAAATGATTATTCAAGTTTTAAGGCTCTTATGAGTAGAAGGGGGTTAGGATGTATGGAAAATCCGATTATTAACTTATCTGCATAGAGAATATTGTATGGAGTTGAGAGGTTGTAATCAAATTTTTTTGTAGAATAAGCAGGTTGTCGAAGAAGCGGGTTGTTAGGCCCATAGTTTTTCGAAGAGGCGGGTTTTCATGCCCGTGAGCAATCTCTCTAGGTGAGAGATTGGATGGAAATTGTTCCCTAGCGCAATGGGAATTAGTTGCAGTGCTCTGAGACTTCCTAATCCAACCTATTTTTGAACCCCTAGAAGGGAAGTGGGGTAGCCGAAATACTGTTGAGAAGAGAAGGGGCACACTTCCTGGGGTGGGACTTGCATGTGGGGAATGAGGCCCTGTAGACTACTTGCAACAATCGACACCTTGGACTGGACAATTTACCTGTTTGTTATACCATATATTGGCATTATGAATCCTTTTTCCCTGGTGTATTTCGAGCCCTAGCTCATGGGTGACCTATTGCTGAAAGATTATGAGAAACAACATCTATGGCTGGGAGGAACATCTGAGTCATGCACACAGTTGGTGACTTTTCATAAAAGATAAGTGTTCTTATGTGCTTCTCTGTTACTTCATGGTTATTCATTTGTATCTGTTATGATCTATTACTTGCATAGTTGCATATGAATAATAGTTGTTATTCTGTTAATGTTGTCTATTATGTAAGTGTGATGTGAGTATTTATCATAGTATTCGTAGATGCTGAGTATGCTAGTTGATAAGTAACTTTTGTTAAGAAAGTCTTGGTAAATGGTTGAGAGATTCCTATGGGAGGCTAGAGGTACTGTGCATACAGAAAGTGGTCAGTGTGCACAAGTGACTGGTTTCACTGTGTGCGTTGGAATGTAGTTTGCACGCTTAGGATAGAAATACCTACAAGTGGAATCAGAACAATTATGTATCTTGAGCGTACAAGTGTATTTCAAGTTACTTCCGTTGTTATAATCTATATAAACAGGAGGAAATGTGGTGTGGCACAAACCAATCTTGGTTGTGCACACTTCCTTTAGTGATTCCGCGCAGTTTAATGTTAATTGTGCACTATACTTTTTGATGTATCGATGCTCAACAATACACTGGGTAACGTTAAATTGAGGTATTAGACCTGAAGTTGGGAGAATTTGTGTGACATGGCCCGATGTGGGAGTCCGGGGACATTACAAATCTATTGATACTCTAATACCTACAATATATGACATAAATATATTGAATATTCCAGAGTCCAAACCATGTACAAATAAAGCATTGCATTCATGTTCCTAAGTACAACATTAATTGTGCTAGACTTGCAATTTTATGGATTCGGTTAATGGAATGAACAAGCAAGCATTAACTAGGACATGCTATTGAGTAAAGCCTCGAAGTCTTTGTTAGACCAATTAATATTCTATTCCGTAATTTGTAAAACTTGTAGACATATCTGTATAACAATGGAGATATTGTGTCTAGTCTTAGCCACCTTGATGCAAATGCTTTCACTATGTTATGCCACCTCTAGCACGACATATCCATAAGTTGTCGCATATTATGATATTACAAAGTGATTTTTGTGGAATCCTCACACATTAAAGACACTTTGCACTCTACATGGGCATAAAGCGGTCCTTCCATGAACTATACTTGAGACAACCAAATGTTTCCACACGCTGCATTCCTTACTCAAAGACTGAATCATAAGAAAATTTGAACACATCCAGGCCCTGCGTGATATAGTGGATTATGTGAAATATATTATCAATTATGTGAAATTCTTCATCCTTCTCCATCAATTCGATGACCTTAGGGTAACCCTCTGATGCAGGTACATGGACGACCAAGAATATGTCCACAACATATTAATTAATGGTGGAACCCTCACCTACAAGGCCACTACCTTGGGCATTGGCCCTCACAGACCCGACTACCAACACTCCTTCCTAGCTGAAGGAGGTGACTGAGGGACGATAACCGTTGGCTCTGATTCCAAAATGAGATGCCATCTAGGAGGCAGAGTAAGACTAGTATTTTCCTAAAAATTTGCTACATGTTTTGCATGGACAACAATGGTTCTGTGTTGCTAGATGTTAACTCATAACATTAAAGGTATGATATTCTATCTTATGTAAAACTTTATGACTTCACATTTTTAAATCATTGAATATAATTTAAAATAATAAATGTTTTTAACTTCTTAAAAATGAAAATTAAAATCTATGTTTCAAACTAAAATCTTCATTTGTTGAAAAAAGTTTAAGATATAACCTATAAATACTCCAAAGTATTTAAAGAATACATAATCATTATCTAAAGTAACATGTTAAATTAATGTTAATATGAGTATCTAGTAAAACTCTTAATAGTTATAAGAGACAAATTGATGTTGATGATGATGATGCGATTAACATCAACTAAGATCAAATTGGTTTATCAGAGCTTAAGAGGGCAAGTGATTACTTGTGATTCTTTAGAATTTTGATTATGTGATCGAAAATCATTAAGAGAAGCTTTCCAAGATCACCATACTTTTGTTGAGTTAAGAGGTTAGAAAGGTTGGTAATGTGACAAATATTTTGAAAATGAGATCTAATATGGGTATAGGCTCGACAATCTAAGAGAAAGTGCTTTTCATCTTCAACATTCTTAGTGTCACAAAGGTGACACACTCTTTCATCCCACATGGGGTAAAATCATGAAGATGGGTAACACTTTCATGACAATCAGGTCTACAAAATTCCTAGCGGCAATTTTTCGGCCGAAAAAATGTTGCTAGGAATTTTTTTGGCTGAAAATTTGCACGTCAAATTGAATGGCGCCCTTGAAATTCATGTACAATGTTTTTCGGATGAATTATTTTCCCGTGGTAAGAATATTTCGGCCGAAAAGTTTATTTTTAACGGATTCCGTTAAAAACTAGGTTTTGGCCGAAAGAATATTTCGACCGAAAACCTGAAAATGGGACTGTTTGCAGGAAACTACAAATTATCTCCATCTTACTTGATCTTTCAGGTAGCGGACTCCTACAAATGCTCAGAATTTAGTTTCAGAATTGATGCCAACATTTTAAAAATTGCATCTACTTTCATTGGATATAATTTGTTTTCATTTTCATTGTTTTTATTTAATTTTATAAAAAAATCACTACAAAATAGTTTTAGGTGAGATTATGATTCGGTGAAATGGAAAATCCATATCTCTAAAAATACACACTGGAAAATTATGGAAAATTTATATTCATAATCCTTAAATTGTTCTCTTCAAAAGGGTATTTTTAGATTTTACTTTTAAGTAAAAATTAAGATAGATGTACAAGGTGTAGGAAAACATCTACAAATTATAATATTCATCCGTTAGATTCAAAATTATAGTCATAATAAAATAGAGTCTCTGTTATATTTTTCTTTACACTTGGAAAAACAAATAGATAATTTTGATCTTTCAAATTAGGGTTGATTACATCCTTATAATATCTTAATTTTATTTTCTCCTCTAACTCTTTATCACACCACATTTTCTCCTTAAATTTTAATTTAACTTTTTTTTTAATAATATTTTTATTTTGCAAAATGATATCATCCATTTCATAAACATTAGAGTTATTTCATTATATTATATTACACTACTAAAACATAGTTACAAAAGACAAATTAAAAAATGACAATTTCATAAACATTAAAATTATTTCATTATATTATATTTCACTACATACCATATTTCACACTTCAACTAATTAAAACATTAAAGTTATTTCATTATATTATATTGTACTAAAAACCATATTTCACACTTCAACTAATTAAAGTGGTTTTAGTCACTTTTTGGGGTTACATATCAATAATATATCTATAGAATTGTTTTTTAATTATATTATACAATGTTTTTTAATCAAATTATATTATTAATAATTAAAACTTTAACATTATTATAACTAATATTTTTAATAATTTTTATAAATATAATTAGAAATATCTCACTAATTTAAATAACT
>SNQJ01S0014678.1:158154-178854 GCA_010110895.2 Picea sitchensis
TTATTTGTTATTATTAAAATTTATCTAATAAAATTATTTTTTAAATCATAAATGTAAATGAAATAAACATTTTGAAATATTCTTATGACAAGAATCAAATATACAATGTTGATTTTTAATGTTTACAATTATATTAATTTAAAATATACTTTTATTAAAATTAAAGTAAATAATTTTAATCTTTAATACACCAATCCAGTGTTACAATAATTACAAGATTGAGACATCATTAGACAAAAAAGAAACACACGAGAGACATTTTGTGGTTGAATTTAATGCATATGGTAAAAAATAAATTACATTCATTCCACTCGTAAAAACATTACATGGAATGGATTTTTGAGGTTACAAAGTAGATTGTGGTTGATTTTTAATGTTTACACTTATATTAATTTAAAATATGCTTTTATTAAAATTAAAGTAAATAATTTTAATCTTTAATACACTAATTTACTGTTACAATGATTATAGGATTGAGACATCTGTTACAATGATTACAAGATTGAGACATCATTAGACAAAAAAGAAACAGATGAAAGACATTTTATTGATGTTTGTGGTTGAATTTAATGTATATTGTCAAAAATAATTTACATTCATTTCACTCTTAAAAAAATTACATGGAATGGATTTTTGAGGCTACAAAGTGGATTGTGTACTTAAAATGGACAAAGACATTGGGTAGTCTTCAAACTCTCTATCCAAACAACCGTACAATACAAATACAATGATGAATCACATAGAGGGCAAGGCCGCAATGAGCCCAACTATGGATATGACTACATGCAACTTTTGTCATTAACTTTGGTTGAGGTTGATCTTTTGAGTTGGTCATTTCATAGGACAATAAAAATAATAATAGTTAACCATAGTATAAATGTTCTACAAAATGATTCTTTTCTAGCGATATTTTTTGGGAACATTTGTCCAAAATCCGGTGAGAAATTGTTAGATCCGCAGATTTGAGTGATTATTTTTATATAATTCGAGTGTCCTAGGAGTTTTTTAGCATGCTGAATCTATTTCTGCATTCAAAAATGCATTTTAAACAACAAAAAATAGTGATTTCGTGCAGATTTATGTCACCGGATTCCGACAAAAAAAGTCATTTCATAGAACAGTTAGACAATGCCTAATAGTTATACACAATGCTTCCTAGTTCAATAAAAAATAAATAAATTCACATAACTTTTCTATATTCCCATTGTCAAACTTAAACTTGCGGCGATAGGAACTAAGTTGTTAGGCTGCATTTGTTTGGATTAGGTTAGCATGTATCTTCAATTTTACAATTGGACTTAGCCTCTAGGCCTAGACATCACCCATTCCTCATGCTAGTTTTTTGTAGCACCACTTTTCACTCACTACTGTGTAGGTGTTACTACGCGAAATAACAACATTCTCACTCACAATTAATCACATGCATTCAAAACAAGTTAAACACATTCAACACAGAGTAATCATACGATTTATTGCCATAATCAATAATCAATACTATTTAACATCAATTCATATACACATCAGAATACATGATGATTATAATACACAGAGATACATAAACATAATTAAAGCATCATCTGGTACTTATCTTTGAACAGTGGTAGATTCCACCAACCAAGTGCAGGCCTTCCATGAACCTCCCAGCCTTAGACCGCACTGCTAATCAGTTTAACAGTGGGTCACCCCCGAGCTAGGACTAAGCTCCACCCCAAGACAAGGAATCCTAGGCTAGGCTGAGGTTACAGGGAAACAACACACAACCACAAGGATGGGATTCTCTCCCAGGAACCTCTCACGCTCACTGCCCACAGACCCTCATTCCCCACATGYCWGTTCCACCCYARGAGTATACACCTTCTCTGTCACYTRGACAGTCCTTCGRCTGCTAACCTCCCTTGCCTTGGGTTAYARCAACAGGCYGGACCRGAAGTCTCCGGGCTCTRTGSCAKCTACAAGGTTCYTTCCAGGAGTTCTCTCCTTCCTCTGTACACTCTCTCTSCTRGAGAGAGTGTTGCTCCACTRGCCAACAAGCCACACRCAGTCCARCACTGCRTGGCCACAACAATCAACAGGRAAAAYYGACGCGGCTTTCCTACAGGCTCAACAATGGYCGAATGGCTCAYGGTCAYGACTTTGGGATAGAGACCCCAYGCACARGCTCGATCTYAGAWAGAGGATACACACGGATTCTCCAGACGAACACAGGTTTTTCAGTTCAKAATATGTACGAGGTTTTTCTGYARAGGTTGGATYCRTCRTACCGCTCARAGGCCRTATSCACTCAGGCYGTYGGGTGGAATGGAGGAGAACCCCCATCACGTCTCATCTTCGCCATTTTATTTGCATGGGTCGGGGCTGACACTTGTCGCCCTGGAAACTGCATGCATTTACCCAGCACACATCACCTTCCTCATGGTTAGGAACTTAGGATAAAACATGAAATGCTCATGCCTTTTTGGAATAATATTAAAATATTATTCCTAAGTTTGAAGCCCCCTAGGCTTAACACTTAGCCCATTTTCCCACCTTCCAACCCCTAATCCCTTGCCTTCTCTGTGGAAGCTCAGTCCCCCTTCACTCATTCATCCTGGTCGGTCTACACCTGGCAGTGTTTACAAATTTTTATTAATTTGTTCTACGTGATTACATATACAAGAGCAGGCTCCTGGCCTTCAACACTTAGGCTCCCTGGCCTAACAAACACATAAGCCACCAGCTTATAAAAACTTGGCTCACCAGCCTATAAAACATAATTACAATTCCTTTCAGAACATGATTTACAACAGGGCTCGGCCTTGGGGACACTACAATCCCCCTCCCCTTATTTCTGCACTGTCCTCAGTGCAACTTACACTGTCTCTGCAAGCCTTTCAAAATTTTCAAAAAGATGCAGATACTCTGCCCACATAGCATCTGCATGCTCCCATGTTACGTCCTCAGGACCGTACCAGGTCCATTGGACCTTTACAATCTCTATAGCTCAATTCTGGAGCTGTTTTCTTTTCCTGTCCAATATGCGCACAGGATGCACTTGCAGGTCACCTTTTGGTTCCACCTGAATCACATTCCAATCGATAACATGATTAGCATCAGGTACATATTTCTTAAGTAGTGAAACATGAAACACATTATGTATAGTCATAGATGTAGGTAATGCAAGCATGTATGCAACTCGCCCAATCCTTTCCAGGATCTCAAATGGCCCACAAAATCTTGCTGCCAATTTGGCGCAACTTCCCAACTTCAGGGAACTCCTGTTAGTCCTCACTTTAAGGAAAACATGGTCACCCACATTGAATTCTCTATGGGTTCTGTTACTGTCAGCGTAACTTTTCTGCCTATCCTGGGTAGCTTTTAGATTCCGTTTAATTTTTATCATTTGATCTTCCATCTCTTTGAGCATTTCAGGCCCAATGACTACTCTGTTAGCTGGATTATCCTAGCTCATTGGAGTGTTGCACTTTCTTCCATAAAGTGCTTCAAATGGGCTCATCTTCAATGATGCATGATACCCATTATTGTAGGCGAATTCTACCAAATGCAGGTAGTCTTCCCACCTTGATGGTTTATCCATCACATACATTCTCAGTATGTTTTCTATTACTCTATTCACCTTCTCTGTCTGACCATCAGACTCAGGATGATACGCTGTACTAAAGTTCAGATTCATTTTGAATCCTTTAAACAGTCATTTCCAGAAATTTGAAGTGAATTTCGGGTCCCTATCAAACATAATTGTCTTAGGAATTCCGTGCAAGCGTGCAACTTCTTTTAAAAAGATATCAACAACATCAGCTACCCTGTGGGTGGTTTTCAGTGGAATAAAATGGGCAGCTTTAGTAAGCTTGTCCACCACCACCATGATTGAATCATGCTGCTTGCTTGTTCTAGGTAGTCCAGTGATAAAATCCATTGTTACCACGTCCCATTTCCATTCAGGAATGGGTAAAGGCTGCAACAATCCTGCTGGGTGCCTACGATCAGCCTTAACCTTCTGGCACTCTATACATATGGCGATGTATTCAACGATTTCCTTCTTCAGACCCGGCCAGAAGTAATGTCTTTTGACTATTGCCACAGTTTTCTGGTATCCGGGATGTCTAGCATAAGCCACGTTATGCATTTCTTTCAGAATTGTTAGCTTCAAATCTCGGACATTTGGTACATACACTTTGTTTTTATACAGAAGTAAGCCATCAGTTCCCAAGGTGTAACTTTCCTTGGTCTGTGGTCTCTCACGCTGCTGTAGCTTTGCTACTAAACCTCTGTACTGCAAATCAACATTTGCAGCTTCCAAAATTCTGTCTTTAATCTCAGTCCTGTACATGTTAATGGCTGTAGCATGTAATTCGTGCACTTTTCTGCTAAGTGCATTAGCCACCTTATTTTCTTTCCCTTTGATATGCTTGATATCAAAGTCAGATTCGCATAGAAATTCCAGCCATCTGATTTGCCTGACATTTAAAGTCGGCTGATCAAATAAATACTTCAGACCGTTATGGTCTGTTCTCAACTCAAATATTTTGCCCATGAGGTAATGTCTCCATTTCCTCAAGGCGTGGACGATTGCTGCTAGCTCTAACTCATGAGTGGCATAATTCCTCTCATGCTCCTTCAACTTTCAGGACTCGTAACAAACTACAAATCCCTCTCAGCTGAGACTCCTCCCAGTCCCTCCTTACATGCATCGGTGCACACTACATAATCCTTATTTGGATCTGCAATCTTCAAGATTGGAGCGCTGGTCAACAGCTGCTTCAATTGCTGGAAGCTGCTCTCACATTCTTCAGTCCACTGGAACTTCTTCTCCTTCCTTTGCAAGGAAGTGATAGAATGAGCTATCCTTGAGAATTCGGCTATAAACCTTCTATAGTAGCCTACTAGACCCATAAAAGATCTAACTTCCACCACATTCCTTGGCGCTAACCATTCTCGAATGGCCTGAACCTTTTCAGGATCCACAACGATCCCTTCCTTTGATATAATGTGCCCCAAGTAATGAATCTGCCTTTGATAAAATGAGCACTTGCTCAGTTTTGCGTACAACTGGTGTTCTCTCAACACCTGCAGCACCATTCTCAGGTGTTGCTCATGTTCTTCCTTTGTCTTGGAATACACCAAAATATCGTCAAGGAAGACTATGACAAACTTGTACAAATAATCTTTGAACACTCCATTCATTATGCACATGAAAACAACAGGCGCGTTGGACAGCCAAAATGGCACCACCGTGAACTCATAATGATGGTACCTTGTTCTAAAGGCAGTTTTGCTGATGTCCTCATCATTTATTCTCATTTGGTGATATCCTGATCGGAGATCTATTTTTGAAAATATTTTCGCATCCTTCAATTGATCAAAAACATCATCGATCCTTGGCAGAGGATACTTGTTCTTGAGAGTTACCTTATTCAACTGACGGAAATCATTGCACAACCTCAACGTCCCATCTTTCTTCTTCTCGAATAGGACCGGGGCACCCCACGGTGACACGCTGGGCCGAATGTATCCCTTCTTTAGTATCTCTTTGAGCTGCAATTGCAACTCTTTCAGCTCTGGCGTACTCATTGTATAAGGAGAATTCGAAATTGGAGCTTCTCCAGGCATCAAATTTATAGAAAAATTGATGTCCCTCTTCGGAGGTAGTCCAGGTACCTCCTGAAAAATGTCCTTGAACTCTTTGAGTACCTCGTGGTCTTCCATATTCGAGACTACATATCGGGATGCTTCTTCCACCCAAGCTGCAAATAATTGACAGCCTTTCTGGTAACATTTCTTCAGCTGCATGGCTGAGATTTCCCTAACAACCATGGCTCTAGGAATTCCTTGGACTGTTACCTGATTTCCCTCTTTGTTCAGGCACGTAAACCTCTTGTTACAGAAGTCCATAAGGGCATGGTGCTGGTCCAACTAGTCCATCCCAATTAAGAAATCGTATGAGCCTAAAGGCAGAATGTTCAATTCAACCTCAGTTCTCATTCCTTTCATGTCTACTGAACAGGACGTAGCCAATTCAATGACCTTCCTTTTGGTTCCTGTGGCCAACTTCACTAGCGAAGACTTTTCATGTTTGCTTCTTGTTAAATGCAAAATTTCCACCACTCTAGGATCTATATAACTATGGCTAGCCCCTGAATCAATTAAAATAACAAGTGGTCGATTGTTGATCGTACCTTCCACTTCAATCATGTGCGATTGAAATTCTTCTTGTTTGTTATCCAGGGCTGCGTAGATCCTCGACATTCTGCTGCCCATATCCTCCACTGTTTCAGCTTGCTGGACAGTATGGACAGTTCTTGCTTTATCTTTTCTGTGGGGGAATTTTCTGTACCTATGATTCCCTTTACAGCCCCAACACTCCATAGGTGGTGGTCTTGGCATCTGCTCACTCCCTTCAACTTTCCTGGGCTCTCTAAAAGATGACTGTCCCCAAGGACTGTTCCTGAAAAAGGGAGGCCTGTTTCCCTTCTGCCTCTGTTCTTTCTTAAACCTCTTATGGTCATCCCAAGCCTTCCGAAAGGTAGGCTTTTATCTTTGCTATTCGTATAAGCATTTCGCCCTTCTTATGGTTTCTTCCATGGTCTTAGGATCGTCATATTGAATATTGTCACCAATGGAAGGTGGCAGTCTACTCAGATACCTCTGAATTTTGACAGCCTCGTCTTTGATGAAAGGAACATACTTTAGTAGTTCCAGAAAACTTCGTTCATACTCATCAATGGTCATGCTGCCCAACTTGAGTTCGAAGAACTCCTTCATATTTCTGTCATAGTATCTTTTGGTCAAGTATTTCTTCTCGAAATACCTCTTAAACTCCTTCCAAGTGACCTCTTTCTCTCTGATGTGTTGCACCTGCACCAACTGATCCCACCACATGGATGCTTTTCCTTTCAGCTGGTACATTGCGATTCTTCCTTCTGCATGGGCAGAATAATTCTGCAGTTGGAAGTATTTCTTCATACCCAACAACCATGTTTCGGCATCTTCTTCCTTCTTATGTTCACCATCGAATGTAGGTGGTTTAATCTTGTTGATTTCCCCTTTCAATTCATCCCTTCCAAATTTTCAGTGTTTTCTGGTAGGGGACAGGCTTGAACTACTGTGTGTCTCCTTGCCAGAATGCTTCGGGGAGAGACGGTAATGTCTGCTACCACTCCTTGATCTTCTTCTACTCTCAGGGGTTCTGACACTTCTTGATCTGCTTGTGTCACTCTATTTTTCCAATTTCTTTTCTATTCTTTCCAGGCTCTTCAACATTTTTAAGTTGAATCCAACTTGCCGATCCCTGATTTTCATGAGCTTTCGGATATCAGCTCGGTGAGCCTGGGCATCTTTCTGCAATTTTTCAATGAGTTTCATCATGCGTCCCTCTTTATCTATCTCTTTTCCATGCTCAATAGAGTTTGTTCCTTCAACTCCCAAGTTGACATCCTTTCCTTCTCTTTCGTCTTCTGTTTCGGAGGCAATCTGCATCTCTTCCAATTCCATACTTGGTGTCAGTTTTCGGCTGTCCTGACACTCGTTGAACTCTGCACACACAGTGTGCAGTCAACCGAAGTTTGTTAGGCCCTTAAACCTTCAAGAAAACTTACAACATTCATAAGCCAACATGAACAAGAAAAACATTTTGACTTCACAAAGTTTTCTGAGCTTTATCCGGCTCTGCAAATTCTGGGACTTCGGAACTTCGGAATCTTGGTCCACGAAGATCCAACAGTTAAATATTCATAACCAAATTCACCCTTTAGCAACTCGCGATCTCGTGAGTTTGTGAGTTGAAGACCCTCGACTCATTTGCTCCAAACACCGATACCCGAGATGCGATACGGGTATGGCTCCCTCCTCGCTAGCGCCTGCTACACATGACCGTAGGCTAGGGCTAAGTGCTAGCACTTCTTCGCCAACTCGCAACTTCGCAAGTTGGAGTGTTGAGCCTTTGTGCTCCTCCTTTGCGAATTCTGAAATTGCAAATTACTTTATTCTTCGGACCCACAACACAGCTGTTGCCCTTCACCACAGTGGCACGTGGTACATTCAGGAGGGTCCACGTCACCTTTGGTGACGTATTTTGGTCCCACCACTCTCGCCCATATTCTCGACTCACTGGCACGTGGTACACATTCATGAGCCCACATCCATTCCAAGAAAAATCCAATGGTTAGGTCCCCTCTCAGATCTACGACGCAGATCTTTTCAGCGTTTCGGGGTTTTTGGGCATTGGGAGTTCATGCACTCCACATCTCGAACTTCCATCTGCCGAAATCCTAAAAAAAATACTGTTTACTCCTCCGCTGAATCGAATGGTCAACTCCCTTCCTATAGTCTACGGTGTAGATCGTTTCGGGATTTCGGGTTTCGTGTTTTTGGAGGTGTTCACCTCCCTCACTTCCCATCTCCTAACTTTGTGAAATTCGAAAGGTTTCACGACTAACTCGAGCACAACTCTGCCAGATCTAACGGTCGAGCCTTCCTCCCAGATCTACCACATAGATCTCCATGGTTTTTCCGGTTTTCGGGATTTCGCGTATCGTGATTCCCACACTCCTGTGCATTTCAAAAGGGATTTTAATCCCTGCGCACATTTTCCAGATCCGACGGTCACGAGGGTTCACCTTCCCTCTCGAACAGATCCTAAGGCTCCAACACTGTTGGTGTTGAGTCCTCTCTCCCCATGGGCATAGACCACACCGACCACGGTTTCGCACACCGCTATACCTCCTGAGCTTACCAGGGTCCGAAATTGGTTCTCCAGACACAATTTCTCCTCACACCCTCGGTCCAAAGACCACTCAATTGGCCTATCTAAGCTCAGTGTCGAAACCTTGGCTCTGATACCAAGTTGTAGCACCACTTTTCACTCACTACTGTGTAGGTGTTACTACGCAAAATAACAACATTCTCACTCACAATTAATCACATGCATTCAAAACAAGTTAAACACATTAAACACAGAGTAATCATACGATTTACTGCCATAATCAACAATCAATACTATTTAACACGAATTCATATACACAAAAGAATACATGATGATTATAATACACAGGGATACAAAAACATAATTAAAGCATCATCTGGTACTTATCTTTGAACAGTGGTAGATTCCACCAACCAAGTGCAGGCCTTCCACGAACCTCCCAGCCTTAGACCGCACTGCTCATCAACTTAACAGTGGGTCACCCCCGAGCTGGGACTAAGCTCCACCCCAAGACAAGGAATCCTAGGCTAGGTTGAGGTTACAGGGAAACAACACACAACCACAAGGATGGGATTCTCTCCCAGGAACCTCTCATACTCACTGCCCACAGACCCTCATTCCCCACATGCCTATTCCACCCCAGGAGTATACACCTTCTCTGTCACCTGGATAGTCCGTCGACTGCTAACCTCTCTTGCCTTGGGTTACAACAACAGTCTAGACCGGAAGTCTTCGGGCTTTGTGGCAGCTACAAGGTTCTTTCCAGGAGTTCTCTCCTTCCTCTGTACACTCTCTCTCCTAGAGAGAGTGTTGCTTCACTGGCCAACAAGCCACACGCATTCCAGCACTACGTGGCCACAACAATCAATAGGAAAAACTGATGCGGATTTTCGACAGGCTCAATAATGGCCAAATGGCTCACGGTCATGACTTTGGGATAGAGATCCCATGCACAAGCTCGATCTCAGATAGAGGATACTCACGGATTCTCCAGACGAACAAAGGTTTTTCAGTTCAGAAGATGTACGAGGTTTTACTGCAGAGGTTGGATCCATCGTACTGCTCAGAGGCCGTATCCACATAGGCCGTCGGGTGGAATGGAGGAGAACCCCCATCACGTCTCATCTTTGCCATTTTATTTTGCATGGGTCGGGGCTGACACTTGTCGCCCTGGAAACTGCATGCGTTTACCCAGCACACATTACCTTCCTCATGGTTAGGAACATAGGATAAAACATGAAATGCTCATGCCTTTTTGGAATAATATTAAAATATTATTCCCAAGGATGAAGCCCCCTAGGATTAACAATTAGCCCCTTTTCCCACCTTCCAGCCCCTAATCCCTTGCCTTCTCTATGGAAGCTCAGTCCCCCTTCACTCATTCATCGTGGTCGGTCTGCACCTGGTGGTGTTTACAAATTTTTATTAATTTGTTCTGCGTGATTACATATACAATAGCAGGCTCCTGGCCTTCAACACTTAGGCTCCCTGGCCTAACAAACACATAAGCCATCATATTATAAAAATGTGGCTCACCATCCTATAAAACATAATTACAATTCCTTTCAAAACATGATTTACAACAAGGCTCGACCTTGGGGACACTACAATCCCCCTCCCCTTATTTCTGCACCGTCCTCAGTGCAACTTACACTGTCTCTGCAAGCCTTTCAAAATTTTCAAAAAGATGCAGGTACTCTGCCCACATAGCATCTGCATGCTCCCATGTCGTGTCCTCAAGACCGTACCAGGTCCACTGGACCTTTACAAGCTCTATAGCTCGATTCCGGAGCTGTTTGCTTTTCTTGTCCAATATGCACACAGGATGCACTTGCAGGACACCTTCTGGTTCCACCCGAATCACATTCCAATCGATAACATGATTAGCATCAGGTACATATTTCTTAAGAAGTAAAACATGAAACACATTATGTATAGTCATAGATGCAGGTAATGCAAGCATGTATGCAACTCGCCAAATCCTTTCTAGGATCTCAAATGGCCCACAAAATCTTGCTGCCAATTTGGCGCAACTTCCCAACTTCAGGGAACTCCTGTTAGTCCTCACTTTCAGGAAAACATGGTCACCCACTTTGAATTCTCTATGGGTTCTGTTACTGTCAGCGTAACTTTTCTGCCTATCCTGGGTAGCTTTTAGATTCTGTTTAATTTTTATCATTTGATCTTCCATCTCTTTGAGCAGTTCAGGCCCAATGACTACTCTGTCAGCTGGATTATCCTAGCTCACTAGAGTGTTGCACTTTCTTTCATAAAGTGCTTCGAATGGGCTCATCTTCAATGATGCATGATACCCATTATTGTAGGTGAATTCTACCAAATGCAGGTAGTCTTCCCACCTTGATGGTTTATCCATCACATACATCCTCAGTATGTCTTCTATTACCCTATTCACCCTCTCTGTTTGACCATCAGACTTAGGATAATACACTGTACTAAAGTTCGGATTCGTTCCAAATCCTTTGAACAGTCCTTTCCAGAAATTTGAAGTGAATTTTGGGTCCCTATCAGACACAATTGTCTTAGGAATTCTGTGCAAGCGTGCAACTTCTTTTAAAAAGATATCAGCAACATGAGCTTCCCTGTGGGTGGTTTTCAGTGGAATAAAATGGGTAGCTTTAGTAAGCTTGTCCACCACCACCATGATTGAATCATGTTGCTTGCTTGTTCTAGGTAGTCCGGTGATAAAATCCATTGTTACCACGTCCCATTTCCATTTAGGAATGGGTAAAGGCTGCAACAACCCTGCTGGGTGCCTATGATCAACCTTAACCTTCTGGAACTCCATACATCTGGCGATGTATTCAACGATTTCCTTCTTCAGACCCGGCGAGAAGTAATGTCTTTTGACTGCTGCCACAGTTTTCTGGTATCTGGGATGTCCAACATAAGCCACGTTATGCATTTCTTTCAGAATTGCTAGCTTCAAATCTCGGACATTGGGTACATACACTCTGTTTTTATATAGAAGTAAGCCATCAGATCCCAAGGTGTAACTTTCCTTGGTTTGTGGTCTCTCACGCTGCTGTAGCTTTGCTACTAAACCTCTGTACTGCAAATCAGCATTTGCAGCTTCCAAAATTCTGTCTTTATTCTTAGTCCTGTACATGCTAATGGCTGTAGCATGTAATTCGTGCACTTTTCTGCTGAGTGCATTAGCCACCTTATTTTCTTTCCCTTTGATATGCTTGATATCAAAGTCATATTCGCACATAAACTCCAGCCATCTGATTTTCCTAACATTTAAAGTCGGTTGATCAAATAAATACTTCAGACCATTATGGTCTGTTCTCAACTCAAATCGTTTTCCCATGAGGTAATGTCTCCATTTCCTCAAGGCGTGGACGATTGCTGCCAGGTCTAACTCATGAGTGGAATAATTCCTCTCATGCTCCTTCAACTTTTAGGACTCGTAGCAAACTACAAATCCCTCTTGGCTGAGAACTCCTCCCAGTCCCTCCTTACACGCATCGGTGCACACTACGTAATGCTTATTTGGATCTGCAATCTTCAGGATTGGAGTGCTGGTCAGCAGCTGCTTCAATTGTTGGAAGCTGCTCTCACATTCTTCAGTCCACTGGAACTTGTTCTCCTTCCTTTGCAAGGAAGTGATAGAATGATCTATCCTTGAGAATCCAACTATAAACCTTCTATAGTAGCCTGCCAGACCCATAAAAGATCTAACTTCCACCACATTCCTTGGCGCTGACCATTCTCGAATGGCCTGAACCTTTTCAGGATCCACAACGATCCCTTCCTTTGATATAATGTGCCCCAAGTAATGAATCTACCTTTGATAAAATGAGGACTTGCTTAGTTTTGCGTACAACTGGTGTTCTCTCAACACCTGCAACACCATTCTTAGGTGTTTTTCATCTTGTTCCTCTGTCTTGGAATACACCAAGATATTGTCCAAGAAGACGATGACAAACTTGTCCAATTAATCTCTGAACACTCCATTCATTAAGCACATGAAAACGACAGGCGCGTTGGACAGCCTGAACGACACCACCGTGAACTCATAATGATGGTACCTTATTCTAAAGGCGGGCTTACTGATGTCCTCATCATTTATTCTCATTTGGTGATATCCTGATCGGAGATCTATTTTTGAAAATATTTTCGCATCCTTCAATTGATCAAAAAGATCATCGATCCTTGGTAGAGGATACTTGTTCTTGACAGTTACCTTATTCAACTGCCAGAAATCAATGCACAACCTCAACGTCCCATCTTTCCTCTTCACGAATAGGACCGGGGAACCCCATGGTGACACGCTGGGGTGAATGTATCCCTTCTTTAGTAGCTCTTCGAGCTGCAATTGCAACTCTTCAGCTCTGGCGTACTCATTCTATAAGGAGCCTTCGAAACTGGAGCTGCTCCAGGCATCAAATTTATAGAAAAATCGATGTCCCTCTTCGGAGGTAGTCCAGGTACCTCCTGAAATATGTCCTTGAACTCTTTGAGTACCTCGTGGTCTTCCAGATTCAAGACTACATTTCGGGATGCTTCTTCCACCTGAGCTGCAAATAATTGACAACCTTTCCGGTAACATTTCTTCAGCTGCATGGCTGAGATTTCCCTAACAACCATGGCTCTAGGAATTCCTTGGACTGTTACCTGATTTCCCTCTTTGTTCATACATGTAAACCTCTAGTTACGGCAGTCCAGAAGGGCATGGTGCTGGTCCAACCAGTCCAACCCAAATAAAATAATTGTATGAGCCTAAAGGCAGAATGTTCAATTCAGCCTTAGTGCTCATCCCTTTCATGTCTACTGAGCATGACTTAACCAATTCAGTGACCTTCCTTTTGGTCCCTGTGGCCAAGTTCACTAGCCAAGACTTTTCATGTTTGCTTCTTGTTAAATGCAAACTTCCCACCACTCTAGGATCTATATAACTATGGCTAGCCCCTGAATCAATTAAAATAACAAGTGGTTGGTTGTTGATCGTACCTTCCACTTCAATCATGTGCGATTGAAATTCTGCTTGTTTGTTGTCCAGGGCTGCGTAGATCCTCGACATTCTGCTTTATCTTTTCTGTGGGGGTAGTCTCTGTACCTATGATTCCCTTTACAACCCCAACACTCCATAGGTGGTGGTCTTGGCATCTTCTCACTCCCTTCAACTTTTCTGGGCTCTCTAAAAGATGACTATCCCCAAGGACTATTCCTGAAAAAGGGAGGACTATTTCCCTTTTGCCTCTGTTCTTTCTTAAACCTCTTCTGGTCATCCCAAGCCTTCCGAAAGGTAGGCTTTTCTCTTTGCTGTTTGTATAAGCATTTCACCCTTCTTATGGTTTCTTCCATGGTCTTAGGATCGTCATATTGAATCTTGTCACCAATGGAAGGTGGCAGTCCACTCAGATACCTCTGAATTTTGACAGCCTCCTCTTTGATGAACGGAACATACTTCAGTAGTTCCAGAAAACTTCGTTCATACTCATCAATGGTCATGCTGCCCAACTTGAGTTTGAAGAACGCCTTCATCTTTCTGTCATAGTATCTTTTAGTCAGGTATTTCTTCTCGAAATACCTCTTAAACTCCTTCCACGTGACCTCTTTCTTTCTGATGTGTTGCACCTGCACCAACTGATCCCACCACATGGATGCTTTTCCTTTCAGCTGGTACATTGCAATTCTTCCTTCTGCATGGGAAAAATAATTCTGCAGTTGGAAGTATTTCCTCATACCCAACAACCATGTTTCGACATCTTCTTCCTTCTTATGTTCACCATCGAATGTAGGCGGTTTAATCTTGTTGATTTCCCCTTTCAATTCATCCCTTCCATATTTTCGGTGTTTTCTGGTAGGGGACAGGCTTGAACTACTGTGTGTCTCCTTGCCAGAATGCTTCGGGGAGAGATAGTAATGTCTGCTACCACTCCTCGATCTTCTTCCTCTCTCAGGGGTTCTAACACTTCTTGATCTGCTTGTGTCACTCTCTTTTTCCAATTTCTTTTCTATTCTTTCCAGGCTCTTCAACATTTTTAAGTTGAATTCACCCTACCAATCCCTGATTTTCATGAGCTTTCGGCTATTAGTTCGGTGAGCCTGGGCATCTTTCTGTAATTTTTCAATGAGTTTCATCATGCGTCCCTCTTTATCTATCTCTTTTCCGTGCCCAATAGAGTTTATTCCTTCGACTCCCAAGTTGACATCCTTTCCTTCTCTTTCATCTTCTGTTTCGGAGGCAATATGCACCTCTTCCAATTACATACTTGGTGTCAGGTTTTCGCTGTCCTGACACTCATTGAACTCTGCACACACAGCGTGCAGTCAATTGAAGTTTGTTAGGCCCTTAAACCTTCAAGAAAACTTACAACATTCATAAGCCAACGTGAGTAAGAAAAACGTTTTGACTTCACAAAGTTTTCTGAGCTCTATCCGGCTCTGCAAATTCCGGGACTTCGAAACTTCGGAATCTTGGTCCATGAAGATCCAACAGTTAAATCTTCGTAACCAATGTCACCCTTTCGCAACTCGCGATCTCGCGAGTTCGTGAGTCGAAGACCCTCGACTCATTTCCTCCAAACACCGATACCTGAGATGCGATACGGGTATGGCTCCCTCCTCGCTAGCACCTGCTACACATTACCGTAGGCTAGGGATAAGTGCTAGCACTTCTTCGCCAACTCAGGACTTCGCGAGTTGGAGTGTTGAGCCTTCGTGCTCCGCCTTTGTGAATTCCGAAATCGCAAATTACTTTATTCTCTGGGCCCACAACACAGCTGTTTCCCTTCACCACAGTGGCACATGGTACATTCAAGAGGGTCCACGTCACCTTTGGTGACGTCTTCTGGTCCCACCACTCTCGCCTATATTCTTGACTCACTGGCACGTGGTACACATTCATGTGCCCACATCCATTCCAAGCAAAATCCAATGGTTAGGTCCCCTCTCAGATCTACGATGCAGATCTTTTCGGCGTTTCAGGGTTTTCAGGCATCAAGAGATCGTGCACCCCACATTTGGAACTTCCATCTACCGAAATCCTGAAAAAAATACGGTTTACTCCTCCGCTGAATCGAACGATCAACTCTCTTCCTATAGTCTATGGTGTAGATCGTTTTGGGATTTCGGGTTTCAGGTTTTTGGAGGTGTTCACCTCCCTCACTTTCCATCTCCCGACTTTGCAAAATCCAAAAGGTTTCGCGACTAACTCGAGCGCAACTCCGCCAGATCTAACGGTTGAGCCTTCCTCCCAGATCTACCACGCAGATCTCCATGGTTTTTCCAGTTTTCGGAATTTCGCATATCACGATTCCCACACTCCTGTGCATTTCAAAAGGGATTTTAATTCTTTCGCACATTTTCCAGATCCGACGGTCACGAGGGTTCACCTTCCCTCTCGAACAGATCCTAAGGCTCCATCACTGTTGGTGTTGAGTCCTCTCTCCCTGTGGCCATAGGCCACACCGGCTGCAGTTTCACACACCGCTATACCTCCTGAGCTTACCAGTGTCCGAAATTGGTCCTCTAGACACAATTTCTCCTCACACCCTCGGTCCAAATACCACTCAACTGGCCCATCTAAGCTCAGTGTCGAAACCTTGGCTCTGATAACAAGTTGTAGCACCACTTTTCACTCACTACTGTGTAGGTGTTACTACGCAGAATAACAACATTCTCACTCACAATTAATCACATGCATTCAAAACAAGTTAAACACATTCAACACAGAGTAATCATACAATTTACTTCCATAATCAACAATCAATACTATTTAACATCAATTCATATACACAACAGAATACATGATGATTATAATACACAGAGATACAGAAACGTAATTAAAGCATCATCTGGTACTTATCTTTGAACAGTGGTAGATTCCACCAACCAAGTGCAGGCCTTCCACGAACCTCCTAGCCTTAGACCTCACTGCTCATCAACTTAACAGTGGGTCACCCCCGAGCTAGGACTAAGCTCCACCCCAAGACAAGGAATCCTAGGATAGGCTGAGGTTATAGGGAAACAACACATAGCCACAAGGATGGGATTCTTTCCCAGGAAACTCTCACGCTCACTGCCCACAGACCCTCATTCCCCACATGCTTGTTCCACCCCAGGAGTATACACCTTCTCTGTCACCTGGACAATCCTTCGGCTGCTAACCTCGCTTGCCTTGGGTTACAGCAACAGGTCGGACCAGAAGTCTCTGGGCTCTGTGGTAGCTACAAGGCTCCTTCCAGGAGTTCTCTCCTTCCTCTGTACACTCTCTCTTCTAGAGAGAGTGTTGCTCCACTAGCCAACAAGCCACACGCAGTCCAGCACTGCGTGGCCACAACAATCAACAGGGAAAACTGACGCGGATTTCCTACAGGCTCAACAATGGCCGAATGGCTCACGATCATGACTTTGGGATAGAGACCCCATGCACAAGCTCAATCTATGATAGAGGATACACATAGATTCTCTAGACAAACACATGTTTTTCAGTTCAGAATATGTACGAGGTTATTCTGCAGAGGTTGGATCTGTCATACCGCTCAGAGGCCGTATCCACTCAGGCCGTCTGGTGGAATGGAGGAGAACCCCCATTACGTCTCATCTTCGCCATTTTATTTGCATGGGTCGGGGTTGATACTTGTCGCCCTAGAAACTGCATGCGTTTACCTAGCACACATCACCTTCCGCATGGTTAGGAACTTAGGATAAAACATGAAATGCTCATGCCTTTTTGGAATAATATTAAAATATTATTCCCAAGTCTGAAGCCCCCTAGGCTTAACACTTAGCCCCTTTTCCCACCTTCCAACCCATAATCCCTTGCCTTCTCTGTGGAAGCCTAGTCCCCCTTCACTCATTCATTGTGGTCGGTCTGCACCTGGTGGTGTTTACAAATTTTTATTAATTTGTTCTACGTGATTACATATACAACAACAGGCTCCTGGCCTTCAACACTTAGGCTCCTTGGCCTAACAAACACATAAGCAACCAGCTTATAAAAACTTGGCTCACCAGCCTATAAAACATAATTACAATTCCTTTCAGAACATGATTTACAATAGGGCTCGGCCTTGGGGACACTACAATCCCCTTCCCCTTATTTCTGCACTATCCTCAGTGCAACTTACACTGTCTCTGCAAGCCTTTCAAAATTTTCAAAAAGATGCGGGTACTCTGCCCAGATAGCATCTGCATGCTCCCATGTCACTTCCTCAGGACCGTACTAGGTCCACTAGAACTTTACATGCTCTATAGCTTGATTCTGGAGTTGTTTGCTTTTCCTGTCCAATATGCGCACATGATGCACTTGCAGGACACCTTCTGGTTCCACCTGAATCACATTCCAATCGATGACATGATTAGCATCAGGTACATATTTCTTAAGCAGTGAAACATAAAACACATTATGTATAGTCATAGATGCAGGTAATGCAAGCACGTATGCAACTGGCCCAATCCTTTCCAGGATCTCAAATGGCCCACAAAATCTTGCTGGAAATTTGGCGCAACTTCCCAACTTCAGGGAACTCCTGTTAGTCCTCACTTTCAGGAAAACATGGTCACCCACTTTGAATTCTCTATGGGTTCTCTTATTGTCAGCGTAACTTTTCTGCCTATCCTGGGCAACTTTTAGATTCCATTTAATTTTTATCATTTGATCTTCCATCTCTTTGAGCAGTTCAGGCCCAACGACTGCTCTGTCAGCTGGATTATCCTATCTCACTGGAGCGTTGCACTTTCTTCCATAAAGTGCTTCGAATGGGCTCATCTTCAATGATGCATGATACCCATTATTGTAGGCAAATTCTACCAAATGCAGGTAGTCTTCCCACCTGGATGGTTTATCCATCACATACATTCTCAGTATGTCTTCTATTACCCTGTTTACCCTCTCTGTCTGACCATCAAACTCAAGATGATACGCTGTACTAAAGTTCAGATTCGTTCTGAATCCTTTGAACAATCCTTTCCAGAAATTTGAAGTGAATTTTGGGTCCCTATCAGACACAATTGTCTTAGGAATTTCGTGCAAGTGTGCAACTTCTTTTAAAAAGATATTAGCAACATCAGCTACCCTGTGGGTGGTTTTCAGTGGAATAAAATGGGCAGATTTAGTAAGCTTGTCCACCACCACCATGATTGAATCATGCTGCTTGCTTGTTCTAGGTGGTCCGGTGATAAAATCCATTGTTACCACGTCCCATTTCCATTCAGGAATGGGTAAAGGCTGCAGCAACCCTGCTGGGTGCCTATGATCAGCCTTAACCTTCTGGCACTCCATACATCTGGCGATGTATTCAGGGATTTCCTTCTTCTGACCGGGCCAGAAGTAATGGCTTTTGACTGCTGCCACAATTTTCTGGTATCTGGGATGTCCAACATAAGCTACGTTATGCATTTCTTTCAAAATTGCTAGCTTCAAATCTCGAAAATTGGGTACATACACTCTGTTTTTATACAGAAGTAAGCCATCAGTTCCCAAGGTGTAACTTTCCTTGGTCCGTGGTCTCTCACGCTGCTGTAGCTTTGCTACTAAACCTCTGTACTGCAAATCAACATTTGCAGCTTCCAAAATTCTGTCTTTAATCTCAGTCCTGTACATGCTAATGGCTGTAGCATGTAATTCGTGTACTTTTCTGCTGAGTGCATTAGCCAGCTTATTTTCTTTCCCTTTGATATGCTTGATATCAAAGTCATATTCACACAGAAACTCCAGCCATCTGATTTTCCTGACATTTAAAGTCGGCTGATCAAATAAATACTTCAGACCGTTATGTTCTGTTCTCAACTCGAATCTTTTTCCCATGAGGTAATGTCTCCATTTCCTCAAGGTGTGGACGATTGCTGCTAGCTCTAACTCGTGAGTGGCATAATTCCTCTCATGCTCCTTCAACTTTCAGGACTCGTAACAAACTATAAATCCCTCTTGGATGAGAACTCCTCCCAGTCCCTCCTTACACGCATCCGTGCACACTACGTAATCCTTATTTGGATCTGCAATCTTCAGGATTGGAGCACTGGTCAACAACTGCTTCAATTGCTGGAAGCTGCTCTCACATTGTTCAGTCCACTAGAACTTCTTCTCCTTAATTTGCAAGGAAGTGATAGAATGAGAATCCAGATATAAACCTTCTATAGTAGCTTGCCAGACCCATAAAAGATCTAACTTCTGCCACATTCCTTGGCGCTGACCATTCTCGAATGGCCTGAACCTTTTCAGGATCCACAATGATCCCTTCCTTCGATATAATGTGCCCCAAGTAATGAATCTGCCTTTGATAAAATGAGCACTTGCTCAGTTTTGCGTACAACTGATGTTCTCTCAACACCTGCAACACCATTCTCAGGTGTTGCTCATGTTCTTCCTCTGTCTTGGAATAGACCAAGATATCGTCCAGGAAGACTATGACAAACTTGTCCAAATAATCTCTGAACATTCCATTCATTAAGCACATGAAAACAACAGGCGCGTTGGACAGCCCGAACGACACCACCGTGAAAACATAATGATGGTACCTTGTTCTAAAGGTGGTCTTGCTGATGTCCTCATCATTTATTCTCATTTGGTGATATCCTGATCGGAGATCTATTTTTGAAAATATTTTCGCATCCTTTGATTGATCAAAAAGATCATCGATCCTTAGCAGAGGATACTTGTTCTTGACAGTTACCTTATTCAACTGCTGGAAATCAATGCACAACCTCAACGTCCCATCTTTCTTCTTCAGGAATAGGACCGGGGCACCCCACGGTGATATGCTGGGGTGAATGTGTCCCTTCTTTAGTAGCTCTTCGAGATGCAATTGCAACTCTTTCAGCTCTGGCGTACTCATTCTATAAGGAGCCTTCGAAACTGGAGCTACTCCAAGCATCAAATTTATAGAAAAATCAATGTCCCTCTTCGGAGGTAGTCCAGGTACCTCTTGAAATACGTCCTTGAACTCTTTGAGTACCTCGTGGTCTTCCAGATTCGAGACTACATCTCGGGATGCTTCTTCCACCCAAGCTGCAAATAATTGACAACCTTTCCG
>SNQJ01S0014678.1:208297-229813 GCA_010110895.2 Picea sitchensis
CATATTATATTAGTAATGTTATTTTATTTATGTCGGCTTTAGGCCATTAGTTGTAATTATACCTCCTAGTCTCCTATATATACCAAGGAGACATTTTCATTTTGAATCATCTTATACTTGAACATTTCAGTGGGGTAAAAGGAGGTTGCCCGCTCGAAGAGGCTTATTATCTGAAATTATCTCTTTTTCAAGGTGTTGAGTACTTTTTTTGAGGTTTTTCTATGCTATATTGATATTTGGTTCTTAACACATGTGAGGAATGATAGGCTGTAGGATGTTAGTGTGAGTTGGCTCTTGGGACATAATCCTTCCTGTTGATTGTGAAACTTCCAATTGTCTTAGCCTAGCCTAGGAATCCCTTTACCCGGGTGGAGTTTAGTCCTAGATCGGGGGTGACCCATTGCTGAGAGTGATGAGCACTATGGTATAAGGCTGGGAGGTTCGTGGAAGGTCTTCACGTAGTTGGTGGTCTTCCATAAAAATATAAGTACCATTTATGTGTTCAATTGCATGCTGTGTATTTGTGTATGTCTTATATTTGTGGGGTTTGCCTGTATATGATGTATGTATAGGATTACTTTTATTTCTGCATTAATATGTGTATTAGTAGAATGTGATTGTCTGTTTAAGTTATATATATATGTGAAGTTCCACAAGAGTTTCTGTGTGGTATAGACCAACATGTATATGGCTAGGTATTTATGATTTTGAATATTAGAAACATGAGAAGTTCTCAATGTGGCAGTCCCCAGCCTGGGAGGCAAGGGGTTTGCTACAGAATTAGTTTCAAAACTTAGCAAGAGTGGTTTTATGGAGTAGCGTGGCCCGAACTAGGTGGACGAGGATGTTACAATATGGTATCAGAGCTCCAATTTTCAACACTGAGCTTGGATGGGCCGTGTAAGTGGAAATTGAAGCAAAAGTTTTAGAGGGAATTGTTGTCGAAATGGACAAAATTGGAGTTTTAGAACGTCCATGAGTGCCAAGAGGGAACTGAGAGCACCTTAACTATGTCTAAAATATCAGAAGGTGTAGCGATTCAATAAATCTATCAGAGGAAATAAACCACAGTAACCGTGGTTTTGGGGCCACAAAGTTAAGATTTGGGGTCATTGGATTTGTTAGGGAGAAGATAGTTCCCTCACAGCCATCATATCTGGAGAAGTAGCACGGTTGTTAACCCCTCAAGTCCTTTGGACTTCGCTACTTTGAAAAGTTTTAAGTCTTTGATGAAAAGGGGGTAAAAGCCATGAAGCTCCGAAGTTTCAGAGTGGATCTACACCGTAGATCACTGGGAGAAGTTCTTGACCATTGGATTTGGCCAAGGACAGATTTGATTTGTTAGATCAAGTACGAATCATGAGTTGGGGTGCAAGGGTGAATATCAGATTCCAACCATCAGATATACACATGATCTAATGTGAGCCGTAGATCCCATGGAAGTTCAGAGATTTGACACTCTGGGAGAAGCAAGTCTTTAAGTTGCTAGGAGGGAAATCTCCCGAAGTCCTGAACTTTGGAGCTAACCTGGGCTGTTCGTGTTTGAGGACACATGTCCGCAAATTAAAAAGTATTCATGAATTCAACGTTCGAGATATTTGGGGTGTAGTGTGGAGAAGTCTTCTGGAGCCCTGAAGTTCCGAAGCTCCGAAGTCCTGGAGTGATTCTACACTATAGATCATTTGGGAGAAGGAAAAGCATTGGATTTCCTGAGAGGTTCGGCAGTTCGAAACTCCAAGGAAATATGTTTGTGGTTGCGCGAAAGGAAGAGTTTCCCAAAGTTTTGAAGTCTGGAACCAATTTGGACCATCCCTTAATCAAAGACACGTGTCCACGGATTAGCTTGTTTGGAATTTTAGCGTTTAGGTATTTTTACGTGCTCTAGTGTAGAAAGTTTCGAAGTCCCGAAGTTCCAAAGTCACGAAACATCAAAGTGATGTGGCATGATGACGTCACCTAGTGTGATGTGGACCTGTTCAAAAGTTCGGCATTCGAGAGTTTTGAAAGATGTTTTGGAAGAAACCTCCGAAGTCCCGAAGTCCCAAAGTCCCAAAGTCCCAAAGTTCTGAAGTCTCAAAGTCCCGAAGTTCCGAAGTCCCAAAGTCCTGACATCCTGAAGTCCCGAAGTTCTGAAGTCACGAAGCACCAGAGTGACATGGACACACTTGATGCTTTCCATGTGTATCGTGTTCCATGCTTCTCAAAGAATGTTCATGCCAGTTAGTATATGACACGTGTCACCTATTAGATAGGGCCACATGTCTGCTCCTTATTTTCTGCCACATAGCACCCTGGTACGAGGATACTAATGAAACTTCGGGAGTTCTTCAATTTGGGGAAAAAATGGTAAGATGAAGGCGAAGCCTTTGAAGCGTGAAGCTCCAAAGAACTTCGTCGGTTCGGAGTTCGGAGGAAACAATGGATGGTGGAGGAGAAACCTCCGAAGCCCAAAGTTCTGGAGCCCCGAAGTCACGAAGCTCGGATAGGGACCTTTCAGTTAGCGCATGGTCATAGCCGTGGTCACATGAGATTTTGGGGCTGAAGAAAAGGGGCTAGTGCCCGAAAATGGTTTTAAAATTCAGAAACGAGCTTAGAGAAGGAGCCCATGGGGTTCTAGAGTGTACAGACCCACATCTAAAGGAATAAAGAAGGCATGAAAACCTAAGGAGAGGAATCTAGAAAGGATCTAAGAGCCAATTTGGCTTTGAAAAAGAACAACAACTACACATATATTACCTCCCAGGGAGCACAAATTTTAAATGTTCATAACTTCTTGCAAGGGAGCAGTGATTGCAAAGATATTGGACTACATAACGTAACTATTCACCCAGAAAAGTGAATTGAATAGAAAATTTCTCAGAAAATTAGAGGAAATAAGTCTAATATATTATTGAACCAAAATGGTTCATATTTTCTTGAAATTGTTAAGTTAGTTAACCTAACAAAGTTCTGTTGGATGCACATTTTACAGAATTAAAAACAACTTGATCAGATCAGAATCAACACAGGGTGCATAGAGATGGATGATACACAGGGGGATTATAGCCAGGAAGATAAGATTAGAGGAATGGATGTCCATTTGGGTATGGAAGGAACAAACTCTAATGGACATGGAGAAGGAAAGGATGAAAACATGAATATGGTAGAGACCATTATAAATTTGCAAAAAGATGTCGAATGTCACAAGGATGATAATGAAAGGATTATGAAATCCAAGGAGCAACATGAAGACTTCAACATGAATTTAATGCATATCCTGGACATAATTGAAAAGAAATTGGATAAGGAGAATGGCTTAAGCAAATCAGGAAGCCATAGGTGTCCTAAGGAGAAATGAAGATCAAGGAGTGTTAGCAAACATCACCATCACTCCCAAAGGCATTCCAATAGGAGAGCACACAACAAATCAAGTACATCCCCTTTCAGGAAGCATCACAAGAGGTCTGGGGTGGGTGAACTGCGAGGATAAATAAACAAGATCAAACCTCCTACTTTTGATGGTGAGAACAAGAAGGATGAAGATGCTGAGATATGGCTGCTAGGAATGAGAAAATATTTCCAATTACATAAGTATTCCTCTCATGCAAAAGGAAGAATTGCTATCTAACAACTTAAGGGAAAGACATCCATGTGGTGGGATCAACTTGTGCAGGTGCAACATATCAAAGAGAAAAATTTCACTTGGAAGGAATTCAAGAAGTATTTTGAAAAGAAATACTCGACTAAAAGATATTATGACAAGAAAATGAAAGAGTTCTTTGAACTCAAGATTGGAAGTATGACCATTGATGAGTATGAAAGAAGATTTTTGGAACTGTTGAAGTATGTCTCCTTCATCAAGGATGAGACCATTAATATTCAAAGGTATCTAAGTGGGATGCCCCCTTTCATAAGTGACAAGATTCAATATGATGATCCCAAGACATTAGAAGAGACCATAAGGCGAGCTAAATGCCTATATGATCAACAAAAAGGAAAGCTAAATTTACAAAAATCTTGGGAAGACAAGAAGAAGTTCAATATGGAACAAAGGAAGAAGGGTGTTGTTCCAGAGTTTGTGTTTTAAGGCTGTAAAACACACCGTCTAGGCATCCAAAATGATAATACTTTTAAAACAAAGAACCAAAGAAAACCAGATCAGATTCAGTTTCTCAACTGTCTCTGTCTTTCTTCCCTTTGTTCTTGAATGGTTATGTCGCATTCAATCGCTGCCCACGATCGTTCTAACTCGGTTCTATTTGTTGCAGTTTGTAAGATGGTGTTAAATAGATTTAATGCTATGCTGGTTTGATCTTGTAAACCGGGTTCTACGTTTGGTTGCCTCCCGTTAGGGGCTGTCATGGGTGATTGATTTTTTTATATTTTTATAAAAAAGGTTTTTATAAGTTTGTTACTTCAGACATTCAGGTAAGATATTGATATAACAATTTTAAAACTTAAAACAGAAAATGAAGACACAAGTAAGGCCGTTTCCTGGTTCAGTGACAATTATGAAATTGTAAAACAATGAAACATAACGCAGAGAAATATAAGGCTTTAATCTGGAAAGAATCTTATATTTCAATCACAATAAAGAAAGGGACGCGGGTTTTCTAACAAAATAAAATATTAAGGAACAAAAGGTTACAGGTCTTAAAATTATTGAAATAATTCCAGAGGAAAAACTGTAACACATTCAACATCCAAACCAACCTGATAATATAAACAATAATTGCATATAATCCAAATTGATTCACTTGCTAGAAATGCACATTAAGAAGAAGATTCAACAAATGAAACTAGAGAGGGATAGAAACATAGTCACTGAATGACAAGATTCAGAATCTTGTTGTGAATGATATTCTGATAAACTTTAAAGCTGATCATACAAGATTGTCGTTTTCCAAAATTTCTGAAGCCCCATTTCAGCCTCACAAAATCATATTTATATGTTTCTGTCCAAAATTTCCGTTGGTAACTAACCAACTCCCTAATCTCTCGGTTGCAATAGACTAATGCCAACCGTTATAATTTATTACAAAATACTAAAAATAGAAATATTTACAAAGTTTTAACTCTGAGTAGAAAATCTTTCTTTATCTGCTTCAGTGGCTTGAACATGCCTTTCTAGAAAGTTCACCAAAGCCTTGGGAGCCTCGGGTATCTCATTTGCTTGAAAGGAGAAGAAGCTTCTTTGTAATCCAGGCAACTGGGTTGCAATTGCTTTCTCTGTAGATTTAACTTTTTCCAATTCTGAACTGGGATTTATCATTAACTTCTCGATTTCGGCCATATTGACTATTTTGATATTTGAAATTTCATCTTTTTTCTCTTCCAGTTCCTCCTTTGCTTTCATTTGATACCTGTTGATGTCAATCTCTCCTAATGAATCGGACAATCCATCTGTCCCGATATGTGTTGATTCTTTTTCAATATAATAAAAAATCTCTTGGCATTTTACATTGACATTTTTTGTGATCTTTTTATATCCTTCCAAGTTTGTTTCCCAAACTTTTATTATTGCATCTCCTTGTAATTGCTCTGCAATAGAGAACCTTTGAGATTTCCCAATTTTCTCTTTCTGTAAAGCAATGAGTACCTTTTGGAAAGAATTTCTTACTGCTTTAGCTTCCATTTCTTTCAATACAGCTTTGTCCAAAAATAGTCCTTAGGGAAAACCAACTTCTAGAGAGACCAGAGCGATTGAGACAAGTGGGCAAAGGCCAAGGCATCCACCTATTCAATGTTGGGGTTGTAAAGGAGACCATATGTATAGAGATTGTCCACACAAAAGTGAATAGGTGAGAGATGTCCACAATGTATAGTAAGCTGAAACAGTGGAAGACATGGGAGGAATGTACCGAGGATCTATGCAACCCTTGACAACAAGCAAACAGAGTTTCAGTCACACATGATTGAAGTGGAAGGTATGATCAACAACCATGCCATTACTATTTTAATTGATTCAAGTGCTAGTCATAGTTATATAGATCCTAAGGTGGTGGAAAGATTTCATTTTCCAAGAAGCAATCATGGGAAATATTGGTTGGTGTAGCTAGCTACCAGAACCAAGAGAAAAGTTAATGAGTTGGTGAAGTCATGTCTAGTGGGCATGAATGGGCTGAGCAGCAAGGTAGATTTGAACATCTTGCCTTTAGGTTCCTCTGGCTATCTAATCAGGATGAATTGGTTGGACCAAAACATTGCTGTATTAGATTGTCATAACAAGGCATTTACTTTCCTGGATGAGGAATGGAACCTAAGGATAGTCCGAGGAATTCCCAGTGTAGTAAATTTCAGAGAAATCTTAGCAATGCATCTGAAGAAATGTTATAGAAAGGGATGTCAAATATTTGCAACTCATATGGAAGAAGCATTTAAGGATAGGGTGTCAAATATTGGAGATTATGCAGTCCTAAAAGAGTTTGAGGATGTGTTTAAAGAAATACCAGGATTACCCCCTAAGACAGATATTGATTTCTCTATAAATTTGATGCCTGGAGCAACTCCAGTATCCAAAACTCCTTATAGTATGAGTACACCAGAGCTGAAGTAGTTGAAAATGCAACTTGAAGAGATTCTGAAGAATAGGTATATATTCCCAAGTGTGTCACCTTGGGGTGCCCCTATTTTATTTGTGAAGAAGAAGGATGGGACGTTGAGACTGTTTATTGACTTCAGACAATTGAACAAAGTAACTATAAAGAACAAGTATCCCTTGCTGAGGATCGATGATCTCTTTGATCAGTTGAAGGATGCAAAAGTATTCTCAAAGATTGATCTCAGGTTTGGTAACTTATCATCAGGTAAGAATCAAATATGAAGACATCAACAATACTGCCTTCAAGACAAGGTATGGTCATTATGAGTTCACTGTGGTGCCATTTGGGTTATCAAATGCACCAGCCGTTTTCACATGTTTAATGAATGGTGTTTTCCGAGAATACCTAGACAAGTTTTTCATCATCTTTTTGGATGACATTCTTATATATTTCAAGTCAGAAGAAGAGCATGAACACCACTTGAAGATGGTATTACAAGTGTTAAGAGAGAATCCATTGTATGCCAAATTGATCAAGTGCTCATTTTATCAGAGCCGAATTCATTATTTGGGGCATATCATATCTAAAGAAGGGATATCATTGGACTTTGAAAATATTGAAGTCATTAAAGGGTGGTCAACACATAAGAATGTGACATAATTCAGATCTTTCATGAGTCTTGCTGGCTACTACAAAATATTTATTGCGGGATTCTCAAATATTTCTCACTCGATTACTTCCTTTCAAAAGAAGGGAGTGAAGTTTCAGTGGAAAATAAAGTGTGAAAAGAGATTCCACCATTTGAAGCAGTTGTTAACTAGTGCTCCAATTCTAAGGATTTCTGATCCAAACGATGATTTCATGGTATGCACAAATGCATGCAAAGAAGGACTTGGTGGAGTCCTTAGTCAAAATGGGTATTCCATATGTTATGAATCAAGAAAGTTGAAGGAGCATGAAAGGCATTATGCCACTCATGATTTGGAATTGGCAGCCATAGTGCATGCCTTGAACAAGTGGAGACACTACCTCATGGGAAAAAGGTTTGAGCTGAGGACAGAACATAATGGTATGACATATTTATTTGATCAGCCAAATTTAAATGATGGTTGGAATTTCTCAATGAGTACAACTTTGATATAAAGCATATCAAAGGGAAAGAGAAAAAGGTGGATGATTCACTCTACATGAGAGTGCATGAGTTGCATGCTACAACCATCATCATGTATCAATATTATTTGAAGGAAAAAGTCTTGGAAGTTGAAAAATTAGATTTGCAATACAAGGAATTAGTAACAAAATTACAACAAGGTAAATTACAACAAAAGGTTGAAGATTACAAGTTGGGGATTGATGAAATTTTCATGTACAGAAACATAATTTATGTACCCAATTCCCAAGAATTGAGAAGTCCAATTTTGAAAGAAATGCATAATGTACCTTATGCTGGACACCCGAGATATCATAAAACAATTGCAACAGGCAAGAGCCAATATTATTGGCTAGGCATGAAGAAGGAAATTGCTAAGTACATTTCCAAATGTTTGGAGTGTCAAAAGGTCAAGGCTGAGCATAGAAACCCAGTTGGGTTGTTGCAACCATTACCTATCTCCGAGTTGAATTGGGAAGTGGTGACTATGGACTTCATCACCAAACTACCTAGAAAAAGCAAGCAACATGATTCAATCATGGTAGTGGTGGACAAGCCTACCAAAGCTTTACATTTCATTCTAGTGAAACTTACTCACAAGGAAACCAATGTTGCTGATATTTATATGAGGGAAGTAGCTCGATTGCATGGTATTCCCAAGACAAATGTGTATGACAGAGATCCAAATTTTACCTCAAAGTTATGGAAATAATTGTTGAAAGGTTTTTGAACAAATCTGAATTTTAGCACAACTTATCATCTCGAATCTGATGGGAAAACAGAGAGGGTGAACCAAGTGATTGAAGATATGTTGAGGATGTATGTGATGGATAAACCATAAAAATGGGAAGACTATATACACTTGGTAGAGTTTTCTTACAACAATGGATACCAAGCATCTCTAAAGATGAGCTCATTTGAGGCACTTTATGGCAGAAAGTGCAACACACACCAGTAAGCTGGGACAACCAAGAAGATAGAGTAGTAGTTGGGCCAAAATTTCTCTGGGAAATGGAAGAATAGATGTAAAAAATAAGGCAGAATTTAAAGACTTCTCAATATAGGCATAAAAGCTATGCTGATAAGGGAAGAATTCACAAGGAATTCTGCGTGGGTGATCATGTATTTTTGAAAGTGAGGGCCAACAAAATTTCCCTAAAGTTTGGAAACTATTCAAAGTTGGCAGCTCGTTATTGTGGGCCGTTTGAAATCCTAGAGAGGATTGAGCTTGTATATTGTATGATTTCATTACCTGCATCTATGACTATTCATAATGTATTCCATGTATAATTTCTCAAAAATTATATACCTGATGCTAATCATGTTATTGATTGGAATGTGATTAAGGTGGAGCAAGAAGGTGTTTTTCAAGTGCATCTGGTGTGGATACTGGACCGAAAGAGAAAGAAGATCCATAATCGATCCATAGAGCTTGTAAAGGTCCAATGGACCTGATACGGTCCCGAGGATGCAAATTGGGAGCATGAAGATGCCATGCGGGCATAATACCCGCATATTTTTGAAGATTTTTGAAAATCTTGATGTAGCATGTAAATAAGATGCACCGAGGACAATGCATAAATAAGGGGAGGGGATTGTAATACCCACATGATGAGCCCTTGCTGAAATGTAAACATGTTTTGTAGGCTGGTGAGCCAAGTGATTATAAGCTAGGAGGCTTATGTGATGATTAGGCCAGAAAGCCCAGATGATAAAGTCCAGTGAGTCTATTTTTGTATATGTAAATGCTCATATCATTAATATAAATACATCACTACGTGTAGAACAAACATGATAAAAGAGAATGGGGGACTAAGCTCCACTAGGAAGGGAAAGGGAGGGCTAAGAGAGTAGGTTAAAAGGGCTAAGCTTGAGGGATTAACCCCAAGATAATATTATATTATTATTTCCTAAAGACTAAGGTGAGGATACTTTTTTTATCCTAAGTCTCATGGAAGAGGGAATGAATCCCAAGTGGAGAGAAACAAGCTCCAGGAGAGCCATGTGTCAATCAGGGCGCATGTAAATATAGGTGGGGGGAAATAGTCTATTGGGGGACCTCTCCCCATTCACTCACGCACTAATCAATCCCCTCCATCATTGACCTATGCAACATTCACGCACCTTTGAAACCTGTAGACATACCCAGTAGGTCTATGACTGGGTATGTACAATTTTGAATATCAGAAACATGAGAAGTTCTCAATGTGGCAGTCCCCGACCTAGGAGGCCTGGGGTGTGCTACAAAATTGGTTTCAAAACTTAGCAAGAGTGGTTTTAAGGAGTAGCGTGGCCCGACCTGGGTGGCCGAGAATGTTACAACCTCTTCAACTGCTAGGCTGAAATCTACCTTATAGATATAAGTCTTGGAATTCCTTTCACTATCATCTACTTTCTTTCTTCATCAAGAAAAGTAAAAGCCTTGTTATGAAAATCTAAAACAACATGATGCACATCCAACGAATCCATTCTAGTGAGGACATCACATGATCCAAGTGGTATGATGTTCAAATATTCCATAGTTATGACACCACTCATGTCAAATGGATATCCTATAACAATCTCATTCATTTTCCTTTTGGTTCTAGTAACTAGTTGAAACATCCGTGAATTGTCATGATTTACCTTCTTCAAATGAAATCATTCAACCAAGTTAGGGGAAATATAACTATGACTTTCTCATGAATCAATTAAAACAACAATAAGATGATTTGCAATATTATCTTCAACCTCAATCATATTTGATTGATGGTCTGCTTGTCATTTTTCAATGATGCATATATACTTGGGATGTTTCTTCCCACATATTCCATTGTAGTTTTCTCATGTATATTGTTCATAATCCTCATCATGTCTCCCTTATGAGTACACTCTTTGCACATATGATTTCCTTTACATCACCAACATTTGATTTTCTTCCTTTCCCTTTTCCCCAAGGATTTTTGTATCTTGGATTCACTTTGATCTGGCTAACTTTGCTGATATGTATTAACACTGTTCCTAAAGAAAGGAGAACTGAATCCCTTCTTCCTTTGATCCAATTTTTCCTTCTTTTAATCTTTCCAGTACTTTTGGAAATTTTCTCCACCTTTGTCATGCTCATATAGGTATTTGGATTTCCTTATGTTTCTTCAAGAGTCTTAGGTTCACCGAATTTGATCTCATCATTGAAAATGTTGGTAGTCCACTTAATAATATTTGTGTCTTCACCTTTTCCTCTTTAATAAAACCCACATATCTCAATAGCTCCAAAAAATTCTTCTCATTTTCTTCCATGCTCATATTTCCCAACTTGAGTTTAAAGAAATCCTGCATATTCTTAAATTGGTAGTGCTTAGAAAGGTACTGGTGTTGGGAACACTTCTTAATCTGCTTCCACGAAATCCTCTTTTCATTGATGTGGTTAACTTGCTTTAGCTAACCCCACCACATAGAATCCTTTCCTTGGATATGGTGTATAATGATCCTAGCCTATCGATTGGAATAATAGTTATGAAACTAAAAATGTTTTCTTATCCCTAGCAACCAATCTTAAAAATCCTTTCCTAGCTTGTTTTCACTATCAAAGGTTAGTGGTTTAATTTTTCTAAGATCTCCCTACAAGATGTCTAGTTCATGTCTTCTTCTTTGATTCCTTCTCTCCCCTTGATCCTTCCACTTGAAATGTTCTTATTGTACGATATGATGGGGCGAGTTCCATCTCTAACCCATCCTATGTTGGCTCACATGTCTCCATGATCTAGATTTAAATCAATGGTTGAGGTCCATTGTGGAAGCATAACATGCCTGTGGTTAAAATTCCCCTTGGCCTTTGCAAAACAATTATCGCCTATGGGACACTTGTCACTTTGACAACAATTGTGGAGATTTTTTGACCTTGTGAAATACCACTTCCTTATCCTCCACAAACCACTTACTTCCATTTGTGGGCCCAACTATCTCCTCCACCATGGACCCTACCTTGTGTCTACCACCTGCACACTCTCACTCCACATGGAAACACCTTGACACCTCCATGTCACCCTACTAGTCCAAGTTAGATGCGTGGGTTCACATTACACACACACACACACAAACACACACACACACACACACACACACACACACACACACACACACACACACACACACACACACACACACAATTCATGTCCACCATGAAGTATCTATACTTATCTTCTTTGACTGAATTTGACCCCTAAACCAACCAAATTTGACATCATTGTGCTAATTAACCTCTGGATTTTATCCATAATTGAGGATTTTTCTCCAAAATTTGAGTTTTTCCCCAAATTTTACATAGGCTAAAATCTGAAACCATAAAGTTATAAAATTGTACCTCTGTGTACTCTAATAGGAATCAATTTATCCTTCATTGCAATACTCACTATTCATAACAGTTCCCCGATTATCCTCCTTGAGGAATTTTGTCAAACACATAATTTACAAATTATAATTTCTTCATATGCAAGCTAGTTGATTGGCTCATACGATCCCACCATTGCAACCAGTATCTTTGATACCATATTATAATGTACCCAACCACCCCTATACACTATTGGGGTAATGGAGTACTCCAAATTCCTCTCACACCATATTAAAATTTATGCTCTAATACCACATTGTGACGTACCCAACACCCTTTGTCAACAATTGAGGATACATGGTACTTATTGAAAACACAAATTTCCATTCATTTCTCTTGCTTTGGTACCATTATTTAACATACCCGACCATGTTACTAGGACAAAATACTCACTCTACCACTCTGAGACCATAATTCCTCACCGACCTATTATGAAATGATTAATGCATGCAAAATTGACATTGCATACTCATGCAAACACAATAAAACATCCAATGGACAATGATACCATAATCACAATGCATGCTTAAACATTCATACCAATACAAAATTCAATTCATAACATAATGACTTTAATTCACAAAATTACAAATTAAACCATAACACTTATCTTTCTAGGAATTTAATCACCAACTAGCTACAGATGAAGAAATCTCCACCCAACCATAAGTCCTCTATTGCTTGTAATATTTCTACAATAGGGCCACCCCCAAGCTGAGGATATGATTCCACAAGGAATAAATCACCTATGGATGGCTCTAATCCTCTCACACAACCCAATTTCCTAGTTGTCATAGCCTGTTAAGTTCTTATAACAATCCCAACTCACTAGCTTTCTTTCCCCTTCAAACTTCACAACCCAAAGAATGATATCCCCTTCTTTTTCATGTAGCTCATCGTGCTATCCCTCTTCTCTATTGGGCTCCAACATATATTTTTATAGAAAATATCACTATTGGGAATGCAAGGGATTCCTAGTTTTAATTACTTTTCCTTAATGACAATAGTTACCCCTTCACATAGCCATAATTTCCATGTACTTTGTGGCAATATTTTCCCCTAATTTCATTACACTCATGGGATGGAAAGTTAGCTCTAAAAGATAAGGCTCCCCACATATAATGAACAAAAAATCCCCTTTGCATGACCAAAACTATGGAATATATTTGCATGCTGATAATTAACCACGTCAGAAGCCCATGTATCTCTCTTGGTAACTAATCCTATGGTTGATAGGACTTAGGAGAATACAAGGTAAGAAACTTAAGATTGGGAATAAAATATTATTATCTTACTTTGGTCCCCTTTGATCCCCCTAAGCCCCATTTCTTTCTTGTCTTGTGTAATCATAGCCCCCCATGTTTTTGTCCTTTTCCATCTGTAGCATGTGATGTATATTTTTATTATTATTCAATGTACATTTACATATTACATCCTTGTTCAACTTTTATCCCTTCATCATGTACACATATATACAATGCTAATTTGGGGTGTTACAATTCTAATAAATTCTATATCTATGATATTAAGATAAATAACTAACCCCATCCTAGAATCCTTCTTATCCATGACAAAGTCATCCTTGATCATGCAACTTCAAGTAGTGAAAATAAATATAATTAATGAAGTTTTTGATATTAATCATCTTTGATGAAATAAAAAAGGACCATCTTCTTCATTACTCCAATCATTGGCAAGCATAATTATTTATTCCTTGAAATCTACCTTGATCCTACCCATGCCACCCTCCATTAGTGGTTCAAAATAACTAATACCTTGAAACATGGCTTCTTTATTGCCATTATGATCAAAATTGACAATGTTGACTTTGATATTCTTTATTTGTGTGAAATTATATCACCAAAGCATTACATGCACATCCTAGGCAAGTTAACTATTTATCCACATGACATGCCACATGATTTCACATGCTCAAGCTTCCTATTATGTGCCTAAAACTACCATTTTCTTCTTCGAAGTTCGAATTTGGCCTAAAACCAGAGTATTCATCTATGTTGAGTATGCACATAGAGGGTTATAAATAAATGTTATATGAAGAGTGGAAAGTGAAGTCTTTCATATGGAAAATGACCACATGCAAGAAAATCCTTCAACACTACCTCTAGTTGTGAGAAATAACTAAGACAAAATACAACATTATCAATTTCCCCCCAATTTTGCCGAATGAAAGAATCTTCATAAAATCACATGCCTATGTTCTCAAATACCATTTGAAAGAAGATGGAATCTGTAAAAAATTACATGCATCCTATCCACCCATTTTATTGGTTTATAATGCACACCAATTTCTTCATTTAATACATTCTCCTTTTATATAATAATGATTGACATCCAAATTATTGTATATAGTTGACCATTCTTCTTAGCTAGATCCTCTTATGGTCTAATATTTGGGCATGTCTTATGACTATAATTTATTTTTTTGACATGGGGACTTATTTTACTGGAACCCTTGCAATCTTAGCTTTCTAGTGAGTTATTGGGATCCAAATTTGTCCTTTTATAACTCAAGTTACAAGTTTGAGACACCATGGTTATTGGAGATAGTAACACCATTTAAACCACATGAATGGTGTGAACAAGCTGCTTGGTGTTTATATTGGAAAATATTTCACCTTGTATTGGGGTGAAATTGTAACATCCCCATTATTTCACGCTCCCTCAGTCAAGGAACTATGTTGGCAACAATAGCAGTTCCTTAGGCATGGTACAAGCTCGGGCAAAGTACTAGTGTTCTGTGCTTCACATAAAAAGTATGAGATATCTCAAATGTCTGTAGGTTTTAGAGGTGCATGAATTTTGCAGAGGTCAATGGTGGAGGGGATGGCTCAGTGCGTGAGTGCGTGAGTGAATGGGGAGAGGTCCCCCAACAGACTATTTCCCCCCACCTATATTTTCATGTGCCCTGATTGACATATGGCTCTCCTAAAGCTCATTTCTATCCACTTGGGATTCATTCCCTCTTCCATGAGACTTAGGATAAAACAATTATTCTCACCTTAGTCTTTAGGAAATAATAATATAATATTCTCTTGGGGTTAAGCCCTCAAGCTTAGCCCTTTTTCTCTAGTCTCTTAGCCCTCCCTTTCCCTTCCTAGTGGAGCTTAGTCCCCCATTCTCTTTTATCGTGGTTGGTCTACATGCAACAATGTATTTATATTAATGATATGCATATTTACATATACAAAAATAGGCTCATTGGCCTTTGGCATCTGGGCTCTCTGGCCTAATCGTCACATAAGCCTCCTAGCTTATAATCACTTGGCTCACGAGCCTAAAAAACATGTTTACAATTCAACAAGGGCTCGGCCTTGGGGTATTACAGAGATGCTTCAAGAAAGGAATCGAATTGTATGTAGCTCATGTGGAAGATCTGTCCAAGTGAAAAATTATAAGTCTTAAGGAATATCTAGTGTTGCGGGAGTACAAAGATGTATTTGCAGAAATACTAGTATCACCACCAAAAAGATATATAGATTTATCTATTGATTTGATGATCAGAGTTACCCAAGTATCTAAGACTCCATACATAATGAGTGTACCAAAATTGAAGGAGATTAAAATGAAGTTAGAAGAATTGTTAAAGAATGGGTATGAGAAGTTTTGTCTTGGATATTATTATAATAGATCTCTACTCTGTTGGAGGTTCCCCCCTCAAAGAGGCAAGTGAAAATTGCTATCACTAATCAAGGTGCTCTTTCTAGTGTTATTATAGTATTATTATGGTTATATCAATGTTGTTCTGCCATTTCTAGCTAAAATATTTATGTTTTGCATACTATTTTATATCTGGAATACTACACCATATCCCAGGAAAGGATTCTATGTGGTGGGGTTAGCTAAAGCAATTTAAGCACATCAATGACAAGATGATTTCTTGGAAGCAGTTTAAGAAGTGTTCCCAACACCAATACCTTTCTAAGCACTATTATGTTAAGAATATGCAAGATTTCTTTAAACTCAAGTTGGGAAATATGACCATGGAAGAAAATGAGAAGATTTGTTTGGAGATATTGAGATATGTGGGTTTTATTAAAGAGGAAAAGGTAAATACACAAAGATTATTAAGTGGACTACCAACATTTTCATAGATGATATCCAATTCGGTGAACCTAAGACTCTTGAAGAAACATAAGGAAATCCAAATACCTATATGAGAATGACAAAGGTGGAGCATATTTCCAAAAGTATTGGAAAGATAAAAAGAAGGAAAATTTGGATCAGAGTAAGAAGGGATTCAATTCTCCTTTCTTTAGGAACAATGTTAATACATATCAACAAAGTTAGCCAGATCAAAGTGAATCTATGAAAACAAAATCCTTGGGGGAAAGGGAAAGGAAGACAATCAAATGTTGGGGATGTAAAAGAGATCATATGTGCAAAGAGTGTTCTCATAAGGGAGACATGATGAGGATTGTGAACAATATACAAGAGAAAACTATAGTGGAATATGTGGGAAAAAAAATCCCACGGATATATGCATCATTGAAAATTGACAAGCAGACCATCAATCAAATATGATTGAGGTTGAAGGTAAGATTGCAAATCATCGTATTGCAATATTACTTTCCTGGCTCCTATGACTGTCTAATTGGGATGTATTGGTTGGAACAAAACCTTGCTGTCTTAGACTATCATAACAAGGAATTTACTTTCCTGGATGAGGAAGGGAACCTAAGGACAATCCAAGGAATTCCCATTGTAGTAACTTTCAGAGAAATCTCAACAATGCAACTGAAGAAATGTTACAGATGTTGGGTCATGTTATCATTGATGCCAAAATTTTGATTGATTGATGTCAAGTGATTGATTGATGCCAAAGGTTTGATTGATTGATGATTGATGTCAAATAAACAATGTCTTGCCATAGAATACTAATATAATATGTATTGTCCTTGATGAGACTGGATAGATGTCAAGTGGAATCATGGTCATTGATATGATGCATAAATGAAGATGGATCAATGAGTTGTCATTGATACATGATGCATAGATGAAGATGGACCAATGAGTTGTCATTGACATGATGCATAGATGAATATGGATCAATGAGTTTTCCTTGATATGATGAAGATGTATCAATGAGTTGTCATTGATACATTGATACATGATGAAGATGGATCGATGTGGTTTCTTTGATAAATGAAGCATTGTTGGATTGATGCAAATATGACTCATCATGGTTGATAAGGAGTACAAATGGATGAACTCCAAAGTGGTCCCCTTATGTGAAAGCCCTCACGGGAAGACACTTTGCGGTTGAGTTATCCTAGAAGTATGGTTAGACAACCCATGCTTATATGTGGAATAATGAGATGAATATCAGTGAATTTGTTAGTTAAACTATCTTAGATGGATAGTGCTTGTCATGCCATTTCCGGTGGTATGTGGAACATCACATAACTCCTCACGGTTTTCAATTTATGGCCTTACGAAGTTGGAGGACCCTCATATGTAGGCTTGAAGCCCCAAAAGGTCAAAGAAGTCAAAGAGCTTGCAAAGAATAAATTACTATTTAAATGATAAAGTGAAGTGACAAAGTCAAGGAGGATTATTTAAATAATAAAGTGAAGTGACAAAATCAAAGAAGATTATTTAAATGATAAAGTGAGGTGACAAAGTCAAGGAGGATTATTTAAATAATAAAGTAATGGAGAACTTTATATTTATGGAAAGTGGTTAACCCTAAGATGAGGAAAATGGGTTAAGTGACCTAGAAGATGCTTCTAAGGAAGCTACTTGGAGAGTATAAATAAGAGGCAAGGGTCTCTTATGAATATGCATCTCTTGAGCATGTATTGAAGATCTATTCTGAGAGAGAGATGGTCTGGAGGATCTCATGAACACATCAAAGTTTCGGTAAGTCTAAGATCATGATGACAAAAGTCTCGAAAGTCTAGAAACCCTAGTTTCTGAGATATACACGAGCTGTAGTGAGCCAGGGTGCATACATACGCGGGTTGAATGAGGACATGGCGCGTACAATGGATGAAGTCATGAAGACATGTGTGAGCTAGTGCCAGAGTCCTGAAGACTGAAGCATGTTCTAGATCTGCATTCTATGGGCTCAGATCTGCCATAGAAACTCTGGTATGGTTACATTGTTATCTTGATGGATACTCTTTCTTGTTGTATGGTGAATGCTTAAGGCATTCTTGGTATGGCTGTTATGATTTGGTTTTTGTTGGTTGATGGAGTGAGCAACACTCTTATGAGTCAATACTAATATTATTTCTATAGTATATTGGTTGCTTATACATGATTGAGTAGCATTCATATTGTATGGTTCAGGATCATGAGTAATTTGTTGGAGAGCTTGGATGTGTTGTGATTGGTTATGGGTCAGATTGGACAGTGAAAGATAGAAGAGAATGTGATTGAAGGTTGCAGAGGATTTGAGTGTGTGATGAAAAGAAAACCCTAATTGCTCAGAAGTGATGTGCAAGATGTAGTACATACTGGCCACGTACATACATGAGCTGTACTACTGGTAGGGCATGTACATATGCATGCTGCACTACCGACAGGTCGTGTACCTGTTGACAGATTGACATCTGTTGAGGATTGTTGCCTCATCTCAGTTGGTGCTGAGGATGTAAGTTGAGTCTTGCATTATAGAGCTAGTGCTCTTGTAGAGTTGTACTCTATTCAGTTGTTGTTGATAACCCAAGGATTGTAGTCTGTAATAAAAATAAAATTGTACATACATCTTGCGTTCTTTGTGTTCCTTGTGATGATGATTTATTGATGATATATTTAGCTGATATATGTTGCCGATGCATGTTCATTTTTAACTGATTATGAATGAAAACAAGAAGTAATGAATAAAATGGTGATTGCTAACTAAGGAGTTTTGTGTAAGGGGAAGTTTTGGGAAAAGAGACCTACATTGTTCACCCCCCCCTCTTAGTGTAGTCAATGTGTCCAATAGTTGGAATTAGAGCAGGCCTTCACTATAAGACTTAAAAATCTTGGAGGAGATCCATGGACATAGAAATGGTTGATGAAGTTCCAATCCTTGATTAGGAAAACTATTTTACTTGGAGAATATAAATGAGAGTGAATTTGAAGGAAATGGGAGTGGGTATTTTGAAGGCAATCATTGGTGGATCAATTTCCTTGAAGAACAAGTCAAAGTTTGCAGCTCAAAGGGAAGGAAAGAAGAATGATGCATTGGCTCTCAAGACCATCCTTAGTGGACTCTCAAGCCCTATCAAAGAGAGCATGGGACAATGCACTTCTGCCAAGGATCTATGGCTAAATCTAGAGGAGACATATCAAAGCAAAAAGGAAGACCTTGAAGACAACTCCATCAAGAAAAACGAAGGTAAAGAATCTCCAAAAATTCTTGGTTGCATTATTTCTAAATGTGATGATGTTGGCAAAAAGGAATATCTAAAGAAAATTCCAATGAAGGTAAAGAATCATTTGATGATGTTGGCAAAAAGGAATATCTTGAAGACATTTCAAATGGAGGTAAAGAATCTTAAAAAACCCTTGATTTCAATAATTCAAAATGTGATGATGTTGAATATTTCTCTACAAGTGAAGAAGAAAGTCTAGAAATAGTTTGTGTAGAACTTGATGGTAGTTATCCCATGGAAAGAGTAGAAGAGGAACTATTAGAACTTCAAAAGAAAATTGAGTGGGGTCTATATGAATACAAATCTGATCACTACTATATATACTATAGCTATCTTTCCGATAACACTAAAAAGTTTCTCAAGAAGAATCAAAGGCATATCTTGAAGTTAAAGGAAATGCTCAAAGAACAAGAAGAGAGTAAAAAAACTCAATTAGAAGAAAAGGAAGAAGAGATCAAAAGACAAAAGAATGAAAAAGAAGATAAGAAGGTAGATGATGAGATTAACAAAAGTCTTGAAATTATTGTTCATCTCAAGACCCAAATTGAAGAAGCCAAAAGGGTAGAGGAACTATTGAGGAATCAAATAAATGAAAAGGAAGAGGCATGTCATAAGTTAGAAGCTGAAGTTGTTGATATTAGAAAGATAGTAGAGAAGTCAAATAAATTCTTGAATAGCTCAACAATATTGAAGGAGATCTTGGAAATTCAAAGATCACCAAATGATAAATCAGGTCTTGGATACAACAAAGAAGCTACACATGCTGACGCAAGCACCTCAAAGAAGCATGAGGTAAGTCCCTCACTCTAAAAGGATGAAGACAATGTTGCAAGTCAATCATCTACACAAGTCAATAAAAGTTTCAAAAGAACAAAGCAAGGAAGACATCAAGAAGCTATCTTTACACCTCAAAAGGGATGGACACCAAAGCAAAGGTATGAAAGTGTTTTTCATGGTCAATGTTATTCATGTAATGAATATGGTCACAAAGCTTTGGAATGTAGATCTTATGCAAGGAGAGATAATGGAAGATTTCATAACACCATAAGGTGTTGGATATGTGATCAAGTAGGACACATTGCTGTTCACTGTCACAACATGAGATGCTACAACTGTAGTGGATTTAGTCACAAATCCCAGGATTGCTAGAACAAATGAAGAAAGTCCATGATGAGGACTTCATATAGCATGAATGGAAGAAGGAATGAAGTTAGGAAGGGAGAAATTTTTGAAAATATGGAAACTCAGAGCTCAAGTTCTGAGAAGCAAGGACACCTTCAGAAGTGGGTGAAGAAGACTAAACAACCAGAGCAGAATGGAAGCCTTAAGGGAAGCTCAAGTGTGTCATCTTTAGAAGCATACACGAATGACAATGGTAACAGTCACATACATATGTAGGCTGACCTATGAATAGGTCGCGTACATATGCGATATGTCTATGCAACATGCCACATATATGTGGTAAAGCCTTGGGAAAGGGGCTATGCACAAGGGTTGTAGCTCGATGTGATGGTATAAATTGTGTTGCAGGTTATGACATTGTTTATTATAGGATCTAACATGGTTTATTGCAGGTGCTCATGATTACATGATGGAATACATATTTGATGTATGTATGATGATGATATATGGTTGAGTATCTTGGATGCATGGTACTAACCCTTGAATATGGATTGAGGCTTTTTCTGTTGAAGAACAATGCTGGGTATGACAATAAAGTTATGACACCTTGGTTATGAGATATATCATGATGATGCTAGCTAGAGATGTCATTGATCTATTGAAGCACACTACTAGTACATAGATTGTTGGATGATTAGTATTTGTTGTAGTGAAAGGAGGATTGAGGATGATCTATTTAGGGTACATGGATGGTACATATTTGAGTTTCATTGATATATCTTATGATGTATTATTGGAAGAATATTTAGTGCATGCATTTGACATATGGATGTTAAGAACCAAACATCAATATAGCATAGGAAAACCTCAGGAAAAGTACTCAACGCCTTGAAAAAGAGATAATTTCAGATAATAAGCCTCTTCGAGGGGGCAACCTCCTTTTACCCCACTTAAATGTTCAAGTACAAGATG
>SNQJ01S0014678.1:231417-268779 GCA_010110895.2 Picea sitchensis
CTTCCACGCGGGGGAGTGCAGAGGGGGGGTACCCCCTCTGCGGGGTCCGGGGGGGCTATCCCCCCGGTTGGGGGGTCTGGGGGCAAGCGGGCCCCCAGTGGGGGTTCGGGGGCGAATCCCCCGAAGTGAAAATTGCCTTGTAAAATTATATTGTAATTTCATTGTAAATCTGGACCGTTCATTATAAGGTCGTAGATCTAATGGTAGAGATTATGTTAGGGTTTTTTTCCCTAGAAGGCAACCCTCTTTTATGAGGGAAATGTATCGCGGCTATGGTTGATGGTGAATATTGTATTCTGAGAGAGGAGACTGTGAGAGAAAGAAGAGGAAGTTACAATGGGTTTTGCTGTAGGTTGCATCCCTTCATTTGTTGGATAATAATAAAGGAAGGACCTGACAATTTCTCTGGTGGATGTAGCCCACACTGGGTGAACCACGTAAATCTGTGTCTCTCTTGTATTGTGTGTCTTCTGTGTTTTGTTTCTGCATTTGTTTTATTTTATTGCTCCGCGGTCCTGTTTTTCTAACAATAATGACCCTTTTTCATTGATGTCAAAGGGGGAGAGATAGGCACATTGATGTGATTGATGACTATTGATGTAGAGCATGCCTTGTCTACATGTTGACATCAATGATTGCTGTTGGAATCAATGTTGATATTGCCATCAATGCCAAAGGGGGATATTGTTGGATCATGTTGTCATTGATGCCAAAAGTTTGATTGATTGATGTCAAGGGATTGATTGATGCCAAAGGTTTTATTGATTGATGATTGATGTCAAATGAACAATGTATTTTCATATCATACTAATATAATATGTATTGTCCTTGATGAGAATGGATAGATGTCAAGTGGAATCATTGTCATTGATATGATGCATAGATGAAGATGGATCAATGAGTTGTCATTGACACATGATGCATAGATGAAGATGGCTCAATGAGTTGTTATTGACATGATGCATAGATGAAGATGGATCAATGAGTTGTCATTGATATGATGAAGATGGATCAATGAGTTGTCATTGATACATTGATACATGATGAAGATGGATTGATGTGGTTTCTTTTATATATGAAGAATTGTTGGATTTATGTAAATATGAGTCATCATGTTTGATAAGGAGTACAAATGGATGAAATCCAAAGTGGTCCCCTTGTGGTGAAATCCCTCACGGGAAGACGCTTTGTGGTTGAGTTATCCTAGAAGTATGGTTAGAGAACCCATGCTTATATGTGGAATAATGAGATGAATATCAATGAATTTGTTTTTGAAACTATCCTATATGGATAATGCTTGTCATGCCATTTCCAGTGGTATGTGGAACATCACATAACTCCTCACGGTTTTCAAGTTATGGCCTTACGAAGTTGGAGGACCCTCATATGTAGGATTGAAGCCCTAAAAGGTCAAATAAGTCAAAGAGCTTGCAAAGACGAAATTACTATTAAATGATAAAGTGAAGTGTCAAAGTCAAGGAGGATTATTTAAATAATAAAGTGAAGTGAAAAAATCAAAGAAGATTATTTAAATGGTAAAGTGAGGTGACAAAGTCAAGGAGGATTATTTAAATAATAAAGTAATGGAGAACTTTCTATTTATGGAAAGTGGTTAACCCTAAAATTAGGAAAATGGGTTAAGTGACCTAGAAGATGTTTCTAAGGAAGCTACTTGGAGAGTATAAATAAGAGGAAAGGGTCTCTTGTGAATATGCATCTCTTGAGCATGTATTGAAGATCTATTCTGAGAGAGAGATGATGTGGAGGATCTCATGAACACATCAAAGTTTCGGTAAGTCTGAGTTCATGACAACAAAAGTATCAGAAGTTCAGAAACCCTATTTTTTGAGATATACGCGGGCTGCAGTGAGCCAGGGCGCATACATACACTGGCTGAATGAGGACATGGCGCGTACAGTGGATGAATTCATGAAGACTTGTTTGTGAGCTAGTTCCAGGCTCCTGAAGATTGAAGTAGGTTCCATATCTGCGTTCTATGGGCTCAGATCTTCCATAAAAGCTCTGGCATGGTTACATTGTTGTCTTGATGGATACTTTTTCTTGTTGTATGGTGAATGCTTAAGGCATTCTTGGTATGGCTGTTGTGATTTGGTTTGTGTTGGTTGATGGAGTGAGCAACCCTCTTATGAGTCAATACTGATATGATTGCTATAGTATATTGGTTTCTTATACATGATTGAGTAGCATTCATATTGTATGGTTGAGGAGCATGATTAAGTTGTTGGAGAGCTTGGATGTGTTGTGATTGGTTATGGGTCATATTGGATACTGAAAGACATAAGAGAATGTGATTGAAGGTTGTAGAGGATCTGAGTGTGTGATGACAAGAAAACCCTAATTGATCAAAAGTGATACACATGCTGTAGTACAGACTGGTCATGTACATACATGAGTTGTTCTACTGGTAGGGTGCGTACATATGCGTGCTGTACTACCGACAGGTCACATACCTGTTGACAGATTGACATCTATTGAGGATTGTTGTCGCATCTCAGTTGGTGATGAGGATGTAAGCTGAGTCTTGCATTATAGAGCTGGTGCTCTTGTAGAGTTGTACTCTATTAAGTTGTTGCTGATAATCCAAGGATTGTAGTCCATAATAAAAAGAAAATTGTACATACATCTCTTGTTCTTTGTGTTCCTTGTGATGATGATTTATTGATGATATATGTAGCTAATATATGTTGTTTATGCATGTTCATTTTTAAATGATTATGAATGACAACAATAAGTAATGAATAAAATGATGATTGCTAACTAAGGAGTTTTGTGTAAGGGGAAGTTTTGGGAAAAGAAACCTACACTGTTCACCCCCCCTCTTAGTGTAGTCGGTGTGTCCAAAACTAGAAAGGGATGTCAAATATTTGCATCTCATATGGAAGAAGCACCTAAGGATAGGGTGTCAAATATTAGAGATTATGTAGTCCTAAAAGAGTTTGAGGATGTGTTTAAAGAAATACCATGATTACCCCCTAAGAGAGATATTGATTTCTCTATAAATTTGACGCCTGGAGCAACTCCAGTATCCAAAACTCCTTATAGGATGAGTACACTAGAGCTGAAGGAGTTGCAAATGCAGCTTGAAGAGCTTCTGAAGAAGGGGTATATATGCCCAAGTGTGTCACCTTGGGGTGCCCCTGTTTTATTTGTGAAGAAGAAGGATGGGACATTGAGACTGTGTATTGACTTCAGACAATTGAACAAAGTAACTGTAAATAACAAGTATCCCTTGCTAAGGATCTATGATCTCTTTGATCAGTTGAAGGATGCAAAAGTATTCTCAAATATTTATCTCAGGTCTAGTTATCATCAGGTAAGAATCAAAGATGAAGACATCAACAAGACTGCCTTCAAGACAAGGTATGTTAATTATGAGTTCACAATGGTGCCATTTGGGTTATCAAATGCACCAACTGTTTTCATGTGTTTAATGAATAATGTTTTCTGAGAATACCTGGAAAAGTTTGTCATCTTCTTTTTGTATGAAATTCTTATATATTCCAAGCAAAAAGAAGAGCATGAACAACACTTGAAGATGGTATTACAAGTGTTAAGTGAGCATCAATTGTATGAAAAATTGAGCAAGTGCTCATTTTATCAGAACCAAATTCATTATTTGGGGCATATCATATCTAAAAGAGGGATAGCAGTGGACTCTGAAATTATTGAGGCCATTAAAGGGTGGTCAACACCTAAGAATGTGATAGAAGTCAGATCATTCATGGGTCTCACTGGCTACTACAAAAGATTTATTGTGGGATTCTCAAAGATTTCTCACCCGATTACTTCCTTTCAAAAGAAGGGAGTGAAATTTCAGTGGACAACAAAGTGTGAAAAGAGCTTCCACCATTTGAAGCAGTTGTTAACTAGTGCTCCAATTCTAAGGATTGTTGATCCGAATGATGATTTCATGGTATTCACAAATGCATGCAAAGAAGGACTTGGTGGAGTCCTTAGTCAAAAAAGGTATGCCATATGTTTCGAATCAATAAAGTTGAAGGAGCATGGAAGGCATTATGCTACTCATGATTTGGAATGGGCAGCCATAATGCATGCTTTGAAGAAGTGGAGACACTACCTCATGGGAAAAAGGTTTGAGCTAAGGATAGACCATAATGGTCTGAAATATTTATTTGAACAATCAACTTTAAATGCCAGATAAAGTAGATGGTTGGAATTTCTCAGTGAGTACAACTTTGATATAAAGCATATCAAAGGGAAAGAGAACAAGGTGACTGATGCACTCAACAGGAGAGTGCATGAGTTGCATGCTACAACCATCATCATGTATCAATATTATTTGAAGGACAAAGTCTTGGAAGTTGAAAAATTAAATTTTCAATACAAGGAATTAGTAACAAAAGTGCAACAGAAGGTTGAAGATTACAAGTTGGGCATTGATGAAATTCTCATGTACATAAACATAATTTATGTACCCAATTCCCAAGAATTAAGAAGTCTAATTTTGAAAGAAATGCATAATGCACCTTATGCTGGACAACCAGGATATCAGAAAACAATTGTAGCAGTCAAGAGCCAATATTATTGGCCAGGCATGAAGAAAGAAATTTCTGAGTACATTGCCAAATGTTTGGAGTGTCAAAAGGTCAAGGCCGAGCATATAAATCCAGCTGGTTTGTTGCAACCATTACCTATCCCTGAGTTGAATTGGGAAGTGGTGACCATGGAATTCATCACCAAACTACCTAGAACGAAAAAACAACATGATTCAATCATGGTAGTGGTGGAAACGCTTACCAAAGATGCGCATTTCATTCCAGTGAAGCTTACTCACAAGGAAACCAATGTTGCTGATATTTATATGAAGGAAGTAGCTCGATTGCATGGTATTCCCAAGACAATTGTGTCTGACAAAGATCCAAAGTTTACCTCAAAGTTATGGAAAGAATTTTTTAAAGGTTTTGGAACAAATATGAATTTTAGCACAACTTATCATCTCGAATATGATGGGAAAACAGAGAGGGTGAACCAAGTGATTGAATATATGTTGAGGATGTATGTGATGGATAAACCATAAAAATGGGAAGACTATCTACACTTGGTAGAGTTTGCTTACAACAATGGATATCAAGCATCTCTAAATATGAGCCCATTTGAGGCACTTTATGGCAGAAAGTGCAACACACACCAGTAAGCTCGAACAACCCAAAACATAGAGCAATAGTTGGGCCAGAATTGCTTGGGGAAATGGAAGAACAAATGTCAAAAATAAGGCATGATTTAAAGACTTCTCAAGACATGAAGAAAAGCTATGCTGATAAGGGCATAATTCACAGGGAATTATGCATGGGTGATCATGTATTCTTGAAAGTGAGGGCCAATAAAAGTTCTCTAAAGTTGGGAAACTGTTCAAAGTTGCCAGCTCGTTATTGTGGGTCGTTTGAAATCCTAGAGAGGATTGGGATTGTAGCTTATATGATTGATTTACCTTCATCTATGAATATTCATAATGTATTCCATGTATCATTGCTCAAAAAGTATATACCTAATGCTAATCATGTTATTGATTGGAATGTGATTCAGGTGGAGCAAGAAGGTGCTTTTCAAGTGCATTCGGTGTGCATATGGGAAAGAAAGAGAAAGCAGCTCCGGAATCGATCCATAGAGCTTGTAAAGGTCCAATGGACTTGGTACAGTCCCGAGGATGTAACTTGGGAGCACAAAGATGCCATGCGGGCATAATACTCGCATCTTTTTGTAGATTTTTGAAAATATTGATGTAGTATGTAAATAAGATGCACTGAGGACAATGCATAAATAAGGGGAGGGAATTGTAATACCCCAAGGCAGAACCCCTTCTAAAATGTAAACATGTTTTGTAGGCTGGTGAGCCAAGTGATTATAAGCTAGGAGGATTATGTAATGATTAGGGAAGAGAGCCCAGATGATAAAGGCCAATGAGCCTATTTTTTTATATGTAAATACTCATATCATTAATATAAATACATCACTGCGTCTAGACCGACCATGATAAAAGAGAATGGGGGACTAAGATCCACTAGGAAAGGAAAGGGAGGGCTAAGAGACTAGGGAAAAAGGGCTAAGCTTGAGGGATTAACCCCAAGAGAATATTATATTATTATTTCCTAAATAATAAGGCGAGGATACTTGTTTTATCCTAAGTCTAATGGAAGAGGGAATGAATCCCAAGTGGAGAGAAACGAGCTCCAGGAGAGCCATGTGTCAATCAGGGCACATGCAAATATAGGTGGGGGAGAATAGTCTATTGGGTGACCTCTCCCCATTCACTCACACACTGATCCATCACCTCCATCGTTGACCTCTGCAACATTCACGCACCTTTGAAACCTGCAGACATTTGAGATATCCTGTACTTTTCGTGTGAAGCATAGAGAACCTGTACTTTTCCTGAACCCGTACCGTGCCTTAAAAGACTTTTGTTGCTTCCAACATAGTTCCTTGACTTAGCATGTATTTCTGCCATCATCTGTTCTATACCCGAGCTTTTCTATTGCCATCACCCTTACTCGATTGACTTAGGAGATGGAATGAAGAAGAAGGTTGTCAAGCTTGTGTTTTGAAGAGGCAGGTTGTCAGGCCTATGATTTGAAGAGGCAGGTTGCCAGGACCGTGGACTGGAGAAGTAGGTTGTCAGGCCTGTGGTTTGAATAAGCAGGTTTTTAGGCCCATGGACTGAAGAAGCAAGTTGTCAGGATTGTCAGAGACTCTCTCCAGGTAAGAGAGGTTGCTGGGGAAGTGATTTTCCCAGAGGTAGCCCAACGATAACACTAGTTCTTTGAGAATTCCTGTTCGTCCTGTTGCTGAAGCCCTGGAAGGGAAGTGGGGCAGTCGAAGGACTGTTGAGCAGAGAAGGGGCACACTTCCTAGGGTGGGACAGGAATGTGGGGAATAAGAGGCTATAGGATGTTAGTGTGAGTTGTCTCCTGGGACAAAATCCTTCCTGTTGCCTGTGCAACTTCCAGTTGTCTCAACCTAGCTTAGGAATCCCTTTACTTGGGTGGATTTCAGTCCCAAATCAGAGGTGACCCACTGCTGAGAGCGATGAGAAATGTGGTCTAAGTCTGGGAAGTTCATGGAAGGTCTGCATGAATTTGGTGGCCTTCCATAAAAAGATAAGTACCATTTATGTGTTCAATTGCATGCTGTGTATTTGTATATGTCTTATATTTATGGGGTTTTTCTATATATGATGTATGTATAGGATTACTATTATTTCCACATTAATCTATGTATTAGCAGAATGTAATTGTTTGTTTAAGTTATATATATATATATATATATCTGTGTGTGTGTGTGTGATGTTCTGCAAGAGTTTCTCTATGGTATAGCCCAATAGGTCTATGGATGGGTATGTAGGATTTTGGATATCAGAAACATGAGAAGTTCTCAATGTGGCAGTCCCCGGCCTGGAAGGCCTGGGGTGTGCTACAAAATTGGTTTCAGAACTTAGCAAGAGTGGTTTTATGGAGTAGTGTGGCCCGACTTGGGTGTCTCGAGATGTTACAATCTCTTCAATTGTTAGGCTGAAATCTACCTTATAGATACAAGTCTTGGAATTCCTTTCACTATCATCTACTTTCTTTCTTCATTAAGAAAAGTAAAAGTCTTGTTATGACAATCTAAAACAACATGATGAACATCAAACCAATCCATTCTAGTGAGGACATCACATTATTCAAGTGGTATGATGTTCAAATATTCCATAGTTCTGACACCACTCATGTCAAATGAATATCCTATAACAATCTCATTCATTTTCCTTTTGGTTCTAGTAGCTAGTTGAAACATCCGTGAATTGTCATGCTTTATCTTCTTCAAATGAAATCATTCAACCAAGTTAGGGGAAATATAACTATGAATTTCTCATGAATCAATTAAAATGACAATAAGATGATCTGCAATATTATCTTCAACCTCAATCATATTTGATTGATGGTCTGCTTGTCAATTTTCAATGATGCATATATACTTGGGATGTTTCATCCCACATATTCCACTGTAGTTGTCTCATGTATGTTGTTCACAATCCTCATCATGTCTCCCTTATGAGGACACTCTTTGCACATATGATCTCCTTTACATCCCCAACATTTGTTTTCTTCCTTTCCCTTTTCCCCAAGGATTTTTCTATCATGGATTCACTTTGATCTAGCTAACTTTGCTGATATGTATTAACACCATTCCTAAAGAAAGGAGAACTAAATCCCTTCTTCCTTTGATCCAAATTTTCCCTCTTTTTATCTTTCCAATACTTTTGGAAATCTGCTCCACCTTTTACATGCTCATATAGGTATTTGGATTTCCTTATGTTTCTTCAAGAGTCTTAGGTTCACTGAATTTGATCTCATCTCTTAAAATGTTAGTAGTCCACTTAATAATATTTGTGTATTCACCTTTTCCTCTTTAATAAAACCCACATATCTCAATAGCTCCAAAAAATTCTTCTCATTTTCTTCCATGCTCATATTTCCCAACTTGAGTTTAAAGAAATTATGCATAGTCTCAAATTGGTAGTGCTAAAAAAGGTACTGGTGTTTGTAACACTTCTTAAACTGCTTCCAAGAAATCCTCTTGTCACTGATGTGCTTAAATTGATTTAGATAACCCCACCACATAGAATCCTTTCCTTGGATATGGTGTATAATGATCCTAGCCTATCGATTGGAATAATAGTTATGAAACTAAAAATGTTTCTTATCCCTAGCAACCAAGCTTACAAATCCTTTCCTAGGTTGTTTTCACTATCAAAGGTAGGTGGTTTAATTTTCCTAAGATCTCCTTACAAAATGTCCAGTTCATGTCTTCTTCTTTGATTCCTTCTCTCCCATTGATCCTTCCACTTGAAATGTTCTTACTGTATGATATGATGGGGTGAGTTCCATCTCTAACCCATCCTTTGTTGGCTCACATGTCTCCATGATGTAGATTTAGATCAATGGTTGAGATCCATTGTGGAAGCATAACATGCCCGTGGTTAAAATTACCCTTGGCCTTTGCAAAACAATTACCACCTATGGGACACTTGTCACCTTGACAAAATTGTGGAGATTTTGTGACCTTGTGAAATACCACTTCCTTATCCTCCACAAACCACTTACTTCCATTTGTGGCCCCAACTATCTCCTCCACCTTGGACCCTACCTTGTGCCTACCACCTGCGCACCTTGACTCCACATAGAAACACCTTGACACCTCCATATCACCATGAAGTATCCAAACTTATCTTCTTTGACTGAATTCGACCCCTAAAACAACCAAATTTGACTCCGTTGTGCTAATTAACATCTGGATTTTATCCATAATTGAGGATTTTTCCCCAATTTTGAGTTTTTCCCCAAATTTTACGTAGGCTAAACTCTGTAACCATAAAGTTATACAATCATGCCTCTGTGTGCTCTAATAAGAATCCATTTAGGAATTTATCCTTCATTGAAATACTCACTAGATTCATAACACTTCCCCGATTATCCTCCTTGAGGAGTTTGGTCAAAAACATAATTTACAAATTGTAATTTGTTCATATGAAATCTAGTTGATTGGCTCATACGATCCCACCATTGTAACCGGTATCTTTGATACCATATTATAATGTACCCAACCATCCCTATACACTGTTGGGGTCATGGAGTACTCCAAATTCCTCTCACACCATATTAAAATTTATGCTCTAATACCACATTGTGACGTACCCAACACCCATTGTCAACTATTGAGGATACATGGTATGTATTGAAAACACAAATTTCCATTCATTTCTCTTTCTTTGGTACCATTATTTAACATACCCAACCATCTTATTAGGATAAAATACTCACTCTACCACTCTGAGACCATAATTCCTCACCGACCTATTATGAAATGATTAATGTATGCAAAATTGACATTGCATACTCATGCAAACACAATAAAACATCCAATGGACAATGGTACCATAATGAAATTGCATGCTTAAACATGCATAACAATACAACATTCAATTCATAACATAATGACTTTAATTCACAAAATTACAAATTAAACCATAAAACTTATCTTTCTAGGAATTTAATCACCAACTAGCTATAGATGAAGGAATCTCCACCCAACCATAAGTCCTCTATTGCTTGTAATATTTCTATAATAAGGACACCCCCAAGCTGAGGATATGATTCCACAAGGAAGAAATCACCTATGGATGGCTCTAATCCTCTCACACAACCCAATTTCCTAGTTATCATAGTATGTTAAGTTCTTACACCAATCCCAACTCACTAGCTTTCTTTCCTCTTCAAAATTCACAACCCAAAGAATGATATCCCCTTCTTTTTCATGTAGTTCATCGAGCTATCCCTCTTCTCTATTGGGTTCCAACATAGATTTTCTAGAAAACATCACTATTGGGAACTCAAGGGATTCCCAATTTTAATTACTTTTCCTTAATGACAATATTTTCCCCTTCACATAGCCATAATTTCCATGTACTTTGTGGCAATATTTTCCCATAATTTCATTACACTCATGGGATGGATAGTTATCTCTAAAAGATAAGGCTCCCCACATAGAATGAACAGACAACCCCCTTTGCATGACCAAAACTATGGAATATATTTTCATGCCGATAATTAACCACGTAAGAATCCCATGTATCTCTCTTGGTAACTAATCCTATGGTTGATAGGACTTAGGAGAATACAAGGTAAGAAACTTAGGATTGGGAATAAAATATTATTATCATTCTTTGGTCCCCTTTCATCCCCCTAAGCCCCATTTCTTTCCTGTCTTGTGTAATCACAGCCCCCCATGTTTTTGTCCTTTTCCATCTGTAGCATGTGACGTATATTTATATTATTATTCAATGTACATTTACATATTACATCCTTGTTCAACTTTTATCCCTTCATCATGTACACATATATACAATGCTAATTTGGGGATCAAAATTGGGGTGTTACAATTCTAATAAATTCTATATCTATGCTATTAATATAAATAACTAACTCCATCCTAGAATCCTTCCTTCTTATCCATGACAAAGTCATCCTTGATCATGCCACTTCAAGCATTGAAAATAAATATAATTAATGAAGTTTTCAATATTAATCATCTTTGATGAAATAAAAAAGGACCATCTTCTTCATTACTCCAGTCATTGACAAGCATCATTATTTCTTCCTTGAAATCTACCTTGATCCTACCCATGTCACCCTCCATTAGTGGATCAAAATAACTAATTCCTTGAAACATGACTTCTTTATTGCCATTATGATTAAAATTGACAATGTTGACTTTGATATTATTTATTTGTGTGAAATTCTATCACCAAAGCATTACATGCACACCCTAGGCAAGTTAACTATTCATCCACATGAAATGCCACATGATTTCACATGCTCAAGCTTCTTATCATGTGCCTAAAACTACCATTCTCTTCTTCGAAGTTCAAATTTGGCCTAAAACCAGAGTATTTGTATATGTTGAGTATGCACATAGAGGGTTATAAATAAATGTTATATGTAGAGTGGAAATTGAAGTCTTTCATATGGAAAATGACCACATGCAAGAAAATCCTTCAACACTACCTCTAGTTGTGAGAAATAACCAAGACAAAATACAACATTATCAATTTTCCCCCAATTTTGCCAAATGCAAAAATCTTCATAAAATTACATGCCTATGCTCTCAAATACCATCTGAAAGAAGATGAAATCTATAAAAAATTACATGCACCCTATCCACCCATTTTATTGGTTTATAATTCACACCAATTTCTTCATTTAATACATTCTCCATTTATATAATAAGGATTGACATTCAAATTATTGTATATAGTTGACCATTCTTCTTAGCTAGATCCTCTTATGGTCTAATATTTGGGAATGTCTTATGCCTATAATTTATTTTTTTTGACATGGGGACTTATTTTACTGGAACCCTTGGAATCTTAGCTTTCTAGTGAGTTATTGAGATCCAAATTTGTCCTTTTATAACTCAAGTTACAAGTTTGAGACACCATGGTTATTGGAGATAGTCAACACCATTTAAACCACATGAATGGTGTGAACAAGATGCTTGGTATTTATATTGGAAAATATTTCACCTTGTATTGGGGTGAAATTGTAACATCTCCATTATAATCCCCAGTTTAATTCATGTTTATGTAGATATAATGTGTGGCTACAACCAAAGCGATGTAATATGTAAATTGTATTTCCTTGTTTTATTAATAAAATGTGATGCCAATTGCTAAGGGGCACATGGAAAAGAGTTGGGGGCTGAATTAATCCACAAGAGGGGGGAGTGTCTTGGATAATGGCCAAGAGGGGTCCAAGGGGGAAATACCCATGTATATTAATTCAACCCATTTTCCTAAATTTGCTAATTGTATATGAGCCTTCCCATTTCTGATTGAGTGTTCCCAAAGCCAATCATTGAATACATGTAAGAGGGTGGGTGTGAGTGGTCAAATCCCAAATTTATTGGGCATATGGGGGTTGAGTATAGTCATCTTGGGGAAGAGTGTGAGTCAAAAAGGCAAGCCAAAGAGAGGAAATTCGTATGGGTTGGGACAATAGTTTTTAGTTAGTCAAGTTTGTGCCTGGAAAAGAAGGAGAGAGCCTGAAATAGGGATCGGAGATGGTACAACCATGGATGGATAATTCTAGAGCGTGCTGGAGCATATTTGGAGCGAATTAGAGTTGGAAAATTGAAGAACCAGGTTTTCAGGCTTGAAGAGTGAACTCCTGTGTGAGTTGCACTAAAACAACAAGTGTTGTTGTTGGTTTGCTGATAGTTTTCCTAGCAACAATTCCCATTGAGTTCCCAGCTGAGATATTCCTGGCTACCTATGCCAGAGAGGCCCTGATAAATGAATGGGATTCCCGAGGGACTGAGATCAGTGAAGGGGTACATTCCTTGGGTTGGACAAGTCAAGAGGAAGAGAGCTGGTGGAAAGCCAGGATAACTGTAGGAAACTATCCTTTGGGTTGAGAGTTTTATGAGCTGTGAGTGGACTATGAGAGACCACCCTCTTTTGTGGATTGCTAGCCTCAACTCAGGGGTGACTAACTGTTGAGATTTGGAACAATCAGTCTATGGTTGGGTGGAACGTCCATCCCAAGCAACTGGTTGCACAACTGTTGTGAAAATATAAGTGTTTTATCTTGCCGATGTGTTAAATTATGTGTTTAATTGTTGTGCATGAACTCGATGTATTTGGAAGTGATTTATATGCTGATGTAATGAGTTTTTTAGCTGCATTTCATGTTGATTATTAGCAGGCTGTAGATGGTTCTGTTTTGTGGTTATAGACAATAGTTAAATCTATTTTAATTTGTAGCTGAAAGCTATAGGAAATGAGTTATCTGTAAATGAGTTAAATTAGTTAACATAAATTTCATTTTTATATATAATCTGCACCGTAATGTCTCTCAGATGGGCTGGGGGACGTTACATTATGGTATTAGAGCTTCATTTCAAACACCGGGCTTGTATGGGCCAAGATGGTTGCGAATTGGTGAAATTCATCGTTACAGACTTTGTCTGTGACAGGTTTTGAAAAAAAAAAACAAATATTTTAGAGAGAAATCCCCAATTCCGTGAGTGAAATTTGATTTTTAAATGACACCTATAGAGTTACAGGAAGTTTGTATAAATCGACGATTGAGACCATGTCTGATCTCGTGATTGATGTCCGAGATTCACTATGATAAATTTAAAATTTTATAAGGATTTGGCCATTTGAAAGGTTAATGGGATCAACGACCAAGATTAAATTGGGGGTTGTGAAGGGGAGAAAATCAACGGTCTAGATCAATTAGAGAAAAGTTGAAATTTTTCTAAGTGTTAAAGTTCACCAAGAGTAATCACCAATGACCGATGGATGGATCAACCAAAATGGTGAATAGTTGGTTCGACCATAAGACATATCTAACCACTGATGGACGATGGTCGGGGGTTGGATGAATCCACCAAATTTTTTTCAATCACTAATGGTCGATGGGCCAATGGTCGAGCATCAGCCGATTCGATGAAGTGTTCCAAACAAGCAACAAAAGTTGCCGATGGCCGATGCACTGATAGTTCGACGCCAACCAAAGTCGGCAAGGTGTTTGGGTTGTTCAAGAGAATTGACCGATGGCCAATGGGGGGAAAGAGGATGATGAAATCATCATCCACACGTCATTCTAATTTAACATCCATGTGTCATGCCATGCCACCAAAGTTGACACCTCAGGATGACGTGTCATGACACATCATCATCCACGTGTCATGCCACGTCAACAAATCAAAATGACATTTTTAGCAAGTAAAAACCCACGAGAACATAGTGTACCGAGGTAAAATCTGTCTCTGTAGCTCAAATAAAATAACTCCAGGAGAGCTATCCAACGAGATAAATGGTTCACTAAATGGAGATTGTATGAGAAAGTTACAACCAAAACAGTGAGGGTAAAATATTGGCACCAATATTACTTCCAGAGGGCATAATTCTATGCTCAAAAGTCCATTTTGGGCACTTGAATAGTTGATGGAAATCTTGTGACCCATAGAAGCTAGAGGTGGAGTAAAATTTTGGTTATGGGTACCTAAAAATGTATCGGAAGAGAAATATGACACTTGTAGCATACATGAGTAAATTGAGTAAAACAACCTAAACTACCCCGGACCATAACTTTCGGCTCGAAGCTCGGATTTGAGAAAAAAAGTAGTCATTGGAAAGGTCTTGAGGAATAGAAGACACGTGTTAACCTAAAATTTTGAATTGGGCAATTAAATTTCTTATAAATTAATAAATATATTTCTGTAGTAGTAAAAAGGGTGGAATTGCAACATGTAGTTGTTGTAACTTTCCACTCATAATTCAGATTGAGGCATGATTACAGTCATTGGGAAGATGTTTAAGGGAGGAATGCATCAAGAAAATAAAAATTTGAATTGGTGAAATGTGTACTTCATAAATTGATAAACAAATAACCTGTATTCTATATGATGAAATTTGTTTATGCTATGCATATTTCTAACAATAATTATTACATGCAAATTTCTTGCAGAATTAGAGGTACAAAAAGAAAATTTAGTTATTATATGAGGAAGAGAGTTATGGAATATGCTCAAGGATATTACAGCCATGAGGAATATATCATAGGTTTGCATGTCAGCATGGGGAATGCTGAGACAAAGTCAAATGGAAGAAGAGATAGGCAATAGCCTATCACTATGAGAAGTCTGCATAGGGAAGCACATAGATACATATATACATAGATGATAATGAAAGGATCATGAAGGCCCAGGAAGAGATACTTCATAGCTTAAATATGCTACATAAGAAAGTTAATAAATATTCTGGCACCAAGCAAGCAATTAATGCCAGAAAAGTATCAACATCTAGATCCCATAGAAAAAGGGATAATCACATAAATGATAGGAAATCAAGAAGCATGAGAATGAACCATCATTCTCCAAGGAAGTCCACTAGAAGAGCTCATACAAGTTTAGGACTAGGAAGCAACCCAAGTGTGTCTCCCATTCGGAGGAAAAGAAGAAGGCCCGAGGCATAAATCTTGAAAGGTCAACTCAGGAAAATCAAGCCACCTACTTTCAATGGTGAACACAGGAAAAGAGAGGAGGCAGAGGCCTGGCTATTGGAAATAAATAAATATTTCTAGCTGCATGACTACCCATCCTGGGTAGAAGCTAGGATTTCCACGTACCACTTTCAAGGAAAGGAAGGCATGTGGTGGGATCAAATTAAGTAAGCCAAGAACCTTGATGAGAAGAGGATCTCATGGAGGAAGTTCAAAGGATATTTCCAAGAGAAGTATTTTTACGAGAATTACTATGAAAGAAATATGAAAGAGTTCTTTAAACTCAATTTGGGAACCATGACAATGGAAAAATATGAGAGGCGGTTCTTTGAATTGTTGAAGTATGTTGACTTCATCAAGGATGAGAAGGTCAAAATCCAAAGGTTTCTAAGTGGGTTACCCTCTTTCTGTAGCGACAAGATACAATATAATAATCCCAAGACTTGGGAGGAAACCATAAGGAGAGCAAGACAACTTTATGAGCAAAGCAAAGGAAGGCCAGTGTTCCAAAAATCTTGGAGTGAGAAAATGAAAGAGGAAAATGATCAAAGGAAGAAAGGTTTTAAGCCACCCTTTTTCAGAAATAACCCCCAAGCAAATGAACAAGGTCAAGCACCCCAAAATGAGAAAAATAATGTAGATTCATTTTGGAAAAGGCCAAGGCAACAACCTATTCAATGTTGGGGATGTGAGGGAAATCACTTATATAGGGACTGCCATAACAAAGGAGAAAGAATGAGGATTTTCCAAAATATTCAGGAGGATGAAACAATGGAAGACATTGGAGGAAGCATGCCAAGGATTTATACAACCTCGGAAAATAGGCAGGTAGAGTATCAATCCCCCATGATCGAAGTGGAAAGTAAGAATGATAACCATCCCATAGAAATTTTAATTAATTCTGGAGCTATCCATATTTACATAAATGCTAACATTGTTGAAATATTTCACTTGCAAATAAGTGAAATCATGCTTTCCTAGATTGTTACAACAAGAAAATCACATGTCTTGATGAGGAAGGGAAGTAAGACAAGCTTCAAGGCATTCCAAGAGCTGTAGATGTTAGAGAGATTTCAACTATGCATTTGAAGAAGAGATTCAGGAAGGGATGTTAGATGTTTGCAACCCATATGGAGGAGGCAACCAAAGACAAAGTCACAAGCATTGAAGATCATCTGATCTTGAGGGATTTTGAAGATGTTTTTAGAGAAATTCTAGGATTTCCACCAAAGAGAGACATTGATTTCTCTATTGATTTGGTGCGAGGGGTTGCCCAAATGTCTAAGACACCTTACATAATGGGCACACTAGAATTGAAGGAGTTGCAGATGTAGCTTGAAGAACTTTTGAAGAAGGGGTATATACGCCCAAGTGTGTCGCCTTGGGGATCCCCGATTCTTTTTGTGAAGAAGAATGGAACCTTAAGTCTGTGTATTGATTTTAGGAAGCCTAATAAGGTTACCATAAATAATAAGTATCCTTTTCCCATAATTGATGATTTGTTTGATTAGCTGAAAGGTGCAAGAATATTTTCGAAGATTGACTTGAGATCAGGCTATCATCAAGTAAGGATAAAGGAAGAAGACATCAACAAGAAAACATTTGGAACAAGATATGGGCATTATGAATTCACGGTAGTACCATTTGGGCTATTAAATGCCCCAACCGTATTTATGTGTTTCATGAATGGAGTGTTCATGGAGTACCTGGACAAGTTTGTGATCATGTTATTAGATGATATACTCGTCTATTCTAAATTATAAGAGGAACATGAGCAACATTTAAGAATGGAATTGCAATTTTTAAGAGAGAACAGATTATATGCTAAGCTAAGTAAGTGCATCTTTTATCAAAAGAAGATTCACTACTTGTGGCATATAATACCAACAACATGGATGGAATTTGATCCTGAGAATATAGAGGCCATTAGAGGATGGCCAACACCAAAGAATGTGATTGATTTTAGATCATTCATGGGTCTTTTCAGTTATTACTAAAGATTCATAAAAGGTTTTTCAAAGATTGCAAGTCCAATCACCTCTTTGAAAAGAAGAGGGTGAAGTTCAAATGAACTTCCAAGTGTGAAGAGAGTTTTCAACAGATGAAGGGAATATTGACAAGTTCACCAATCTTGAAGATTGCAGATCCAAATGAATATTTTTTTGTGTGCACCGATGCATGCAAGGAAGGACTCGGTGGAGTTCTTAGTCAAAAGGACCATGTGGTATGAGTCTAGAAAATTAAAAGAGCATGAGAGGAATTATGCTACACATGACTTGGAGTTAGTAGTGATTGTACATGCATTGAAAATGTGGAGGCATTACCTTATGGGTAAGAAATTTGAGCTAAGGACAAACCATTGTGGTTTGAAGCATTTGTTTGGACAACCGACACTATGTGCCAAATAAACTAGATGGCTGGAATTTCTGAGTGAATATGACTTCAAAGCACGTAAAGGGAAAGGGAAATGAAGTGGCCGATGCACTGAACAAGAGATCTCATGAAGTGCATATTGAATCCATCATCATGTACATGGAATATCTGAAAGACAAAATTATTGCAACAACAAATTCAGATCAACACTATATGAAAATAAAAGAGACATTACAACAAGGTAATTTTCAACAAAAATTTAATTATTATGAGCTGAAAGAAGATGGGATTCTCATGTACAAAGGTAAGGTGTATGTGTCAAATTCCAGTGAGATGAAAAATGAAGTGTTGAAGGAGATGCATAATGTGCCATATGATGGGCACCCAGGATATCAAAAAACAATTGCAGGAGTAAGAAGCCAATATTTTTGGCCAGGAATGAAGAAAGAAGTGGCTAATTACATAGCCAAATGTCTAGAATGCCAACAAGTAAATACATAACATAGGCACACAACAGGTTTGATGCAACCATTTCCAATTCTAGAATGGAAGTGGGAAGTTGTCACGATTGATTTTATTACTAAGCTGCCCAGAACTGTGAAGCAACAAGATTCCATCATGGTGGTGGTGGATAAATTGACTAAAGAAACATATTTTATTCCAGTAAAGACTATACACAAGGCAACAGATATTGTAGAAATTTATATGAAGGAAGTTGATAGGTTACATGGAGTTCCTAAAGCAATAGTTTCAGATAGAGATCCAAAGTTTACTTATAATTTTTGGAAGGGTTTGTTCAAGGGATTTGGAACAAATTTAAATATTAGTACAACATATCATCCAGAGTTAGATGGGAAAATAGAAAGGACTAACATGATGATTGAGGACATGCTTAAAATGTATGTGATGGATCAACCATCAAAGTGGGAAGATTATATTCATTTAGTTGAATTTGTCTACAACAATGGGTATCGGGCCTCATTGAAATTGAGTCCATTTGAGGCTGCCCAAATGGAAAAAATAAAACATAATTTAAAGGATGCCCAAGATAAGGAGAAAATTTATGCAGACAGGAACAAAGTTTCCAGAGATTTTAAAGTGGGAGAACATGTGTTCTTAAAAGTAAAGGAAAATATAATTTCGATAAGATTAGGAAGTTTCCCGAAGTTGGCAGTAAGATATTATGGGACTTTTGAAATATTAGAAAAGATAAGGCTAGTTCCATACATGTTAGTTTTTCCTGCATCCATGAGAGTGCATAATGTATTTCAAGTATCATTGTTAAATAAATATGTGCATGATCCTAACCACATAATTGATTGGAATGTGATCTAGGTGGAGCACGAAGGGGGTTTCTGGGTGGAACCATTATGCATCCTCGACCATAAAGTCAAAGTGCTCAGGAAAAAATCCATAGGGCTGGTAAAGTTTCAATGGACCTACTACGGTCCTAAAGATGTTGCATGGGAGCATGAAGAAAACATGCGAGAAAAATACCCATAAATTTTTCATTGTTTTGAAGAAAACATAATGCAAGACTCCATTTTGAGCAACTAAAATTCCGGAACCACATCTTCGAGTCCTAGAAAACTGCATTGGGGACCTTGATAAAATAATGGTTCATTCCTTGGGTTAGCCTTGATAAATGGATGATACATCCCTTGGGTTATCCCTGATAAATGGATGGTACATCCCTTGGGTTATCCTTGATAAATGGATAATACATCCCTTGGGTTATCCCTGATAAACGAATGGTGCATTCCTTGGGTCAACAAGTTGAAAGGAACATGAGATTATGGTCTGAGCTGCTGCTGGAGTTGTCAAATTGTAGAATTTTTATTTCTAAGTATTGTGATGTAAATTTGCATATATATATATATATATATCGACATAGAGTGCATTGAGGATGACACACATTTTTAGGGGAGGGGGAATGTAACATCCCCATTATAATCCCCAATTTAATTAATGCTTATGTAGATATAATGTGTGGCTATGGCCAAAGCAATGTAATATGCAAATTGTACTTCCTTGTTTTATTAATAAAATGTGATGCCAACTACCAAGGGAGACATGGACATGAGATGGAGGATGAATTAATCCACAAGAGGGGGGAGTGTATAGGATAATGGCCAAGAGGGGTCTAAGGGGGAAATACCCATGCATATTAATTCAACCCATTTTCCTAAATTTTCTAATTGTATATGAACCTTCCCATTTCTGATTGAGTGTTCCCAAAGCCAATCATTGAATACATGTAAGAGGGTTGGTGTGAGTGGTCACATCCCAAAGTTATTGGGCACATGGGGGTTGAGTACAATCAGCTTGGGGAAGAGTGTGAGTCAATAAAGGCAAGACAAAGAGAGAAAATCCGTATGGGTTGGGACAACAATTTTTAGTTAGTCAAGTTTGTGCTTGGGAAAGAAGGAGAGAGCCAGAAATAGAGCTTGGATCTGGTACAACCATGGAGGGAGAAATCTAGAGCATGCTGCAGCATATTTGGAGCGAATTGGAGGTGAAAAAATGAAGAAACGGGTTGTCAGGCATGAAGAGTGAACTCCTATGTGAGTTGCACTAAAACAACAAGTGTTTCTGTTGGTTTGTAGATAGTTTTCCTAGCAACAATTTCCCTTGAGTTCCCAACTGAGAGATTCCTAGCTACTTGTGCCAAAGAGGCCCTGATAAATGAATGGGACATCCAAGGGACTGAGATCTGTGAAGGGGTACATTCCTTGAGTTGGATAGTTCAAGAGGAAGAGAGCTGGTGGAAAATTGAGATAGCTGTAGGAAAATATCAGTTTGGTTGAGAGTTTTATGAGTTGCGAGTGGACTGTGAGATACCACCCTTTTTTGTGGATCACTAGCCTCAACTCGGGGGTGACTGACTATTGATATTTGGAAAAATCACTCTATGTTTGGGTGGAACATCCGTCCCAAGCAACTAGTTGCACAACTGTTGTGAAAAGATAAGTGTTTTATCTTGCCGATGTGTTAAATTATGTGTTTAATTGCTATGCATGAACTCTGTGTATTTGGAAGTGATTAATTGTTGTAATGATTTGTTTAGCTACATTTCATGTTGATTATTAGTAGGATGTAGATGCTTCTATTTTGTGGTTAAAGGCAATAGCTAAATCTGTTTTAATTTGTAGCTAAAATCTACAAGAAATGAGTTAACTATAAATGGATTAAATTAGTTAGCATAAATTTCATTTTTATGTATATTCCGCACCATAATGTCTCTAAGATGGGATAGGGGATGTTACATAAATCCTATGCTATTTTTTCATTTCTTGACACTTTCCATGCTTAAATTTTGGTTCCACATTGTGATATTTAGGACCTACCATCATGCCATGTGTTGGGTATGTGTTATATTCTTTGCATGTGTGTGTGTGTGGGTGCGTCAGATATGACAACTGTGTCTGACGATCCCTTCACCTAGAGCTCTGCCGTGTGCGCCGGGCACTTTCCTAGGGGGGGTCCCAGGGGGGGGCAGGTATGCCCCCCCCTGGTTACGCACAACGTTCGGGGCAGCACCCCGATTTTTTTTTTTTTTGGGCGGTTTTTGCTATTTTTAGCGGATTTTGCTATTTTTAGTTGATTTGTAAATTAATCCCGGATTAAGGGATTAGGGTTCTGGTATCTACAGAATACCTAAAAACATTGTATATATTGTATGGCAAATGGTGAAATTGGATATAATGAAAATAAGAAAGGTTTTCCCGGTTGAGGGTTTCCGGTAAAAATCTCTGTGTACTCTGTGTATGAGCCATTGATTAATTTCTGTATTGCTTAAGAATCTATATGCATTGCTTTACTTCGCAGGTTTAAAACTTACACCATGCCACTTCTCAAATGCCACTAGTTAAGTGGTCACTCCGTCACTTGTCTCCATATGGCACTGTTCCATCCATAAATCTACCACGTGTATTCCAGGTCGTCCATAGATTCCCATCTCCAATATCTAATGCTTTAGTGTAGCCATTATTCCCTTGCAGTTTTCCCAAGGCCAAAGTGGGGCAATCCTTGGATCTCACCCCTCTAGTTATGAATATTTCTAGTGTAGTGAAGTTAGGCTCCCCATAGGAGCCACCTCAACATGAATATGGGATAAGCCCTTCCTATCCTTGACCATGAATATTGTTATAATAATGGAAATAGGCTCTTTGCAATCCTTCCCTTAGAAGGATTAGGGGGTAGCCCCTTATAAAACTTGGCTCTAAAAGATATGTTGTTAGTGTAGCCAAACCTCTCAACCAACCTTCTCAAAAGGGTTACAGGTAATCCCATAAAATCCTTCTCTTTGAATATATTTCATTCAGTGTGAGTGGATAAAATTTTTGTTTCATAAGTAGCCCCAAAATTATGCATGCATTTCAGGGGATAATAATTGGCATGACTTCTTTACTCTAGCTTCATCTCCTTACATATTAATCTTATTCAACCTCAATATCTTACAAAGGGTCCATAATATAGGTTAATGGGAACTAGAATGGAAGGCTCTAAACAACCCTATGAAGCCTACATATACTACTTACAATGATATAATGGCCTTCTCATGAACAAAAGATTCACAATCAAGAAATTTCTGCTAGATTCTTCCACGGTGTGCCAAGCTGATCTTTTCAAACCTCAAGCCCTCACTTTATATTGGGAAAATATGGTTAATTTTGGTTGGGGTATCAATATGATATGCACAAGTGTATAAATCCCACTTGTTCCACTCACATCCCATACTGTCCATAGATTTCACATATTTTTTAGTATATTATTTAGGTGACCACAAGTTGCTAATGGGAAGAACATAGGTGCTTGTAGGTTTATTAAAGGGAAGGCATAAGAAAGGGTGGGATGTCATGGTTTGCTTCAAGGAAAGGCACACGAACCATTCAAAACATGGAAAAATTACACATAAACTATCCTAGGATTGTTGAGGTCATTTTTCAGTCAATGATATTGAATTGTAAAGTCTTTCTACTTCTGACTAAATTTTTCAAAATAACTTGAGTTTTCTTTAGCCTCACCTCTATTGAACCTACTATTTCTCAAGCTTATAATATACACTAACTCCTTGTTTCTCATTGTTTGGTATTAAAACTCGAAGAGGGGTCCACCACTTACTTTCTCAGAGGTATAAGGTTTTTGGATGATTGGTGATAACATCTTGTCTTGCGATAACAACTTGTGTTTCCATCAGGGTTTAGAGATGATGGTTTATTAATATGCTATAGATGACAATATTTTGATTATGTTCTCATGCATTATAAATTTGGATATCTAATGGAATTATTTATGATTGAAGTTTCCTTTAAATGTTGGTAGAAGAACAAACACTTGCTATCCTCATTTCTTTACTTAGAATATGATGCTGTTGGAGGTCTTGAACAATTAATTACATGTTATACATAATTGTATAGTTAATTGGTGTATTTTATATTGATGATGCATTTGTTCTCCTTATGGTTGTGCCATCTATGGCTTCACACACTATGCACATGTGGTTACTTTCACTTGCCTTCAATATTCGATGTAGTGTGTTTGATTACTTGCATGGTTTTGGTTGATTAGCCTTGTACTTGCTGGAACTTGTAACTTGGAATCCTATTGGTGTGATATGGTTATAATCCCTCTTATAGCATTGCCTTGTTTAGTTTGAAACACTCTTGGTTGTTTCTTGGTTCCCTATAGGCTAATTTGAATCAAGCCTCCTTATACATGTAGCATTCATTTGTTGGTTTAAGTATTAGCTTAGCACATTGTTTCTCCATCCTCATTTGTATAATATCATGCTTTGGTTGGTGTTGTTGTCCTATCTCTTTGGAATTAGTGTCACATTGTAGCATTTAATGGTTTGGATATTGTAATGTGTGTTGTATTTTGTTATTGTGGCATATAGTGGGGGGCTTGAGGTTGACATACCTAGAAAAATTATACCCCTTGTCATTTTCATTAAAATCATGATTGCTTTGGACTTTAGAAATTGGTAATTTTTTTGGGTTTCCATGTGAAACAAGTTTTTTTTTTCTAAGTAAAAGAAAATATATTAGCTTACAGAAGCATCATGCCAATACAATATTCAAAGTCTTCCTCCTTTTCCGCCACAAGCAGGGAAACCATAACAGGTGGCTTGCAAGAAAACTTAGAAAACATGACTAAAGATAGAAAACATGACGTGGCTAGTGCCATACACCAGAAAACATGGATAATGCTAGAAAACATAACGTGGTTGTTGCCATGCACCATAGAGTTTAGTAAAACCAAAATTAACTATAGCTGGTTCCTGTTGAAAAAAATGAGAGAGATGCTAGAGGTAAGGTTAATCCGAGCATCCTTCATTACTGTAGGTGAAGACAAACATTTGGCCGCAAGTCAGATAATGCTTCTTATCCGATGCACATGCCAGAGAATCGAACATGAGGTCCATGCATCTGTTGAGGATGATATGATTGTGAAGTTGTTCCTCCAGGTTTCGCTACATCTCAAAGATCAACTGAAGGTGGTCATCTGAGAAATGGTGTGGGTTGAGCAGGGGTTGCTCAATTTTCCCAACCATTGCCTCATGAGGAACTATGTTTGCATAAATTTTTTTTGGTGGAGTTTCTTCCATGGCCAGTCCATGGATAATATTTTAGGCTATCCAATCTGTTAGCCAAATGGGGGGAATTTATTCCTCAACCACACAACTTGGGTCCATTTTTGGGTGAGCTTGGGGACCGATGATGATGTAAGGCTCTGGAGGAGCTTCGAAAGTTTGCATATTGAGAGGAGGAAATTATTCATCAACTGGGAAGCTCCCAGAATAAAGCATGGTATAGGAAAGGAGAGGAGGTGAATTCAAAGCACTAATGGGAGGAGGAGGAATATTAAGACAATTATGGTTAGTACTAGGAGAGATGGTGGTTGGAATAGAGGGTTGTGAGGGATCAGGGAAGTTGTGCTGAACTATAAAGATGTAATATATCGGTCCTCTTTTGGGCTTACCCCGCTCTCTAGGCATAGTGGAAGAGTTACAAGAAAGGAGGGGGTAGGGTGGAAATTCAAAGTTCTGGTTCAAAGAAGAGCAAGCTAGAGACATAATGCCAGTGAGGTAAAGAATGATGAAGGTTACCAGCAGAGATATGGAAGCCACTAGATGGAGAGGAAAGTGCTCGCAATGAGGAGGCTTGGAATACTAGAAGAGCATGAGAGATAATGAAAAATATGAATGGGAGAGTTCCTGTGGGTGCTTACCTTCATAGAAGCTGATGAAGTGACTGAGAGGAGCACCATGAAGATGGAGGTGACACCAACCCAATGCCCCATACCTATTCCAGTGCTCCGTAGCTGGTTCACACGGGGAGCCATTAAATTTCTTGTGGCATACCAATGCACTAGCATTACTGTAGTGTGAATGAAAGTCATTTGAGTGAATTAGATATGGGGTTGGAAAGTGGGGGTATTAAATCCTTGCGCTGCATGAGTTCCATGTTGCTTTAGATGACCAATTGTCACCCCATCCGGCTGCATGAGTTCCATGTTGCTTTAGATGACCAATTGTCACTTCATCCTGGGGGGGGGGGGGTAGTATTGGAGAGCTAGCTCCTTGCATTGAAGCAACAACTGCAAGTCCTGAGATTTCCCTATGTTGAGGAAGATGGCTCTCAAATGAGAGGTTAATTCTTCATTAGACAACTCTTTCATGACCTTATTAGCTTCACGTCAAATGTGAGAAGTGATTAGAGTGAGTGATGGTTGAAGAAGGGCTTGCAAATTGTTTAGGGGACCCAAGAGGCACCAACTTGGAGTGATTTTCAATGGATCATTGCAATTAATGATTTTGGCTGCAAGATTGATGATTACTTTGGAGTCCCCTTGTATTATGAGGTGAGTCAGGCTGAAATCAAAATCCATTTGGATTCCTCTGACAAGGCCCCAAAGTTCAACAAAGTTGTTCGTTTTGTTTCCCAAATGTTCAGCCATGAGGTACTGAATGTGACTAGAGTTGCCTCTAATAACAACTCCATATCCTTCTAGACAAGGATTTCCCTTGGAAGCACCATAAAAGTTGACCTTGTAAAATCCTTGGGGGGGGAACCCATGAATGGGAGCTTGATGAGGAGGCTCTTTAGGGAGGTTTCAGGACAAATAGGTTGATAGGTAGGGTCAAATGCTAGGTAGATAGGATGTATGACTCAAGGGGTTCAAAGGGAAGGTCTTCCTGGGTCCAGGAGTGGGCTTGGATGTTTTATTGAACATTCTTGTGGATAGTGGACCAAAGGATAGAGGGGGGAGGGGAAAGGCCTGGGAGTGGAAAATTTGATGATTCATTTCTTTCCACAATTTCCATACAATGAATCCTGGAAGCAGTTTCCAGATTATGTTTAGTATGGGGCTTTTGTAGGGTCCATTTCCCCAATTTATGATGGTATTTATGATGTTGTTTCTTTCTCTACTGGTTTTTCTCATGCTTTAAGAGGCCCGATCCCAAATTAACCCACTAGTAGGGAATTGGTTGAGAATGTGCTCCATGGTTTCTTCCTACTGTTGACAAAGATGGAAGATTGAGGGTCTTATGGAACCTCTTTGCTTGATATTATCCCAAGTCAATATTTTATTTTGAACTAAAAGTGAGAGAAAAATGGAATTTTGTTTCCATAGTTTGGATTTCCAAATGATGTTCCACAAGTGCTCTTTCAATAGGTTGTGGAAGTTTTCCTGTAGATGATATCCCTCTTTGATTGTGAAGGTTCTATTAGGGGTATACCCCCAATGAAGAATATCTAGATCCTCACTGATGCAGATCTTCCTTTGGTTTACCATGTCTCTCCAAAAATGTATATCACAAGATGCCGACACATGGAGGTCTTGAGGGAACATTTTCCAGCTGTGCCAAGGAGGGTGAAATGGGACATCAATCCATAGGCTTGCCACTTCGAGGATGTTCAAATATTGGATGTGACCATGATAGGGGTGAAGGTAATCCTTTGATTGCAGTGGGGGTTATTGCTGCCAAGAGTCCGTCCAAAACAAATCATTTTGACCATTTCAGATTTCTCAAAAAGCATGAGCCTAGATCAGTGGTCGATTTTTCCATGCTGAATTCCATATTTTAGAGCCTTGTATTTGATATTTCATCTTAATGAGATGTGATTGAGGGGTTTGTAGAGTGTACTTGTGTTTCCATAGTTTGTCCCATAGTTATGTTGGATATTTGAGCCATCGCCACCAAATATTTTCCCCCATTGTGTTGTTTATCTTTCCTAGGTCTTAGAGGCCTAATCCACCCAAGGATTTTGGTTTACAGACTTTGTCCCAGCTGACTAGGGCCCATTTTTTGTTGGGATTGTGACCATGGCAGAGGAAATTTATCTGTAGGTTCCTTATACTTTTGATGATAGTTTGTGGGGACGCAAGGGAGGAGAACATGTAGGTAGGGATAACTTGAAGCACATATTTTAGGAGGATTAGCCTAACTAGGAGGTTGATGGATATGAAGGTCCAATTTCTTAGGCGATTGGAAATAGAGAGGATAAGGGAGTCCTAGGAAATATTGTGGGAAACAGAGTTTGAAAGGGGGAGTCCCAAGTAGTGGGGCAGAAGGGCACATTTTGGTATGCTTAGCAGGTGAGAGATATGAAGTTTAATTGCTGGGGGAGTGTTGGAGAATAAGAGTTGAGATTTATCCAAATTGAAGGAGGTGCTAGAGGCCTCACTGAAGTCATTGAGAATGTTTTTGAGCTTACTGGATTCCTGTGCGGTGGGAGAGTTCATGAGCATGGTATCATACACAAAATGGCTGTGGGAGGAATCAGGTTGTAGCCCATGATATGGAGGCCTTGAATAGGGCCATCAAGAATATAGGCTTTGATGTAACGACCTAAGAATTTTTCCATGATGATAAAAATAAAGGGGGAAAGGGGGTCCCCTTGTCGAATGCCTCGGGTAGGGGAGAAGGGTTGTGAGGGGATTTCATTAACAAGAATGGAGAAGAATACATAGGATATGAGATTCATTATCCAAGAAATCCAGTCACTATCAAAGCCAAAGGCTAGTAGGAGCTAGTAGGAGCTAGTAGGAGATCCTTCATGTAGTACCAACTTAGTTAACCAAAATCCTTTGAGAGGTCAAGTTTGATGAGAATAACTAGGGTACGAGTGGTATTGAGTGAGTGGACGACATCATGAACCAGAATGAAACTATCTATGATTTGACTTCCCTGCACATAGCCTGATTGTTCGTTGGAGATCATGAAGGGGAGAACAGGCTTGAGACGTAGAGAAATTACCTTGGAGATGATTTTGTAAATTAAGTTGCAGAGCACTATCAACCTAAAGTTCTTCGTATTATTAAATCGTTCCTCCTTGGGAATGAGGGTGAGAAAAATGGAATTTAGAGCAGGAATAACTTTGCCAGAACTACGTGATTCCTCTACCAACTACCAAACATATTCACAGATCATTGGCCAATAGTGGCGAAATAAGTTTGTGGTGAAACCGTCCTTGACTACTTGATCCACTTCTGCCTACGTGATGGGATGCATTAGGGCATGATTCTATTTTGGAGTGATTAGGGATGGAATATGTTGAGTGATACGATTAATGTATGGAGTTGTATCAATGGGAGGCCATGATAGAAGCTCCTTGTAATAATTAACCAACTCAGTTGCTATTTCTTCATGGTTCAGAATGATATTACCTTGAGCATTTTAAAGTTTTGTGATGTGATTGATAAAGTGCCCATGGATCATGGAGCGATGAAAGAACTTGGTATTCTTTTCTCCCTCCTTGAGCCATTGCATGCGAGATTTATGTTTCCATAGAATTTCCTCTTTCTTTTGTCATTCTTCAAGTTTCTTATTTAAGCGTTCTTCCTCTTGTTGCTGGGCTTCCGTGTGATTTGATAGAATTACCTCCTGCTGAATGTCCTCTAGTCTCTACTCTAAATCTTTTTTCTCTTGAAAAATATTTCCAAAGACTTCCTTATTCCAATGACAGAGTTGTTTCTTGAATTTTTTTAGTCTTTGATGGAATCTGTACATCTTGGTGCCATGAATAATCTCCACATTGGACCACTAGGTGTGGGATAGCTCAAGAAATTCTGGATGGGTTAACCATAATTTTTTAAACCTGAAGGTTTTGAACTTAGGAGTAGCTATCATGTCCATCCAAAGTTGGACCGGCCATGGATCCAATCCTGATTTTGGGAGGATAGTGGCTTCCACCATGGGTCCTTCTAGCATTAGGGTTTCTGAAATTAGAAAATGATCTAGCCTACAAGCTATTTGCTGGGGTCCAGAACGTTTATTGGACCAAGTAAAGGGACAATTTCATGTTTCAATTTCCACTAGTTTGAGGTGCTCAATGAGGTCCCTAAGCTTGATGCTATCCAGGTCGAGACGCTTCTTGCCTCCCCTTTTTTCTTCAAGGGTGAGGATGATATTAAGATCCCCTCCTACTATATAGCGCTTGTGACCTACTAGAGCACCAATATAGGATAAGTTGTTGAGGAAATGATCTTTATCTTGACTACTCTACAGACCATAGGCAATGATCATTACTTTGTATTTGCTGGAACAAATGACTCGATAATGAGAGGTGAGGGTACTGACAATAGAGATTGCTTGATCAATAACGACTATGGTAGGATTCTGGAGGATGGCTAGACCCCCTGCTACCCATTTCAAGTCAATATAGACAAAGTTACAATGGCACCAACATCTTTTGAATAGTTCCTCACCTATGTCTCCTACACATTTGGTTTCTTGTAGCAGGAGAATGTCCAGATCCTCAGACTTAATGCAATTACGAAGAGTCCTTTTTTTGGATCTCCCATTTAGGCCCCTAATATTCTAGGTTATGATCTTCATCATTAACAGTTGCGTGGGGTGGAAAAGAAACTATTGGTGAGACATTGGATCTGACCCGAGTTGATCATATAGTTCCCTTCTTCCTTTATCAGTTGTTGAGATGATTTGTGCCCTCATATCCTACTTTCTTTTGGATTCATTCTGGAATCTAGGTCTGGGTCTGGATTGATGCCCAGCCTAGAAGTGGCTCCATCTAGGGATGATCCGAACTCTAGAGACTCACACTACCAAGGAGCAATTTTTTCATCCTAGGGATTTTTACGAGGATATGCAGATAAAAGGAAAACAAGTTTTCAATAGCAGGAGGATTTCTCTTTAGATATGAGGCCATCCCTTACCTTTTATCTTCTTCTTTGGGAAGCCATGCAGTTTTATTCCGATCTCTCATCTCCTCTCAGTCTTTAGAAAGCAATGGTATTCTAAGTGAGGATGAAGATGAGCCATACTTTATATGCAGTAGTCCTATTTAGAGATGGATCAATCAGGCTTGTGGCTATTCCTTCCAGTAGGATTGTCTCCCTCCCACCCACCTCCATGAGTTTCTTTCCATGATTGATTACATGCTTATTTATGCGCATGATTATTTTTTCCCTGAATTATCTTTGCTGTACTACATGACTAAGCACACATGGAGATACCTTGATGAAATGTTGATCAAGTGGTTTCACTGGTTGTATGACTTCACCTGATATATTTAGGGTTTTGATATTTATGGGCCATGGGCCCCAGGTAAGTAGGTAGGTCATTTTCTTTCTTGCATTTTCATTTGCTTGTTCATGGTAGTTTAGTTGCATTTATTTATATTTGCATGTCCATATTTCATTTACATATTTCTTTATTGCATCTATGCATAGTTTCTTTACTTCATTTGCTTGAATCATGTTACATGTTAGTTAGAATCTTTTTGGAAAAAATGGAAAATTTTCTTTTTAATGCATAGTTGGATTTTGAATTCTTTTATCATATGAATAAAGGGGTGAGTGTGCCACCTTCGATACCCAACATTTTTCATTTCAGTGTGTGTAGGCACAGGTATTACCAGGAGATTTTTTTGTTTTCATGTACTCTACAACGAGCACATGTCCCCAAGTAGGAGCCAGATGTTACCCCCCATTTCTAGGGGTAACTAAGGAGATGATGTCTTGAGGCCCACGAGTTAGATGATGCACCTCCTCTCATTTCACACTTGGAAACATGAATGTTTTCTTTGGAGGAACTTGGGCAGTATGAGAGGGTCATATTGAAATCCCTTGCACCTCAATGTTGGCCTTGGGAGCCCTGGATGTCATATCCTATCCCTTGACATCACCATTTGATGGGGTTTGATGGTGATGTGATATGGTTTGACGGAGAGAGATGCATTTCTTGTCACCCTATCACATGATGAGGTGACACATGGCCTTTGGAGTTCCAACTATTTGCACCTAGAGGCCCACGTCTCTCTTGTAGGCCTAAAATCACCCTTTAGGGCACAACATCACCCTTTAAAGGGATTAATTTATGTGGTTTTGTGATATTAAGTTGTGTTGAGCCTCTAAATTGACATCCCCAATACCCTATTATACTCCTCATCTATACCTTTTTGGCTTACCTAAGCTTGGATAAATGACAAAGAACACTACCATTATCCATTGATGAGGTCATAAGGTAAAGTATAATTAATTCATTCATTTTTGTGGTTTATTGAGCTAGGATACTAAATGTTTCATGTACTAATGTTTTAATTTGCCATGTATAACCTTTGACCTCTAGATGAGTCCATCCTTTCTGTACCAGCTCAACCATCCGATACTTATGTGCCAGATTGCCACTATCCGAATCCGGTACCAAGTGCACCTTCCATTCAGATCCGGTACCGAATCTCACCTGTTGCGATCCGGTACCAATGGCTGCAGACTGTCGTGATCCGATACCAACTGCTTGTGCACTGTTCGGATCCGGTACCATTTGCCGAATCTCACTTGTCACGATCCGGTACCAATATAGGAAGCAAAATATACCAAGTTTAGCTCTAGATCGTACTAAAGATAATTGTTGGATGTTTGTTGAATCATTAAAGATCTAGCAAGGTTATGATAAGCTTGTTTGCTTATTGCTTCATCCTCATAAACTTCGTGTCATGATGATGAAGCTTAAAATATGTAACCAAATATATAAATTTGACAATTGACTGATTTGCTAAAGATTTCACCTCCTTGTGTTTCACGACTAAGATTGTTTAAATAGTCATGGAAAGGATGGTGGAAGTAGTAGAGAGTTAGTATAATCCAGCATGTGAAGCAGCGTTACATATTGTAGAACATATTCTGAGTTGAAGTTTAATAGAAGGATGTCATTTATTTCCAGGTCTTGATCATTTATGAATGAATGTGAGTTGAGTTGTTAGCATAGTTTAATTCTATGTTTGAAATTTAAGTAAGAGGAATGTGTGGATTGAAAGAAAGATTACTGTAGACTCCAGTCGCTGACCTGTTGAAGCGGCAAGGGCCCACTGCCCAACAAAGGTCAACATCCTTATAGATTAGTGTTAGTAGTTGATCTCAATAGTATAGATGTTATATTAGTTGAATCTTAATTCTTTCAGATGATAGCAGTATAGTTTAGACTAAGATTTCGATTATACGATTGTTTGGAGATCTTTACTTACTCTGTTTTGCATATGTTTTGTTTTTGTTTTTATGAATTTGATTTTGTTTCATGGACATAAATGTTGGCAGTAGTATTCAGAAATATTTGAAGGAGAACTAGTGAAGTTTACAACAACACATTGTGAACCAAAGCATACTCAGTATAATGACTATTGAACTACCCATGCTATGTCTTGATGATTGATGTGTGATTTCCCTTTCAGAAGTGTGATTGCATAGTTAGTTTTCTGGGTTAGATAACAGAGTTGATCTGTCAAAGAACTCCATATCATATTTGCATGTGCCATAATGGAGTAGATAGCCCCTTGTGAAAGACAACCAAAGTGTGTTTTGATTTGCTAGTTTGTTTTGTCTCCAACATGCATAATCTAGAATAGTTCTATACTCATGACATTAGAATTACCTTTCTTACTAGTGTCTTGCAACTCTGTTGATTACGAATCCCAGATTGATAATTAATGAGTGCATTATACTAAACATATAAGTAGCATGCCATTTTGGCGCCGTTTCTAGGGAGTTGCAAACAGTAGGAAGTGATTTTTAGCTTAGATTGTTTGCATAGTTTTTGAAAGATTTTAAAGGCTCCTTGAGGGATGAATATAAAACGTTTAAGACATGAGTGAAGAGCCATGCAGCCACTAGAGTGGGGTTCTCCGAAGCCAGGTTTCCTTCTTACCTTCTAGATAAAATTAGGATTTCAATTTAGTTAATAATCAAATTTCCATTTTATGCATAGATATAGAGATAATAAGGGTAGATTTGTGAGCTCTAAAGATTCAAAAACAACTCCCACCACTAATCCATTAACACTGGTGCAGGAAAAATTCCACCAGGAGAAAGTTCAAGGGGAGCCAACGAGGCTCCAGAAGAAGAACCTAAAATGGAAGAATCAACATTGGGGTGGGCGGAACATGAATCTGTTGAACATACATGAGACACACAAAATCTAGTTTATGAACCATCTATCAGTGGAATGGCAGAAGAAGAAGGAAATGCAGCCACTGAGACTGAGACCTTTGGGTTTCCAATCTTGGATATTTCCAGAAACATCAACATGAAGAATATCCCACTATCATCATTACCCACTTTCAGAGGTATGTCAACTGAAGATCTAGATTTATTTTTATTCGAGTTTGACATATTATGTAGAAGCTATAACTACTCAGACGATGCCCAAAAACTTAAGCTCTTTCTCGCCACAATGAAAGATTCATCCTTAAGATGGTTCATGAGTTTAAGAGAAAATACAATCCTCTCTTGGGATCAGATGAAAGACACATTTTTACGGAAATACCAAGACTATTGTAAGGATAATGCTAAAAATGACATTTTTAAAATGCAACAAACAGAAGATGAAAGCCCTCAAGACTACTTAGAAAGGTTCTTATACAACTACCAGAAATCAAAATTATTCACCACAAACCCAGCTGTTGTAAGAACCGTATTTTTGAAGGGTATTAGAGATGACTGCATAGAAGTTTTAAATTTGTTAAGTTCAAGAGATGTGCACCAAAAGCCTTTTGCATAGATTGCAGATTACTGTAGAATATACTCAAGAGGACAAGCTAAAACATGAAAAGCACTAAGAGATTCTTTTAGTAGAAATACAAGACAAAGCTCAGGAACTGTCACCATAATTGAGTTAGGAAACTTATTAGAGAACTTAAAAAAAAACATCTTGAGCACAATCAGTAACCAGTTAAATACCCTAAAACTGAAAAAGAAACAAGAAGAAGAGATTGTTTTAGAAATCTTCTGTCCTAGATGCCGAAAGAAGCATGGTGAGAAAGAATGTCCATTAAATGTCATAGAAATTTGTGGCCTGTGTACACTAGATCACCCCACATCCGAGTGTCCAAATTTTCTTGAACTACAAGCCATGTACAGGGGAGGAGGAGTCTCAAAAAAACAATCATACCCTTCCAGAAGACCTTGGAGATCACAAAACTCCAATGCATTTTATGATCCTAATGCACAGTATCAACAAAAACAATGGGGTCCTTCCCCAATGACCTATCCATAGTGGACACCTCAACAAGCTCAAACTCAACCTTGGCAACAAGGTTGGAGGGGGCCTGTGTTTGGGAATCCCTCTTACCCTACATATCCACAGTATCCTGTAAACATTTCCCAATTACTACCTGGATTTAACCCATCATAGATGCAATATTTACTCCCACCTCCTATACAACATCAATTTACAACCCCCTTGAACCCTAACCACCAACACCAAGTACCTATAAATGCCAATCAACAGCCACAAAACCAAGCCGCCCAAAACCCTCCGAGACCAATAGAAATCCTTGCCCAACCAATCCCTAACCCCAATAATCGACCCACCCACCCTGTGCAGAATGCAAAAGTTCAAACCTTTCCCACCTATGAAATTCAACTACGATAAGGGAAAGTTGTAAATCAATCAAATCCTGTAGTAATAATTCAGGAAGAAAATGATAATCATTATGAGGAAGAAAACACTCAAACCACCCCTGTAGAAGAAGAGACTTCCCCTCCTATTCCAATCACTTCTCAGTCTGTACGAGTACCTCAACAAGTTAATCTTCCACCCTACCCCGAAAGACTATTAGTGAAGAAACCTGACCCACCCTTGCACAAAGATATAGAGGATGAATTACGAAATGTATGTATAAAAATACCTCTGCTGCAAGCCATTAAGGATATCCCCATATATGCCAAAATCATAAGGGATATTTTCCTTAAGAAACTAGGAAGAAAGAAGAAGGAACCTCCCCTTGTTCAGGTGGTGGGGCAATTATCTGAATTTATTTCTAAAATTCCATACAAATATAATGACCCTGGGAACCCTGTAGTCACTGTTGAAATTAATGGTATTTCTTTACCAAACACACTCATTGATTTGGGTGCAACAATTAATGTAATTCCTTTTGACACTATGGAAAAGCTCCAAATCAACCAGTTAAGACCAACCCAAACCATGATAGAGTTGGAAGATAAGTCAGTCATTAGCCCTGCCGGAAGTCTAGATGATGTCATAGTCACTCTAGCTTCTTGGGAATATCCAGTAGACTTTTTAGTCATCTATTCTAAATCATCATCCAAACCAGGACACCCTCTAGTTCTTGGCCATCCTTGGTTGGCCATAGCAGATGACTTTATCAGTTGTCGGTCTGGTGAGATTACTATATCCAATGGCATCCATAGCCACAAGCTTGTCCTCTTTCCTCCTACCCAACTGGCATAGGAGATACCTGTCTGGTTAGAAAACCCTTATGGAGAAGAAGATTGCATCAGACCCCTGTTAACACTTGAACAGGTAAAAGGAATGCAAGAACAATCATATGAACAAGTCTTAAGTTTATTTTTGGCTGATACAAATTGTATTGAATATCCGAGGTCTTTTGCAGAGTTGTCACACATTTTCAGTTCTGAATTTCAACAAACTTGGCACCCTGATATCACTCAATAGTATACTTTATCACCAGCTCCCTCAGAGAAGGAAAAAAGTACTAAACTTGTTGAGATCAGCCTAGGAAAACCCTTGTATATCAACTCTAGTTTGGAACCAGAACAAAAGACACAAGTAATTGAAATGCTCCAAAGACAATTTGATGCCTTTGCATGGGATTATGCAGACATGAAAGGCATTCAACCTGACACATGCACACATCATATCTACACTAATGACCAAATCAGACCACTTAGACAACCTCAGCAAAGGATGAATCCATCCATTAAAGATATTGTAAAAGAGCAATTGCAAAAACTCCTTCAAGCCAATCTCATATACCCCATTTCAGATAGTCAATGGGTGTCTCCACTTGTCATAGATCCCAAGAAAAATGGTAAGTGGAGAATATGTGTAGACTTCAGGGAGTTGAACAAAGCCACCATAGGGATTATTTTCCCTTACCATTTATTGATCAGGTGTTGGATACCTTGTCCGGAAATAAGTATTTTTCATTCCTAGATGGTTTTAGTGGTTATAAACAAATACCAATAGAACCCGAAGACCAGGAGAAGACCACTTTCACCTGCCCATGGGGAACCTATGCTTATAAGATTTTTCCTTTTGGACTTTGCAATGTCCCAACCACTTTTCAAAGGGTTTTCCTAGCCATTTTATCTGATTTGACCAATGATTGCATGGAAGTCTACATGGATGACTTTACAGTCCATGGAAAAGACTTCCAGGAATCTTTGACCAGTCTAGAAAAAGTCTTGATTAGGTGTAAGGAAACTAATCTTTCCCTAAGTAATGAAAAGTCAAAGATGATGCTCACTGAAGGTATTGTTTTGGGACATCACATCTCTAGTTCTGGAATGAGAGTTGATCCTACAAAGATTCATATTATCACACAAATTAGAATACCTTCCTCACAAAAGGAAGTTCGTAGCTTTTTAGGGCATGCTGGCTACTATAGAAGATTCATTCCGAATTTTACAAGCCTAGCTACCCCTTTATTCAAGTTATTATCTAAAGAAGCTGAATTTAAGTGGGATGATGAATGCCAAATATCTTTTGAGATTCTAAAACAAAAATTGTCAACTACCCCTATATTAAGAGGACCAAATTGGTCCCTTCCTTTTCATATCTGTATCGATGCCTCAGACATAGCTCTTGGGGAAGTTCTTGGACAAAGGGAAAATCAAATGCCTTATGCTATTTACTTTGTCAGTAAAAATATGTCTCCAGCTGAAGTTAATTATACGGTCACAGAAAAACAATTGCTAGATGTGGTCCATGCTATCAATAAATTTAGACACTATATTACAGGATATGAAGCTTTTGTACACACTGATCATTCAACCATCAAATTCTTAATGAACAAACCTGTAACAAATCCTAGAGTTACAAGATGGCTGTTATTATTACAAGAGTTCAATATCAACATTATTGATAGACCTGGTAAGGATAATCTTGTGG
>SNQJ01S0014678.1:269221-309557 GCA_010110895.2 Picea sitchensis
ACGAGACCAAATGCCACTTCAAGCCCAAGTAGTCATTGAGCCTTTTGAGAAATGGGAATTAGATTTTGTAGGGCCCATTAACCCTGCATCTAAAAAGAAAAAGTACATACTTGTATGTACTGACTATGTGACTAAGTGGGTTGGAGCAAAAGCTTTACCAGCTGCAAGTGAACAATCAGTGGTAGATTTCCTTTTTAATGACATCTTTACTAGATTTGGTGTACCTCGAGAAATTATGACTGATTAGGGAACTCAATTTACCTCTTATCTAGTCAAAGCTGTTACAAAACAGTACCAAATTAAACACAGGAAATCTAAACCCTACCATCCACAAGCAAATGGACAAGTAGAATCTACCAACAAAGTTATTGAGTCCATTCTTACCAAAATAGTACAACAACACCACAAGGACTGGGCTGACAGATTACTATAAGCCTTATGGGCTTATAGAATCACCTGGAGGAATACAATAGGACATACACCCTACGAGTTGGTGTATGGGAAGCAGGTACTTCTCCCCATAGAATTCTAGATCAAAACCTTCAGGACTGCAGTACAAGTTGGCATGAACTTGGATGAAGCCCAACAACAAAGACTCTTGCAGTTTAATGAGTTGGATGAAATCAGGCAGGAAGCACTTCAAAGAACTACCCTCATTCAAAAGCAGAGAACAAAATGGCATGACAAGTATCTCGAAAAGAAAAATTTTCAACAAGGAGATTGGGCCCTGTTGTATGACAACAGATTCAAAAACTTGAAAGGTAAGTTAACTACTTGTTGGATGGGACCTTACAAAATTGACACTGTCTATGATAATGGTTCAATCAGGATAAAGACAATTGATGAACAACAAACACCACTACTTGTGAATGGTCACCGATTGAGAATTTATAACAAACCCCTATCAAAAGAGGAATTTTTGTCTCGTATACTACATAATTCAGATATGCAGGTGATCAGTAAGGAAGGAGACCTTCCTACTGATCCACATTGATTTATTAGCTTATTTTTAAAACTTTTGTACATAGGTGTGGATTGTGTTTTGTTAATAAGCTGAAGGTAACAAGGGATTCTTACCTCCTTTTGTTTTACTTTCGCATTTTATCTTTGAAAGTATATTTCTATAATTTATTTGATCCTTCAAGAACTTGCTAAACATCAGTTTGTAGGCATCAACAATACTTTTTTCTGCTCTGGTACCAGTAGTCCTGTGCTGGTCCGGTACCAGAAGTCTATTCTTATACAATACTACCAGGACACATCACCTAATTGACAAGGAATGCTACACATATTTCAAAATATTATGTCAATTAATATGAAGTATGAAGCCATGCAATGACCACTTAAGATGGAACCAAGAAGCCGAATGCAGCATCAAATGGCAGCCCTTATGAAGAAATAATTTCTTTTGGTTTTGTTGCTGACTAAAGGGAAGTATCTTTAATTTCTTTTGGTTCTATTGCTAAAATGAAGAATTTTTAATTTCTTTCGGTTCTGTTGCTTGACAAAGAAGACATAATCTTTACCTATGATTGTTAAAAGAACCATGCTTAATCTGCTTCAAAGTCTAGAGGTTGCCTTTATCCAGTATTTCAACATGATTAAACGGATACAAACTATATTAGCCTACAAGTAACTATCTCACCTTAACTAGACTTCAATAATATTCATTGGATTATCTTTTCTAAAGAGTAACATATGAGTATATGAACACTCTCTGTCAAGGGCACACTAGGAAATTTTTTATGGAAGAGGATGTATCAGTATCCTAAGGTAACTTTAGGTCATTCTCTTATGGACAAAATCAGACAAAATTATACATCTGGATCCAATGTGCAATACAAAAGTTTATTTTTCCTTCAGACAAATCTTTAAAGACATCCAAATAAGAGAATACACCTTCCAACCCAATACCACCTTAGCCTGTCAAAAGGTTTTCAGACGAGCCTCCCATGTCACCATGCAAAAGCGCTCTTTAATAAAAATCGAAATAGGTGACTATGGACAAGAAGCCTATGATGGAAAAAGGGTTTAAGAGACTAAACCGCTGAGATACTGAACAGGTCTGTCGGCAATGGGTACTGGTTTGTGGTATGACTAGGAAAACCCATCAGGGTACTGAACATGCCTACTGGAAATGGGGCATTCTGCCTGGGAAAGGAATGTCTATCACTAATTATCACAAATACCCCACTAGAGTACTGAACAGGCTTGCTGGTAGTGGGTTCTGGTTGAAAAATGTCTCATCTATACTTGTTTGATTAAAAAATTCACTTTTGTCATCTAAACAATGAACACTACAAGCAAATCTCATTGTTAACATTTATGAGATACAACTCCAGATTAATAAACAAAGATAATTATTACAAGCAAATGTCCATTTGAGAATTACCCTAAGTCAATTTCCTTACCGGTCTGACATCTAAAGCCTACATTACCTAAGAAGGAAACTTCTTAAGAGTGGAGCCCTAACTAGGGAGTCTAATCTACTTATACTTTGAAATTTATCCATAACATCTAATGATAGTAAATCTCTGAAGCAAGTTAGGTTGGATNGTCTGACATCTAAAGCCTACATTACCTAAGAAGGAAACTTCTTAAGAGTGGAGCCCTAACTAGGGAGTCTAATCTACTTATACTTTGAAATTTATCCATAACATCTAATGATAGTAAATCTCTGAAGCAAGTTAGGTTGGATCTGTTCTTCTGGGAAAAATATAAAAACCTCCCTATTTTCACTGCTAAATGCTACCCTTGTTAATAAGTCATCAAAAGAAAGGCAATTTCAATTTTTTTTTAGGCATGTGATCATATGCTAGGTGATAAATGTACCTTTGGAATTTGATTTGGTTTCCTTTCTCTTATCATCTTTTCTCCATTGTGATACAAAGTGTTGAATCTTCTTGCATAAGAATATGCAACATCCTTGGCATGGGGGAGGGTCAAAGAGCTTCTTTAGAACTCTTTTTCAGACTCACATCTCATCTTCAGAAACCAACATGATCACCCTACAACCCTGTAGAACCAGACACAAAAGAAGATAAACACAGAATAAACAAGTTTCATGAAGTACAGGAAATTCCAGTACCAAGCTTCCAGAAAAATCCAGCCTAAAAAGATGAACTCTAACAATCTACAAGCTTCAAATACAAAGGCAGTCCCATATGTTATGGGTATTGATCATACAATGGTAAAAGCAAAGGTAACATGGTATTATTTATTTTCCTTTGCTTATAAAACTACAATAGGTATGAAAATGTATACTAGATCTTATGACCTTAGTGTTAAAACCATGCACCTAACTTTCACTCCCTCATACCCATATGCCTAACCTTAATCAATCTTCTCATCACATAAGCGCTTGAAAATGATTGAGGGCAAAATCACATCAAAAGTGTGAATATGAAGCATGTCTAGTAATGATGAGCCACTCAGAGGTCCAATCACCTATCCCAAACAACAATGATGCTTCAACACCCAACGTTCCATCCCCATCATTATGCTAACGGGCAGAAATGAAATGACTTATCTGGGTGGTGAAGCCATCCAGATGAGCCTCATCTTATCTTAATTTTCCTTTGCGGCATATTTTCTTAAACTCACCATCCGAATTAGCGACGCCATCACCATAGTTGTTTTGCCATTACCAACTTTTCTCCAGTTCCGAGCTTACTCCTCCCTATGATCTCCGGTACCAAACCCTTACCCTCATCAGCTGACTAAATCCTTGCACTACAACCCGATTTTTTTCTCACAATTTATAAAGATGGTTGTAAGTAGACATGAACTGGTCTTCTAGATTTATAGAGAGACCGAGGAGTTCCAACTGTGTAGAGAGAAGTATGCTAAAGTGGAATGGATGCCATTTTTGGAGAAATTCACAGGCTGGCATGAGAAGGTAGCTCACACATTTATTCAGGGTTACGATGGAGAGATTGCGCACATAGGTAATCTGCAGCTAATAATCAATGAAGCAACCTTAAGGGAAGTCACGAGATTACCTAACATAGGAGCCAAGTATTTTAAAGGAGTAGGAATCAACAAGGAAATGTGCCAATGATTTTTGAAAGAAGACCATCAACACCCTGATTGGAAAAAGGGGATTCCAAGGAACTATATCAAGGAAGAATATCATCCAATGCTTGCTAGTCTTCAACAATTCCTCACTTGTGAGGGAATGTATGTTGTAACCTTCATATATCAACTTAGGCTTCTATTACACTTTGAAGGAGGCCCTGAAATTGATTTCCCATATTTTTTATGGATGAGTCTAAACAATATGGTAAGAGGTGTCAAATCCCTATCCAAAACTGAGAAGACTAGCATTTACCATCAAGGTCTTATTAAGATGTTAGTTTTACATGAAATCAAGAAGAAAAGGATTAGCTGGAAAATCCTCATCACTCAACACCTTCCCACAGAAAAAAAACCTGTAGAGGAAGCCCAACTTGCTCCAGAGAAAGATAAGGAACCTAAAAAGAAAAAGGGCAAGAAAGATAAGGTAACTCCATCATCATCCAGAACAGTGAGCCAAAACAAAAAAGCTAGTAAACAAGCAGGGCCCTCTTCCACAGTCAATAAGACTTTTAAAAGTCAAGAATCAAAAGGTAAAACCAAATTAGTAGAGGAGACTTCAATAGTAGCACTTGAGGAGAAGGGTCATAAGACAAAAACTGTGAGGAAAGGGAAGAATAACTCAGAAAATAAAAGTGAACAGTCTATAGAGCAATCCCCTGTAACCATTCCACAAATAGAAAAGAAGAAAATGAAGCCCGTGAGCACCCCTAATCCAGTAACCCCTTGTAAAAGAACCACAAGGAGCATGGCAAAGAAAGGAAAAGCAGTTGTTAGTCCTCATACACATGAAGATCCAATAGATCTTACCTCCCCTTTTGAAGACCTATCAGTCCAGGATGACATCCCTAGTTTGACCGGGGAATAAGTCACTATTACTTTATGTGGGATGAGGGAGGGAGTGGAGGAAAGAGAATAAATCTAGACAGAAACAATGGAGTCAACAAGAACCTTAACTAAAGCACAAATGAAGAAAAATATTGGGGAGCTGCAAAAACAAAACCAGGAACTCAAACAAGAAGTGAAGGAATACCAACTATTGGATAGGTATATCAAAAAGAAAAACGAGCAACTGAAGGTAACCAACCAACAATTTCAATATGAACATGAAGATACTTCTAATAAGCTCAATAAGGTACTAAGACTCTTACAATACATTAGGGTCATAAAAAGGGAGATGAAAGCAGAAGCCTCAGCCATCAACATCATTGATCCACAGAAGTAAGGAATGGAGTCTCAAATTTTGAAAATTTTTGGGTTTGTTTCAGTTGCATGAGGACATGCAATGGTTTTGGCATGGGGGAATGTTGAGCCTCTAAATTGACATCCCCACTACCCTATTATACTCCTCATCTATACCTTTTTGGATTACCTAAGCTTGGATAAATGACAAAGAACACTACCATTAGCCATTGATGAGGTCATAAGGTAAAGTATAATTAATTCATGCATTTTTGTGGTTTATTGAGCTAGGAGACTAAATGTTTCATGTACTAATGTTTTAATTTGCCATGTATAACCTTTGACCTCTAGATGAGTCCAACCTTTCTGTACCAGCTCAGCCATCCAGTACTTATGCGCCAAATTGCCACTGTCCGAATCCGGTACCAAGTGCACCTTCCATTCAGATCTGGTACCGAATCTCACCTGTCACGATCTGGTACCAATGGCCACAGACTATCGCGATCCGGTACCAACCACTTATGCACTGTTCGGATCCGGTACCATTTTCCGAATCTCACCTGTCACGATCCGGTACCAATATAGGAAGCATAATATACCAAGTTTAGCTTCAAATCGTACTAAATATAATTGTTGGATGTTTGTTGAATCATTAAAGCTCTAGTAAGGTTATGATAAGCTTGTTTTCTTATTGCTTCACCCTCATACACTTCGTGTCATGAGGATGAAGCTTAAAATATGTAACCGAATATATAAATTTGACAATTGACTGATTTGCTAAAGATTTCACCTCCTTGTGTTTCACAACTAAGATTGTTTAAATAGTCATGGCAAGGATGGTGGAAGTAGTAGAGACTTAGTATAATCCAGCATGTGAAGCAACGTTACATATTGTATAACACATTCTGAGTTGAATTTTAATAGAAGGATGCATTTATTTCCAGGTCTTGATCATTTATGAATGAATGTGAGTTGAGTTGTTAGCATAGTTTAATTCTATGTTTGAAATTTAAGTAAGAGGAATGTGTGGATTGAAAGAAAGCTTACTGTAGACTCCAGTTGCTGACCTGTTGAAGCGGCAAGGGCCCACTACCCAACAAAGGTTAGCATCCTTATAGATTAGTGTTAGTAGTTGATCTCAATAGTATAGATGTTATATTAGTTGAATCTTAATTCTTTCAGATGATAGCAGTATAGTTTAGACTAAGATTTCGATTATATGATTGTTTGGAGATCTTTACTTACTCTGTTTTGCATATGTTCTGTTTCTGTTTTTATGAATTTGATTTTGTTTCATGGACATAAATGTTGGCAGTAGTAGTCAGACATATTTGAAGGAGAACTAGTGAAGTTTACAACAACACATTGTGAACCACAACATACTTAGTATAATGACTATTGAACTACCCATGCTATGTCTTGATGATTGATGTGTGATTTTCCTTTTAGAAGTTTGATTGCATAGTTAGTTTTCTGGGTCAGATAGCAGAGTTGATCTGTCAAAGATATCCATATCATATTTGCATGTGCCATAATGGAGTAGATAGCCCCTCTGTGAAAGACAACCAAAGTGTGTTTTGATTTGCTAGTTTGTTTTGTTTCCAGCATGCATAATCTAGAATAGTTCTATACTCATGACATTAGAATTACCTTTCTTACTGGTATCTTGCAACTTTGTTGATTACGAATCCCAGATTGATAATTAATGAGTGCATTATACTAAACATATAAGTAGCACACCAAGTTGTAAAAGAAAAATAGAGAAGGTCGACCTCTCTAATTTGATATTGAATTTTGTACAAGTGGAAAAATTAGTGTTGGATGACCTCATATAAATAAAGGTCATTCCACTCTCATTTTATCATCATGGTTTTGAGAATTACATACTCTCTTGGCTGAAAGTTTTTCCCTACTTGGGAAATTCGCTCTATATCTCTCTTGGTGTTTTGTGGATGATTTTCTTGTCTATTGGAGGAAAAGTCTATGTGTTGTCTCTTGGATACTTGTTTCTTGGTAATGTGATGGAATATTCTTGATAAAGAATGGTTTTCATGCTATCTCTTGAAATTGGTAAGGACTTTCTGCATAATTGTATTGTTTCTTCTTATTTCAAGGTTAATTTGTCTAAATCCTTGGATGAGTATAAGGGCATACACCCTCCATCAAGATATATCTTGTTGTCATTGAAAATGATACTTTGCAAAGGTTTCTACGAGTAAAATGGATTACACCCATGTAGATTTACCTTGCTAAGGATTGTTTTTTCTAGGGAGTAAAAAGGCTTACAACCTTGTAGATTTACCTTGCTAAGGATTGTTTTCTATTGGTTGGAGAACTATCTATTTTTGGCACACTAGTTCACTGGGAGTAACAATAGTTCAGTGAGAGTTAACTGACTAGTTCTATTTTAGACTTTCTAATCTTAGACCATCACTATTATGCATGCATTCCTAATTACAGGATGTCATTTCCTATATGAGTGAATATCACTCACTCATTGATTAGATCATAATATACATTGATTCTCATTCTTCATTGTGTATCTCTCTCCCTTTTCTTGATAAGATTTGTTTGTGTATGCTTTAGCAAGGTCTCCTGTGTAGGTTTCCATGAATCACTGACATGGTATCAGAGCCGAACTGCTTGGAGAAACCCAGACAAGCCATAGAAGAGTGAAAGAGTCCTTGAGTAAACCTATTTTTCACAATTTTCATGGCCTATCCCTATCGAAATGTGTGACGATTGAATTGTTACGGCCTATCCCTATCGAAGAGTGCGACGATTGCTCTTAGACTTCGTCGCAACCTATACACAGCCAGGATGCGACGTCGTCTCACTGTGTTATTCATCTAGGGTGTGATGATTCAGTTTTTCACAATCATCGTGCTATTTCCTTCACTAGGGTGTGACAATTTAGCATCATCGCACTTTACCCTTCTCTAGGGTGCGACGATGCAACAACCCTCCAAAAATTGGTTTTTTACAGTAAAATTGTGATATCGCGAAATTCACGATCTGGGTCAGGCTAAAAGTTTTACCAGAGACGTATAACATAGGGATTATCATGCTCACCAAAAATATCCAAAACCAACATCATATTTTAGGAAATATAGTGGTTTTATCATATCTATAGCTGCCATAGAATCATCTGTCATATCTCAGAATCCACGATTTGGGTTTTCAGGATCTTTTCAGAATCAATAGTAGGGATGGAGGAGATGCAACTTCTTCAATCAAGTCTAGTGATAGTACTCACACCATACAACTATTTTTAATGGAAGCCGAAGGCTACATTCCAACTCAAAATAAAATGACTGTATAATTTGATGATGGCGATAGAAACATAACCTACATCAGTGCTTGAGAAGACCAAATGGGAGAACCATAAGGATGAGGCCACATGATTACTTATTGAGTTAATATCCACTAATCTATGGTTTCATGTTGCCACATGCAAGACTCCAAATGAGATTTGTACCACCTTGGAAGGACTCTTTGGAAAGCAGGATGAGTTGCGAGGTCATATGCTTGAGGTAGACTTGAATAACTTAGACCCTAATAGTTTTGATAATATACATGATTTCTTTACTAAATTTAAATCTTTTATTTTGAGCTTGGGTGAATGTGGTATTGACAAGTCTACACAAGAGAAACAACTTATTCTAACAATGTTGGCCAAGCTAGGACCAAAATATGTTGTATATGTCTCCAATATCCATTCTAGCAGAGGTCTTTTTGGAGAAAATTGGAAATTGCCTACGATGACTCAGTTCATTGAGTCTATAACACAAGAGAAGACAAATATCATACATATGGTCCTCATCAAGGATCCCAAAGCACATGCACTCACCATGCATGATGGAAAAGTATCATCCAAACATAACGAGAAGGAGAAATAGAACAAGAAGGAGGGATATTCCAAACCCTTTAATGATTCTTTAGGTTCCAAAGACTCTTCAGATTCCAAGAAGAAGAAGAATGGAAAGCAATGCACTTACTGCAATAAAACTAATCATGAAGAATCCACATGCATGAAGAAATAGATCGATCTTATGGCACAAATACTTCAACAGAACAACCTTGGAAACTTCATTCCAGAGGGAGTCAAGAAGCAGAAGGAAGAAGATGTTGCTCCTAAGAAAGTTAATCATCATGCTCTTGTTGAAATTAATTCCTCATCTAATTCATGGATTATAGATTCTGGTGCATCCCATCATATGGCATCAAAAGAGGAATTTTTCTCTTCTTTGAGTCCATGTTCAAGACCCCCTATTCTCATGGGAGATGATACTCCAGTAGTAGTAGCAGGAGAAGGGAGAGTGGAACTCCACAATGGTAGTTTTGAGAATGTTCTACATGTTCCAAATCTTTCTATGAATCTACTCTCAGTTTATCAGATCACTCAAAAAGGTAAAAAGGTTGCATTTACATCAGATTTAGTTTCAGTAATTGACATGCATGGCAATTCCATCATTGCAATTGGTTAGGTGGATCACAACTCAAGGTTGTATAAATTCACTAAGTTTTTTGACGATGACTCCTCTATTCTACTTACACATAAGGAGAGTACTTTTCATGCACCTCCAATGAAACATGCATATACTCTTGTGCTTCCATCAGTTTCATACATCAGAGATGATTCCATACACTCATATTCTGTACATGGAAATAAGCAGGTAGTACAACTAGATAAGAAGCCAATGTTGAAGCTTCAACAAATGCCCAAGAAGGCACATAAGACACTTTAGGCAATAGGAAACCTTGCAGCGAATCCATTGGATTCAAGGAGGGTTCAATCTCATCATGAGGAGCCTTCTCATGTACTTTCAACTTCAGAACCTGCGATGCCCATGCATTGTTATATGGTTCAATCTACCGATCTGAAAACCTACAATAAGGTTGTGGGAAATCCATTATGGAAAGAAGGCACACAAGAGGAGCATGCCTCTCTCCTAGAGAATCAGACTTGGCATCTGGTTCCACTTCCACCAGAAAGGAATATTTTCAGGTGCAGATGGATCCACAGGATCAAGAGGTACAAGGCCTGACAGGTTGCCAAAGGACTTCATCAGATCCATAAATATTTCTACATCTTCACAAAGACTTTCAGTGAGCATAAGTTTCAGACTTTGCAGGATCATCTTGTAGTGAAGAACACAATTTCCTAGCAATTGCCATTTTCTTCTTTTGATACATTGTCTTTTGAGGGGGGATTTTGTTCCCATGTGGTTTTCCCTCTTTCCTTATTTTTATTCAGTGTTCATTAGTTTCATTGTACATGAGTACCTAAAATGGTCTAGTAGTCGGGACTCACTTTTTACTCCATAGTGATGTTCATGGGGGGTGTTGGAGAAATTTCTATTTTCGACACACTAGTTCACTGGGAGTAACAATAGTTCAGTGGGAATTACTTGACTAGTTCTATTTTAGACTTTCTAATCTTACACCATCACTATTATGCATGCATTCCTAATTATAGGATGCCATTGCATATATGAGTGAAGATCACTCACTCATTGATTAGATCATAATATACATTCATTCTCATTCTTCATTGTGTATCTCTCTTCCTTTTCTTGATAAGCTTTGTTTGTTTATGCTTTATCTAGGTATCTTGTGTAGGTTTTCATGAAACACTAACATCTACAAGGAGTAAAAGAGATTACACCCTTATATATTTACCTTGCTAAGGATTGTTTTCTCTAAGGAGTAAAAAGGCTTACACCCTTGTAGATTTACCTTGCTAAGGATTGTTTTCTATAAGGAGTAAAAAGGATTACACCCCTAGAGAACCAAATAACCCTATATCATATACAAGAGACTCCATAACCCCAATAGATAAGGAACTAATCTACATGCATTGGATATTGAATATTCATGCATTGGTATACGTGATTTCTTGGGATATTGTAGTTGTTCAAGTTGGATTTAATTCTACATGTTATAAGCTTTCTTGTGCCCTAGGGGCATCTTGATTGGCCAAGTGATCTCATTTCTGTTATATATTTAATTCTATAGCCAATATGGATGCAACAAAATCATCTTCTTTTCATTCTTTACTCACTATTCTACCGCTAAAAGTCACTTGCAAGCTGCCATAATTAATCTACTAGTTATTAGCTACCTTTTGGTTGGATTGTTTGCTGATTTTGGTAGCTAGAATTCACTAGTGTAGAAGTTGTTTTCTACATCCATAAAGCTGTTACAAAACTTTCTTATAACACTAAATAAAATCCCTCTAATTGCTATCAAAGTCTTTTCATTGGAAATTCATCCACTTATTGCTAGATCTGTTTCCAATATCTTGTACTAGATTTTGATGGTTAAATTTGAAGATTTTAGTATCATTTGTTACCGATATATATATTTCCATAGTGCTGCAATTTGGGACAACAATATTACTTGCTGCATCCCCATTGACTTGAGGCTTATATTATCATCTATTGTCTTATTCTGGGAAGGTTTAACATTGTTTTGCAGGTACATCATCTTTTTAAACAAATTACCTCATCATGAGACTCTTTCTCAATCCTCCATCCCATATTTGAACTTGACCTATAAGGGCATCCTTAATCTTCTTTCATTTTCCATCTCAATCCCCCTAGGGTCACCTAAGATTCCTTCCTTGTGGTGATTTTATCATCACTAAAGTGAGGGGAGTGTTTATCTAGCATGAAAATGGGTAAATACTCCCATAGTTGTCACACATTTTTGGTTTGGGTTGGGCTTTTCCCAAGCTACAATCTGTGTGATAACAATGACCTTAGTGCTTGCATCTCCCTTGGGGGTATTTTGTTTTTCATCGTAGCGAAGACATGTCTTGATGAATGTTGACCTTTTAAAATTGATAATATTATCTAATATTTCAATACTCTTTCCAAACTTCAAGCTTCTATTCAACTATTCAATTGTTTTCTCTAGTTCCTTTCTGAAGGAAACTACTTCAACTTCTAGCTTCTTGCAATTTTATTACTTTTCTTTCTATTGGCTTCTCACCAATTCTTCTATCTTTCGTTCCTCTTCTAGTTGATCCTTTAGGATGATAAAAATATTCTTTGTTTCTTCGATATCATGGTCCTCCTCTTAATATTTCTACAATTTCTCTTTTCTCTTTCTATTATTTTCCCCGAGTCTACCTATTTCTTCTAAGGCACTAATGATTTCTACTTCAATATTCACTTCCCTGTCAATGTATTCTTCTTCTTCTGATTTTTCTCCATTATTGTCTTGATTTTATTTATCACTAGACTTTGTATCCATGACTATGAAGAGTTATTCTTCTTTGTCAATATGATAAACATATCCATCGATTTCTTCAGACAAGCTATTGTCCTCTATCAAGTAAAACATCTTCTTCTTAGTATATTTTCCTCTTTTGTGTCTATAATGTTTTCTTCTATTGTTATGTTTTTCTTTAATATTATTCCCCTCATCATCAATGTATTCCCTTTTTTCATATGGAAATTAACATCAAAATGCCCTACTCTACCACAATTAAAACATATGAAGGGTAGCTTACCTTTGTGTAATTATTTGCCAAATCCTCTTTTTAGATTTCTCACAAATTATGCTTCTTCTATATTTGATTCATGGCTCGAAAAATCATAAAATTTGTGTCCTTTCGTCTTCTTTGATGTTTTGAAAGCTTCTTCCTTCTATGCTAGATTTTATTTTTCTGTCCTCATCTCATATGCAGTGAGAATCCCATGTAGCTCATCCATTGTTAATTTCTCCAGATCCTTCGTTTCTTCAATGGAAGAGACCTTGGAATCAAATATCAAGGGAGAGATCTCATCACCTTTTTCACAATCATTAGCCCTTAAACCTTCTCAAAAAGTCCTCTGATGGTGTTGACAATTTCATCCACTTGAAGGAAATAGGCTGCAACATTTTCTTCGTATTTCATTTTCAAACTCTCAAACCGTCTTCTATGAATTTGGAGCTTTTCCTTCTTCACCTCATCATCACCTTCATAGATGTTTTGAATTTTTTCCTAAGTTTCCTTTTAGTATCCAGAATGCATCACCTTGAAAAACTTGGATTCTGATATACCACACATGATGTCATTCATTGATTTTTCATTATGTTCACTAGGCTTCTTCCTAGCGACATTTATTGGTGGAGTTTTTGGGGTTGTATAACCATTCACTACTAATTTCAAAATATCAAACCTAAGAGACATAAGATAAATCCACATCCTTATACTCCAAAATACATAGTTTGTTCCATCAAACAATGAACCCTTTTTTGTGAAGAAACCTTCTTGACTAGCCATGTGTGCTCTTGAGATCTACCTTCCACCGATTAGACTGTTTTTGAAGGAACTTGCTTTGATACCAATTGTTGAAATTATGATTATATTGAGAGGGGGGATGAATCAATATACAATAACTTTTACTTTATTTAACCATTCATTAACTAAGAAACAATAATCACATATAAACTCAAATCACAATGCACATAGTTTAACATGGAAACCCAATCAGGAGAAAACCATAAAACTTGTCTTTATAAATATATGTAGGCACCAATCTCCTCAAGTGAGCACCAAATAAACATCACCTGTACGAACCAACCTATAGTTTCAATATTTGTAAAAACCAACCTTCTAGATATACCAATCCCCTCACGTGGGCACCAACTCAACAAGATACGTGTAGACAACAATCCAAGATATTCATACACAAAGTACTTCTAACTTCACCTGCATGCTTCATACTTTAGACCTAGCTTCAAACCCTAGTCACATTTAGCCTTCATTCCCTATCGAGCCTCATAACATCATTCCCAGAATAATTTCCTAGACTGCAACATCACAACCTTAAAATAACACACTATGCAACATCACAGACCTTCAGTTCTTCATAACGTATTTTAAGAACAAGAAAACCCCAAGAAAACTCGCCAGACTTCTCTTGCACAACTTTAGATCCCAAAAAGACACCCACCTCCTTTAGTGAACCTCATATAACTTATGCACACCTAAAAATTGATATCTTGCTTGGATACTCTTCAAATGCATGCATATATCTTGTATTTATAATATTTATGTCCTCACTTTCAGGGCCGACCTATAAAAATTGATTGAGTTGACCTAAATTTTCTGGTTGGGTTATCGGATGGAAAAATTCATATCTCCTCATTCCTAGGGAGTTAGAGGGAATTCCATATACCATTGGAAAGGTATAGGAATAAGCTATACAACCATATAAATTGTGCTCCCATTTGAGATAGGTATAAAAGGTAAACCTTCCTTCAAATATAGGGCATCCAAACTGAGTATAAAAAATCCAAAAACAATGTTTCCAACAATCTCCATCTTGCAATATTTGTCTTGGACATATGTAGTCTCCCACCATCTTTGACATCAATGATAACAATATTTCCAACACTACCTTCAAGAAGACTATACCTATTTGATAATTTATGGTGTAATGTGAGCTCCTCATATTTTCCCAAATTTGTCCTAAATAGATTGATCCTGAGTGAGATTTCCTATTAGAATATTTTGCAAGGGTTCAATGCCTCATTGGATAAATATACTAGCAAGAGAAATTTCATCCCATATAATATATACTTTGGACATTATGGGTTAGTGAACACAAATAAAACAAGACAAAAAGATAGTACAATGCTTGGATACAAATTCCCTCAAGGCTAGTTTAGAAGACATGAACCCTTTGGCCTAGTCACAAAGCATAGTGAGATGGTCTCTATTACTTGGAATTATACTCATGAATAGTGGGACAATGATATTATGTATGAAAATGATGTAAACTAGAATGAATTTACACTCAGAAAAAAATCTAAACATTTTGTTTCTTTTCATAGTTTATCATCCGATGAACAAATTGAAAAAAACAAGCAACAACTAGCTAAGTCTAAGAGGATGATTAAACAAGACGAGGAGGAGAAAATAAAAGATAAATAGTCTAGATTGATGGAGGAAGTGGAGCTTAGCATAAAAGATGAGAAAGAAGAAATCAAAAGAAGATAGGAGGAAGTACTACTTAAAAACAACACTAAAGAGGAGGAAAAGAGGAAAAGAGAAGAGAAACAAAGGTTAAAAGAAGATGAATAGAGAATGATAGATGAAGTAGTAGAAAAATTTAAAAGAGAGTTAGAACAAATGCAACAATATGAAGTAGTAAAAAAATGAAAAAAGAGGAAGAACAAAGATCGAGAGAAGAAATTGAGAAACAAGAAAAAGAAAAAATGGAAGCAAACGAGAAAACAAGGTTGGAAGAAGAAGAAAAGAATAAAGTAGAGCAAGAAAAACTTCAAGAATAATATCTATATCAAAATAGAGATCAATGATATCCTACTAATGATTAAAGGGATACATAGGATTAACACCCAACCAACAAAACAAATAAACAATCAACAGAACAAACCCAACAACAGGTAGCACCTCTTCGAAGAAGTTTCATTGACTTGACCATGAAAGATGTAGTCATTCCTAAGTCAGGTATATATAAAGATAAGGTGGTAGCCATTGAATAAGTAATAGACCCAAGCATATTATATAAACATATATTCTTTATCATGGGTGATAAAAAAATTCCTAATCCACTTGAGTATGTAGCTGACCTCAAAATGATTGCATAGAACATTAGAAATCAAACCATTGTAAAATAGACTCAGAAGAGACGAGACCTAGATACTACAATATTGAGTACGAAATAAGATAAAGTCATCGATACGAAAAGAGCCAGTTTAAGTGATATTTTATCTGCTAGATTATCCATTTCATATGATACCATAGACAAGGCTAGATCAGAGGCAACAAATATCCAAAACTGGAAAATAAAATATCCTAGTTGGAGAATAAAGTGAAGTATTATAAGGCATCACAAGGATTGATATAAAACTTTGTGGAAGAAGTGCTAGAAGAAGACAAGGTCAATACCGAAATTAAGAAAGATTTCATCTCCAAATTATTCAAGTTGAAAGAATTAAGTGTAAAATTGTCTATCCTTTACAAGGAGAATTTGATATGGAAAGAATAATAAGGGAAAGATAAAGGCCAGTTGAACTTTATCAAACAAATTCATAAAAATAGGGGACACAAAGAACATAATAACAAACTACTAAATAAGATTGAATTATATGAATTGGAATAGAAAACCAACTACTGGGGAAATGTAGCCCATGAGTCTCAGAAATGGATAGAACAAGAATGGTTAGCATACATAAAGATATGGGACCTCATTGAAGATACTATCTTACAATCCAAGCTACCAAATTTTGGTCCTCTAGAGGGGTTTCTTCCAACTAATCAAGTTTTAAATAAGTTGGAGGAAGACATATACAATATTCAATAAGAAGTCATGAATATATCAACATTAGAGCAAAAAAATATCCAGAAGTTCCTAAATAGTGAAGCTCGGAAATAAACACAATTAAATTGCATTTTTTCAAAAATAGAAAAGTATATTAAAATATTCACTAGGGAAATTCGTATCTTAAGAGTGCTCAAAATGAAACATGTTTTTCCTCATACTAGTTTATGTAATGAATTGTTTTTTAAATGGGAAAAAATTGTTTAGGAAGTTGTTAAGGACTTAACTCTGAGTCCACCTAAGGGTTAAGTCATAAAAGTAATTTGTATAACCAATTTCATAGTGTATAAATTTGAGAATGAAAAGAACTATATGAAGTTTGTGTCTCTACATACATGGTGGATGCAAATTGTAAGTACATTATTTATATGACCATCATCAATTCAGAAGCCATTTCTATGGCCAAAGACATTTTTGCAAAATGGGTATTGTTGTGTGATTCAACTTGTGGATTATTCTATTGTTAATTAGTGACTCACGATGTTTAGTAATACTATCTTATCATGTGCTCAAGTTATCTTGATTCAGAACTGGAATCATTTCTTGTTATATCCTTTTAGCAAATATTTAACGTACTTTTCTATTTAGATTTAAATATTTATTTCTACCTATTAATATATGTTTTAAACAGGTTGTTGTTTACTTCATAATTTTCTATAGAATTAACTATATATATTATTAAGAATTAAATGGTTACTTTTCATTGTTTTTTTTTATAATTGTTCTTTCGGTATTAATTATAACTGTCTTTCCTTGAAACGTTAAAAATTTTCAGGAAGTTTTTCTATAAGATTAATCCTTGGAAAAAATGAATTACAATAAAATTTTCATTTTCACTTTTTGAGAGTTAACTCTCAAAAACAATTTCTTTGTTACCTCATTTAATATTATATTTACCTCTTTGATATACTACTTTCCAACAAAATCCATGTTAAAAACATAAATATAAAGGAAAATTGAACATATTGTAAATATCATTGAAAGGATGTCGGGCCATTAATCTAGAGGGTTATTCCATTTAAACAAGGAAGAGTCTAATTGGGACTTTTCATTAGGTTTAATCCTTACTATTGAGTTTTGGGAATCCATCCCCCTCAATAGGATTGGTGCTATAAGGAGGGCCATATTGTATGGAAAGTGATACTAATAACCCACACTTAGAATGTGATTTTTTAAATCCTAAAATTTCTTTTGAAAATACTACACCTCAATACTTTGAAAACCCTAGATGAGATACTAAAAATTATATACCTTATGTAGTATCTAACAAGGAACTAAATGCATTTTGATGTATAACTCAGTCATATGCTAGACAAATTAGCGATTTTCCTGTGTCTCCCTTGCTTCCTTAAAGAAGGAATAGTACGAAGGGAATTACACATAATAGATATAAAACTTTGGTGCACACTATATAGGAATTAGTTCAGTTATATTTACATGAAATATTGCAACCTCTCAACCTAGTTCCTACTACTCCAAACCTTGCAACTTCTCCACTTGTAACTAAATAATCAAAGATACAATTAGAATCAATTAGAAGTTGAACATTGAGATACAAGTTCTATTTTCTCAAGAATGGTGAACAACCAAAATTTGAACCAACCTTGATTGGCCTGGGTTGTCCAGGAAAATGCATAATTTTCCTAAACACCTATAATGCTTACTACCTAAATATGATCCTAATCTATGTAGTCCTCTAGAATATCACATCGATAAATTCATTTTGGATATAAGGTTAATGAATGTGCAACATGAGGATGTGGTGTGCGAAATATTCCCTTATACTTTTGAGAAAAGGCCTCCATTGGGTACTTCAACCTACTAGTTGGGTTAATCACTAGATGGGGTGATTTACAAAAGGAATTCTTAGATAATTTTGGGGAAGAAACCACCATAGGTTCAATAATGATATAACTCTTCTCTTTAGTCATGGGTCGCAAAGAGAGAGTGAAGGGATTTAACCAAAGGTTTACCACATTTATAAATAAGTTTAGAGAAGAAAAAACACTCGCGCAAGAAATTCAAATTAAAGTTCATGTTTCCAACACCTATTTCCATGTTCATTAAGAAAGTAGGGGAAAATACCTTATCATTACACTTTGAGAAGATAAAAAAGATAGAATTTGAAATTATGGGTTGTAAAGAAAGTCAAACAACATTTGTAAAGAGATAAGTTTGTTCAACCTAAGAAAAATTCCATCCTACCCAGACCATAACTGAAAGAAACTACGAAGGGTATGCAAAAGGATACCATGGACATGTATAGCTCCAAAGAATGATAAAATGATTAACTAATGAAACAATTGACATAAAAATAAATACTAGAGAAGGTACTTCAAACCAAAGACCATGTAGATGTTTATTCCTGAGACCTATTAATCTAAAGAAAGTCAAAGCACCACTTGCAAATTTGAACATAGATTTGGAAGGGATACAATGGATAAATTTTTCAACTATCACCAAGAAAACCATTTACAAAACCTTCCAACATTAGATTAATGCTGTGAATTTAGTGGCCAATAGGTTTCAATATGGACGCATTCAAGTAGAAGAACCTTCCAAACCAATAGAAGGAGAAATAGAGGAGGAATTTGAGGAAAAACCTAATGAATCCTCCATGTTTCTATGGGACATGTTTCCTGTATTTAATCCAGAAGAAGAAGAGGTACTGGATGAAGGGTTTCTTATTTAAAGTGATTATAATATTAGGATTAAAAGACTAATTCAGTAGAGAGCACCATCAGTTCCTCAAAATACTAATGGCAAAGAATTAGACTACCTCACCTACTTCTTAGACTTCCAAAAACTTGCTTAGTACTAGTTATCTCTCAACCATCAATCAAGATTCCATGGATTAAAATGTTGTTGAAGATTTTAAAAATATAAAAGAAAACATATCAATCCTCAATGTATGCAATATAACACAAAAACATAAGTTATTTCTAAACACTTTAAAGGAGATTTATGTTATCTCTCAACCATCAATCAAAATTCCATGGATTAAAATGTTGTTGAAGATTTTAAAAATATAAAAGCAAACATATCAATCCTCAATGTATGAAATATAACACAACATAAGTTATTTCTAAACACTTTAAAGGATATTTAAGTATATCTAGTAGCTTCTACTAAAAGTGTTAATAAAACAACACATAACAATCCATATAATGCAATGATTAACACTACTCTTTCAAGAAAAAGTTCAAAATACTAAAGTAATTCATTTTTGTTGACCTTTGGAATATTCAATCAAAATGTACACAATTGTTTGGTATATTAAGGAGAATCTTCAAATTTTATGCCTTATTCTATTTGTATAAATATGAATGCAACATCGACAAATTGCTCAACGCACATTATCCATCTTGATAAGTTACAAGTAAAGTTAATAGTTGAACTAAAGAGAGTTTTGATACTTATAGCCTCTAAAACAAAAGTTCATCAAATAATTGATATTATTCTAGTGCATATCCATGAAGCATATGGCCTTTTTCTTAGTAGGGATTGGTCACATAAGTTACAAAGGTATTTTGCCTCAAACTTGTCACACTTATGAAGTCCATGGCCTGGAAAACCAAATAAGATAAGAATTGACTGGGATAAGTATATGAAACATACCATAATTGATCTTGAAGTTGAACATAAGCCTTCATCCTCTAAATTTCCAATTCTATGAAATTAGGTTTCAGATTCCTATTTTGGTGATTTTGTTGCAGAAACATCTGTTTTATCTGAAAACTAGCTATCAAAACTTTCCTTCCAGGAAGATAAGTTTCAAGAAATAGATTGTAACATTAGTAATATAATGTAAATTATTTTCATTCTATAAAAAATGTAAATAAAACATATTCTAGGACAATCCATAATATTTGGACTTTATTTTTTGATGGCTCCAAATCCCAAGAGGGAGTCAAAGAAGGTTGTCTTTTGATATATCCTCAAGGTAAGAATAGGTTCATTTAATATAGGTTAGAATTAGACTGTGCTAACAATACAACCAAATATGAATCATTTGTACAGGGTCTAAAGAAGACTATATATTTGCAAATTAAAAAAATCAAAGTGTTTGAGGATTTTGAAATAATTGTTAGGAAAATAAAAAGTATTATACATTGTAACTCTCCACATATAAAATATCATTAATAAGAGGTGTATAGGATAATTGAAAACTTTGATGCTTTCAAAATTTCTATTGTTCTTCATTCTAAGAATTTAGCGGTTGATTCTCTAACCATTGCTATCTCAAGATTAGCTCCATTGGAGGACTTTGAGGCAAGAAGATTTTCAATTGAGCTTCTTTATAGAGCTTCTCTTCTAGATAACATCACAAGCTAGAACGCTTTAGAAGGATATGAATGTATCAATGAATTCATCAAAAAATCAAGAGACTTTCAAGGAAGGATTTAGCCATAGATAATGAGGAATATCAAATAAACTAGGAGAGAAACAACAAAGAGTTTATTGAATCAAGAGAACATATCGTGCCTAAGGTGTAGTGAATTTAGAAAAAATATTCGATTTACAAAACAAATTCAAACATTCATCAAATGTTAAAAATAATAATTCTACCTTAGGTCACGAGATGATTGATTTAGGAACAAAATAGTGTACCAAGAATCTTAATCTTGGTATTATATGTTCTGAACAAGAAAAAAAACATTACATAAAACATTTTAGAACATACCCAAGATGTTTTGTGTGGGCATACTATGATCTCAAAACATACAATGCGTGCATCATCCAACATACCATACACATGAAGAAAGATGTTAAACATACCCAACATAAACTACATAAAATACATCCTTCACTTGATCCCCAAGTGTAGAAGGATTTGAAGAAGCTTTTGGAAGCCAAAATTATCTTTGAAGTTCGACACTCGGCTTGGGTGGATAACTTGGTGTTAGTTAGGAAAAGACTCAAAAAATACATTTGCATGTTTAATTTTGAAATTTAAAAAAATATTTTGAAAAGGAAATGTACCTAGTACCACCAATGGATCATATCTTGTAGCTTGTATTAGGATCTGAAATGTTTTCTTTGCTTGATAACTTCTTATAATACAATCATTTTTTGGTGGCTAAGGAAGATAGATTGAAAAGTATGATAAAAAAATGGTGAATATTCACTTATAAAATAATACCCTTTGGTATTATTTGTAACATCTTGCTCTTGCGCACACCTGACTGGACTTGTTCTTTGAGGACACTTGCATGCAAGTGATCTAGTTCCTTAAATGATTGACTGTTTCACTTATGGATTATGATGATGTTGTGGATACAATGATATGTTATTTGATTATATTTGTATCGACAGGTGCTATTGATTGGTTTCTCCTGAGTGTGCAGGACTCCAGACTGATTGAGGATGCCAATGGCATCGATGGACCTCCTTGGACTTCGGATCAAGTCAGGGAGTGGATTGGTTATGGTTTGAGTAGTTTTGGTTATTGCATATGTGACATATGACTGGTATATTATGATGTTGTTATGGATCGCTGACATGTTCATTGATGGATGCAGGCTGACAAAATCTTGCTAATCAGACTTACATTTGGATTAAAGGGGTCATGCACGAAAACCCGAGATGTTGAGGGAGAGGTGTGGCAGAAGCCCTGCCACAACCTACTAGCACTCCCACCGTGACTTGAACTATAGGTTAACGATTATCTAGTTTGAGAGATCCATGATGTTGTGAGGGTAGACTGAGACAGTTTCTCATGAAGATTCTAAGGGGCACACAATAAGGCAACATCCTTATTCCTTAGAGACCCTTAGTCTCCCACAAGGTCACCTGACAGAGTATTGACTCCAAGGGCTCGACGTCTACCAAAATTAGTCAAAAGGAGAGTGGCACTCTTGGAGCACGTAGTGCATCTTGAAGGGCACGTTGTGGTTGTTAACACTGGTGAGTCAATGAACCTAGGTACCTAGAAAACAACATCTCGTTTTGATCTAGTCATCCCTAAGATAATTGTTGCATGAGTAAAGCTTAAATATTAGAAAAGTCCCTTAAAAACAATTTTGCTAAGCCTAGTTGAATTTAAAGCCTAGGTCTAAGTAGGACATGAGAACTAAAAATTTATTAAGCAAGTAATAAAGGGGGGATGAAGAAAAGTGGGGGTAAAAATTTGAATTTAAAAATTAAAGGAGGATTTAATTATTCAAAAAGATTAATTGATGTTTATGTGAAAAACTTGCTAATTTCGAACTTAGACAAAAGGGGAAATTAATTGCTAAAAGGGAGGTGGAACATAGAAGGAATCTAGTATAGAGAACTTTCTTAAAATGAACTCAACTAAGCTTTAAGAAAGGCATCAGTATTTAAGGAATGTGAGGGAATAAAGGGACATCAATGAGCGTTTTTAGGAAAGCTTTTAGGTGGGTGAAAGAAATTGGCAATTTAATTTAATAAATAAAATAAAATTCTGGTGCAACTAAGGGATCGGGTGACAAGTGTATAGGGGAGATATTTCCTAATTAAATTTTAATAAAAATTAATTTTATGTGCAAATGAAAGTGTCTCTAAGATGAAATCTATAAAATAAATGGAAGCGAAGGGGTGTAGTTCACGACCGGTAAGCATAAGGTTATGCTGGCAGATTCTTGACTGATTTTATCCTGTGGGAGTTGGGATACCCAGTTCGAAAAAGGAGTGGTAGCTTGACCTTGCGAGGCGAGCTATGAGATAGATTCTTTCAGGTTGTGTGTGGGTGACCCCTTGTGGCTCGGGGGCTGAGGGGGAAGAAGAGTACCTCTAGCATTGGCTGGGAGGTACCGGTGAGGTCGCACCGATTCACAAGTTGAAGCGAGGATCAACACAAGTTTCAGTCAGAGAAGGCAAACAACAACCTACGTCGGCATCGACATCCTTATTGGTTACAGTATTTGATCAGTTGATTCTCTATTTGTTAAATCTTAAACTGTATTGCTTCTCTATAGTTAACTCTTAAACTGTGTTGCTTCTCTAATTACTAAAGCTTAAAATGTATGGGATTTATTCATTCATCTACCAAGGTTATGGATTCTGCCTTGTTTTTGTATGCGAGTAATTCTTGAAGAAAATTTGTATTATTGAATGGTGTCAAACCCAATTCTTACGATCGACGTAGACGATTATAAATCCATTTAGATTTTGTTGTTTAGACTGTGCGGTAATTCTGAAGGAGCTACGCAACCAGTCAATTGAAATTAGGTTTTGAGTGGATTGTTAGCACATGCGATGAAATCAATGTTGTTTTTACCATTTCGTTTTCCTTTTTAGTTCCCTCCCTGACGAACCGGTGCTCTGAGTTTTAGACGTTGGTTCCTGTCAGAAACCGTTTTCGTTCCCTCGCTTCATTTATTGACAATTTGATTTCCTTTTTATTGACAGTCTGGCTCACTCTGAGCGCCTTCCCTTGTTTGTGATTGACAGTCGGGCTCATTTGAGAGCCCTCCTTTTCCCTTCCATAGACATATTGGGCACGCATCAGAGCGCCCCTCCCTTGCCTTCTCCTCTGTGCGAGACATTTCAGAACTCGCCCAGTGTAGACCCGTGGGCTCTCCTCCTTAGCGCCTTGTGTTGAGATTTGGGCATTGACTAACATCGTGTTGACTTGTGGTTGGTCATCTGGTCCAATTTATCATCTAATGTAGGGTATCGTAATGAATATACAAAGATCCAGTAAGCCTAAGACTCGAGAGCATAGTAAGGCGATTTCTATTTGAGATAGAGGAACTCCAAATTCACTGCAGCTAGTATGTTATGAGATAAAAACCTCCCGATTCTGTTGTTAATGTTGAGGCTGATGTTGGTTTGTACCCTACGCGACTTACATTCTGCTGCAACGCTTCTTCCCAAGAGCAATCTTGCCCTTTTTTTGATCTAGGAGTTTTATAGCTAGGCACTGTCATGGTTATGCTTCCTGTGAGCGTTGGGTTCTTTCACGACCTTCTGAGATGAATTTCGCTATGACCAGAGTTCCATTTTCACGGTTAATGAAATGGTTTAAGTCGACTTTACTCCTTCCACGAATTCGGGCTTAATGCCAGAGTTTTTCTTGGCGATTTTCCCAACGAAGGTAGCGCCCTTGCCCAGCGTGAGTGGTGGTTTCTTTTTTGGGCATTGCCTTACCCTGCGCTCAGCTGGCAGTCCCTCCCTTAATCTCTATGTGCCTTTGATCCACGTGTACACAACATTGGTTTTACTATTCAAATAGAAATTGTTTTACTGATAAAAATAAAAACTATATCTAAACAGAAATTAAAATAGAATGATCCCCGTGTACACCACATTGTTTTAATGTTAAAATAGAAATTGTTTTACTGATAAAGATAGAAATTATATCTAAATAGAAATTAAAATAAAATTGATCAACATTTACACAACTTTTGTTTTACTGTTACAATAGAATTTGTTTTAATGTTGAATATAATTTATTTTTAAATAGTAGCTAGAATGGATAACTACCTCATCTTATGTGGTAGATCATTACAATTATAATGCTACAATAGATTGGACACTAATAGCTATTTGTTGCTTTTATTTTTTATTTTTTCAATTATAAGTTAGGTAAATTTTAGTGATATTTGAGGTAAGAATGTCCCCTTGTTCTTAAGATTAGTGAGGTATAGAGAAGTGTTGGAAGGCCCAGATATAATAGGTATACCCCTTCTACTTATATAGATCATAGTTAATTTAGACTATAAATTTCTTAAGGATCGCCTTTAAGTTGCTAGGACTCTTGGATTGCAGCTTCTAATCTAATCTTGAGTAGAGGTTAGTTACTTGCATTGGAGCAGTTCTTTATGAATTTAATTTATTTTTGAATTGGGTTAATCAATGACTTGGAAGGGATATGGATTATTGTTAACTAAATGATTCGATTAAAGTGTATGCCTTGAAAAGACTGAGATTTTGATAACTCCTTAGTTATATTAAACGCACGCCTTGGTAACCATGTGGATTTGTGATATTTAGGAATTTAGGCCTGGTGCGTGCTTTGGACATGATGTAATAAATGTTAGTTATAGATTTTAGATTTCTTGCATGCCATAAATTTTTGATAGAGAATGATTGTATGTGTGTGAATAGAATTTTTGTTACACAACGATGTGAAAAGTCGTTTACCTGGTGCCTTATCTTAGGTGGTCATATGATGGTTTAGTTTTTACACTTCTTGCGCAACTGAATTTTAATGAATATATGATGGTTTAGTTTTTACACTTCCTCTGCAACTGAATTTAAATGAATGCATGATGGTTTAGTTTTTACACTTCTTGCGCAACTGGTTTTTAAATGAATATATGAGGGTTTAGATTTTACACTTCTTGCGCAACTGAATTTTAAAGGAATATATGATGGTTTAGTTTTTACACTTCTTACGCAACTGAATTTTAAATGAATATATGAGGGTTTAGTTTTTACACTTTTTACACAACTGAATTTTAAATGAATATATGATGGTTTAGTTTTTACACTTCCCGCGCAACTGAATTTTAAGGAATGTATGCTGGTTTAGTTTTTACACTTCTTGCATAATTGAATTTTAAATGAATACATGATGGTTTAGTTTTTACACTTCTTGCGCAACTTAATTTTAAATGAATGTATGATGGCATGAGCTTTTAGACTTCTTGTGCAATGAATTCTAATGTATTGAATGATGGTTTAGAATTTAGTCTTCTTGCACCGAATGAATGTATTATGACAGATGTTTTCTCATTATGTTTGTTTTAGCGCCACCAAGATGTTGGTGCATGATCGTTTTAATATTGAATTTTTCCCTTTGCCTTGGTTTTGCGGATGAATAGTGGTTAGGTGGCTTGTGCTATGGACTAAGTTGATGAATCACTGATTACACTTTAGTTCACTTATGCGCCTGTCTCAATGTTGCAATATGTTTTCCTCATGATAAATTAATTGTGCGCAATGATCGATAAGTGATTATGTTAATATGGAAATGGATCATGTGCTTACCTTGATATTGATGTTTTAATTACCTAATGTAGAAAAAAAAAATGACCTGATGTACGTCGCTTTTGTTGTCATAATGGCGGGGGTCGTTACATTATCAATGTCGGAGCTACCTTCTAGAGAGCAATGGACATTTCTTTCCACAATCTCATTAATCACAATGCCATTAAATATCTATATGACATAACCATGTACTGAAAAAATAGAGTAGATCATATTTCACATCTAACTCAAATATTTGAGAGATGCAAGAGATATGGGATTTGACTCAATCCCAAAACCAATATTTTCACAGCTAGAGAAGGTAAATTGCTAGGGAACATTATTTTGAAAGACAATCAGAGATATGGGATTTGACTCAATCCCAAAACCAATATTTTCACAGCTAGAGAAGGTAAATTGCTAGGGAACATTATTTTGAAAGACAATCTAACTATAGACCCTAAATGAGTGAAAGTCATTTCTTAGTTATCCTTCCCACACAACAAGAAATCTATGCAAACATTTTTGGGAAGATCAATTTTTTGTGTAAATGTATTCCCGACTTCACCAAAACTGTAAAACCCTTGAAAAAATTGATCAAAAAAGATGTGAAGTTCAAATGGAATAAAGAAGAAAAATAATCTTTTGAGAAAATTAAGATTGTAGTATTCAATGCTCTAGTTTTGCATAGTCCTGATTTTAATATTGAATTTCTTCTTTACACATTTGCATATGATCATTCTCTTGTAGCGGTGTTATCATAGAGAGATAATGAAGGTAATAAAGGAACCATTTATTTCATGAGTACAAACATGTAAGGAGTAGATTTCAATTATCCTACTATAAACAAACACACATATGTTGTCTATAGGGATGTCAAATACTTTAGGCTTTATATTTTGAAAAATCATACCAAAGTGATACTCCCTCATCCTATTGTTTGATCATTTTTTATTCAACAAGAGTTAGAGGACAAGAGAGGGAACCAGATGACATCCATCTAGGAGTACAATCTTGAATTTAAGCTTGTTCATATTGTTCATGGGAAAGGACTTTGTAAATTGGCAGTGAAATCACAATATTTTGCATGAAAGGAAGAAGAGGGATGGGGAGAGAGACTAACAGCTTATCACTAATGAAATCCCATGTTCTAGGCCAAATGAAAACTCATGGTATGCATATGTAACATATTTCTTACACCATGGAACTCGTTCTAGTCACATGAACTCCAAATAAAAAAGGGCTTTACACTTAAAATATATGCAATACAAGATATTAAATGGAATCCTCTTTCATAAAAACTATGATGGATTGTTTGTTCAATTTTGGAAAATGATGATGCAAAAAAAAGTATTGAAATATCTCCATGATGGGCCAACTAGAGGACACTTCATTGGAGAGACAAAAAACTCACAAAATATTGGGAGTTGGTTACTACTGTCCTACCCTCTTTAAGTATGCACACACTTATATTAAAAAATGCAAGATCTATCAACTAAGTGTGAGAAGAGGGAATAAATCATCCATACCATTGCATATTGTCTCAATCAACAAAGATTTTGAGGAATGGGGCATAGATATCATAGGAGATATTAACTCCACATCTGCCAAAATCATCACAAAGTACACATTTATCAGATGTGACTCTCACTCACAGGATGAGGGGTGATGCTCAAAACAATTGAACAAAAGGTGTTTATCCCAATTTTGAAAAAAATTAATCACTATTTTGGAGTTCCTTTGTGGTCATTACATTTGATACTCTTTATATATTTTTCTAATTCATTGCTACTATCTAAATTTTATGTGGACAAGGGAATAATTATTTGGTATTAAGATAACTATTATCCACAAGGTAATGGAGTTGGACTGAATAACCAAGATTTAATTTGATAACATTCTTAAAAAGACTATAGTCTATAATCATAGGAACCCATTTTCACAACACCTTGTCTAATGCTCTCTAGGTAGACAAAGTTACACTGAAAGGACCATTGGGTACTTCTCCTTATTATTTGGATTATGAGAAAGTAGCAATTATTTAACCAAATAAGCTTTATTACTAATTCAATTGTCCCAATACCAAGAGGTAAACCCTTCCTCTCCTTCCTCTTTAGAATAGAATCAATACACCAATCATGTTGGAAAATGAAAGGGAGAAAGATAAGAAAAAAAATGTTGCTTACTAGTGAATAATCAAAAGGTATTTTGACAAGCACAATGTTGGCGATAAGCATTTCAAAATAGGTTATTTGGTCCTTAAATGGGACAAATTCAATGAGACTAAAGGAAAACATACCATGTTTAAGAATTTATGGCTCGATCCTTACCAAATTGTCGAAAAGATAGGGATTGGTACATATCGATTACAGAGCCTGGAAGGTGAGCTTGATTCCCTTCCTTGTCACCTATTTATCCTTAATGATATTTCACTTGATTGTTTTGAAACAAATAACCAATTGAATATATATTTTTAATTTCTTTTCATGCTTTGATTTGATTTTTATTTCAAATTAACTTAGTTAGTTGAGTTTCCATTACTTGGTTTCTCAGGGAATCTTTGTTCTTCCCCTTGGCTTTAAAGGTGTTGAGTTTTCAATATTTGGTGGAAATAAAGAATCATTATTTTTTTCACATACCCAAACTCATTCTTGTATCAAAAGTAAAGTAAGTCATATTTAAGCATTAAACAATGGGGCATAGAGTAACTCATAGTTTCTCTCATATGAAAATTTGGAAACACTCAATGCCTAGTGAAACAACTAGTTATTTCCAATAAAGAATGATCAAATAATCTTAATCTTCATGATATTAGGTAAATTAATGTTGAGAGCTTGATGAATTCCACTTTTCTCTGGGAAAGAAGACCCTGATGCATGATGCATGAGTGTTTGATTCATTTATTCACCGGCAGATATCATCCTCAAAAAGGCTAATATGACTTTTCCTTGACCGCATTCTCTTACTTTAGAAGAAAAATGATAAAATAAAGAATAAAAAAGAAAGAAAAATAAAAGAAAAACCTTTAAAAAATGTCTCAAGGAAGATAATTGCATATGGGTGAAACATAACTTCATAGAGTAAAACACATATCTCCATTGCGTATATCATCCCCAAAAAGGCTAAGGATTCTTCTTTGACCTATCTCTTATATCAGAAGAAAATGATAATAAAATAAAAGAATAAAATAAAGAAAAATAAAAAGAAAAACCTTTAAAAATGTCTTACGAAGATAATTCGGCTAAGGGTAGTTAATTTATGAGGCAAAACACATATCTCCATTGCAGATATCATCCTCAAAAGGCTAATAAGGATTCTTCTCATCCTATCTCTATTTTAGAAGAAAAAAATGATAAATAAAGAATAAAAAAGAAAGAAAAATAAAAGAAAACCTTTAAAATGTCTAAGGAAGATAATTGCATATAAGGAAACACATAATTTATGAGGCAAAACATGGATATCTCCATTGGAGCTATGGACACTCAATAACACATTGGAGTAAGGTATGGACTGAGGTGACTCCTACTGGGGATATGGATGTTCATGGGTAGAAGAGAAACTCCAGAAGAATGATAGAGTAACTTAGTAACCTAAATAACATTTCATAAATAGTGAAATTTTTTCTAAATTCATTCTCTCTTTCAAGATTAAAATTTTCAATCAGACTTATCATTCCTGCATTGGTTAAATAACTAAGCATTTCCATTACATGGTAAAGAAACCACCCCAAGGCTGGTAGGAATTGTAGAGAAGTTGGTGAATACTTTGTTTCTAATTTTCTTCTTAACTTTCCTTCCACTCCACTTGGAACTGAATTCCCAGGGCTATCCTGAGGGTATGTAATATGCAGAGAAATGGATTCACCCACTAGGATCACTTGCATTTTGAGATTTCCAACACATGCTAATTTTTGTAAACTTTTAAATACCCACTTAAACTTTTCTCTTAAGTCTCTTTATTTCTTTTCTAAAGTCATTTCTAGTCAAGTTCTTGATGAAGTTTCCTTAGGAAAACAAGTTCTTTTGCCTAACTTTGCCAAAAGAAAGAAAAATACCTTTTCTAAGCCGCACCCATTTTACTAAGATTTTGAATTTTTCATTGAAGAAATTTTAAAATTTCATTGGAGGAAGAAGTTTATGTTGACTTGGTGGTCAACAACTTCTTCTAGACTCACGAAATGGTTTAACATCCTATTGTGGATCCATTAACTATGGTGGCTATATCGGAAACTAATATATTGGCCTTTTGGTTTAATGACAAAATGTGGGCCAAAATTGGTATTAGAGCCAAAGGTCGTGGGTTCGATTCTGGTTGGTTGGTGCTATGGGGAAATACCCCCCTAAACTAGGTCTAAGGAAAAGGCATAGCAATAACTCCCTTAAAAGACCGATCTACCCTTAATCTAAGCAATTCCCAAAATAATTTAGACTAAGTGATAAGAGAAAGAAAGAAGAGAAGGTTAATGAGTGCAACTTGAATCCTTACGGTTGATGTAGATCTTCCATTGTTTTTTCCTCCTAGATCACAGATATCCTTCCAAAGCCAACCTACAAGGGGTTAAGAATACAATGCAACAACATATAGAATCTCTAGTAATCACTTTAAAACCTAAATATAGATATAAGTTATCAAATTAACAAGAACATGTACACATCGGGTTTTGGACAAGATAATCTCTTTTATTCAAATTCAAGATGAAAGGTTACAACATTTTCTTTTTGACACCTCTCCATGAACCAAGTCCGGGCTTCTCTGTCATGGATCCAAGTGCAACAATCCCACATAGACATCTCACAAACAATATTCCATCAAGGGAAGAAGGAAAGGTTTCATAGGGAGAATAGATGGAAGGGAAAGTTGAGGATAAAAATCAGAGCAAGATGCAAAACTTGGGCAATGAGAGGGAAATGAGTTTGACAGAGCTCTTCTTCATTCTCTTGTTTATATAATCTAAAATGACTTTAAATACCTCTTTGATGGGCTGAAAAAACAATGGTTATTCAGTTTGGGGATGTGATACAATGGGTAAAATGGTTAGAAATCCCTCCATAGCTCAGAACTCCAAATTTCTAAATACGCATTTTATTTTGGCAACTTTGAGGTAGAACGGAGCTAACTAGCTGCAACAAGAGTATGTACGTGGGCTAGCTAGCATGCAACTTGTGTGTGTGTATGGCTAATGTTAAATATTTCCATATTACATACATACACTCATCCAAAAAAATGGTTTTTAGAAGAACTGTTCAATGATGGCTTGACAAAGCATGCAAATGGATGGGCTAATGTCTTGGATGCATACATGTGGCATTTTTGGACTATAATGTATGGTGCTGAGTAATTCTAATTGGTTCTATGTAGGGCTGTTGACTCTGTGGTCAACACTTCCTCTCGAGACTGGATATGGTCAATAACCCCTATTTTGATCCATTAATTTAGCTAATAGACGTAAAAACTAATATTGTCCTTTGTTATTTTAATGGAAAATGTAAATAACAATTCCTACTGCCGTCTTTAAAATGTTAAAATTTCTCCTAATTGGTTCTATTCACTAGAGATCAACTAAAACTTTCATTTTTCAAAATTTAATATTCTCTCCAATCACGTTGTAGATGAACTTTTAAAGAAACTTCGATGAGTTATGTTTGAACGTTGAAATTTTCTCCGATCATTGGAATGTATTTTAACTTTGCATTATTAAAAATTTGAAAGTTCATCGTTTGAAAATATAAATGTTACCCTATTCGTTCTTCAATAAAAATTTTAGAAACTGAACTGAAAGTTCAAAATCACTTCGATAAGAGTGCTCATTAGAGTGGAAATAAACTTTGCTTCTACTAAAAGTTGAAATTGCCTCTGATGTAAAGTTTCAAAAGACTTTTATAACCATTTCAATGCAATTATAAACTTTCTTGTATCTGGGAGAAAACAAATTTTTGTTATCTTTTGTTGTCGAAGTTTCCATTCAATTTATTTTATTGCACAAATATCCAAAAAATTATCGCATTACTCAATTTCTGTTTTTTTATGAAAATCAACTTTTGGACTTAACTTTGATACAGGAAAATGGTAAAGTACATTCATTGTGAATTTCTTTAAATTATTCCAAACATTGAAAGTTCTCACATTGATTCAATCCAAAGTTTGAAATTTACACGCCCATTTAAGTCATCAGAACTAAGATGTCAACAAATTTCTATAAAATTGGTTGATTTCACTGAGTTCGCATTCATCATTATAAGCTAAAATTTTAATTACCTAAGTCAGTTCATATCTAGCACTATTGTAGAATTTGTCTAAATTTCTATTCCCAAAGCATAGGTTTTTATTTCATTATGAGAGATTTGCATCTGGTTTATACTATATAACATTCCACTTGCAATTCCTAGATAGTTGGCTGAGTGATTTTTAAAAAGATTTGACATTGTTTGAATTCCAGTGTAGAATGATTCTAATCAAACCAATCCATATTTTTTCATGAAAATCTCTGTTTCAATTTTTTCTAAAATCAATAATATTTCTATGCATGAATTTTGAAACCACTAAAAGAATTTCCAAGCATTATTTTTCCATTAAAATTTGAAATGGTTAGAATCTTTAAAATGAAAAAAAAATTAGTTTTAAAATCTTAAGTCCACTTTTATTTTTCTCCAATAGAATGTCCCATTTATTTAAATTTGGGAAATATTATGACAAAGTGGTGGATAGAATGTCCCATTTATTTAAATTTGGGAAATATTATGACATTTGATCTCATTACATTCCCATTTAAGTCATCAAAACTAAGATTTCAACAAGCTTCTAAAAAATTGGTTGATTTCACCGAGTTCACATTCATCATTGTAAGATGAAATTTTAATTTCCTGGTTAGTTCATATCCAGCGTTGTTATGGATTTTTTCTAAATTCCTGTCCTTAGAGCATAGGTATTTCTTGCATTATCGGGGTGTTGCATCTAGTTTCTACTACACAACATTTAACTCGTTGGTTGTGTGATTTTGAAAAAGCTCTGACATTGTTTAAATTTTCAGTGTAGAATGATTCTACTCAAACCAATTATTAATTTTTCATGAAACTCTATTTTTCAATTAATATTTATGTGCATGAATTTTGAAACCACTAAAATAATTTCCAAGCATCGTTTTTTCCAATAAAATTTGAAGTAGTTAGAATCTTTAAAATAGAAAAAAATAGGTTTATAATATTAAGTCCATTTTTATTTTTCTCTGATATAATTCCTCTAAGAAGGTCCTTTTCTACGACCATTAAGAAATATCCCAAATGGAAACAACCCATGATTGAAGCCATGGAACATGGATACACATAGATAGATTCAACTATTGAACAATTTAACTCTAGTATTCAAATATATGGACTATATATTGATCTTGTGAGGCCATTATCTAAGGATACATAATCATAGATTAGTCCCCAAATTCCTTTTCTAGGCCGGGGAGATATTTATAGGAGAACTCCCGAGGAATATTACCTTGATGTCATCCCTCCAAGTGACCCTCAAATGAGGAATGTTGACGATCTTGTATTTGTCAATATCAGAAGATCTCATCTTCATTCTATTGCTACAAGGATTCCAATAATTCCTTGCTCAAAGGCTTTGGAATGGATTGTCTCTCACAATGATGTGAAACATATGAAAAATTATGAATAATGAGGGAACGTGCATTGGGTCTTATCAACCTCCAAAATTAGACAAATATTATAAATTGTTACATCCTAAAAAGAGTATGATCACAATATTTGTAGAACAAATTAATCAAGAACATGACACTGGTATGACCCCAAGATTAGTATATATAGGGTTAAATGTACATGTAATGTGTAAATTCATATGTAATAGGGCCAGCCTAATAATTAAGGGACCACATGTTCAATGTGCGAATAGGTATATATGGAGATCATGTAGTCATACTCACCAGAAGATACAAGGTTCTTTGGGAAGACTGATGGAGTCTATGCTATGAGTAATTTAATGCATCCTTACATTTATATAGTGGCTTTGATAGTTAGGTTATATGGGGAACAAAATTGCATCCATTTCAAGGATGTCTAGCTACCATTGGCATATAAATATGTCACCACTGGAAGTGTATTTAATTGGGCACCAATCCTATCCCATTCTCTAAACATAATGATAAAGAAATCATAGAAGGAAAAAGGAAAAGTTGGGGTGGTTCCTACCTTCTACATGGCTTCCTACTTGATTGATGTAATTTGTGCCATCGATATATTTACTTGGATTAACTATAGATAGCACATGTCCAAACCTCCTATACATGTCTATTGCTAGATTATTTGGGAGAATAAATATAAGAAAAACTAGGATAGAATATGTTATTTCTTCCTCGCACCTTTGTATAGGTTATTATTTTGCAAAGAGTGTCCCAAAATAAGTAAAGAAGTAATGAGGCTGATAAAGAATATTGGAAACTGATACCTTCAAGAAGACTATACCTATTTGACAATTTATGGTGTAAATGCCGTTCCTCATCTTTTCCCTAAATATGTCACAAGTAGGTTGATTCTAAGTGAGATTTACTGTTAAACTATTTTGCAAGGGTTCAATGCTTCATTGGCTAAATATGCAAGGAAAATAACTTTCATCCCATATAATATATACTAGATACATTATGGGTTAGTGAACACAAAGAAATAAAGATAATAAGTCAGTGCAATGCTTGAATACATATTCCCTCAGGGCCAATTTAGAAGACATGAACCCTTTGGTTTGGTCGCAAAGCATAGCGAGATGGTATCTATTACCTGGCCTTATACTCATCAATAGTGGGATAGTGAGATTATGTATGAAAATAATATAAACTGGGATGAATTTCAACTCAAAAAAAAATATGAAGATTTTGTTTCTTTTCATAGTTTATCATTTGATAACCAAATAGAAAAAATCAAGCAAAAACTAGTTGAGGTAGAGAGGATGATTAAACAAGTTGAGGAGGAGAGAAAAATATATAAAGAAGATATATTGAAGGAGGAGTTAGATCCTAGAAGACAATATGAACAAGAAGAAATCAAAAGAAGATAGGAAGAAGAACTTAAAAAGAAAAGTGAAGAGGAGGAAAAAAGAAGAGAAGTATAGGTTAAAAGAAGAGGGATAGAGAATGATAGTGGAAGCAATATAAAAATATAAAAGAGAGTTAGAAAAAAAGAAACAAGATAAAGAGGTAGAAAAAATGAGAAAGGAGGAAGAACAAAGATTGAGAGAAGAAATTGAGAAACAAGAAAAAGAAAAAAATGGAAGCAATTAAGAAAATAAGGTTGGAAGAAGCAAAAATAAGAAAGAAGAGAAAGAAAAACTTTATCAAGAAGAGATAAATTAAAGTAGAGATCAATGAAATATTGCTAATGATGAAAGGGATACATATGAGCAACAACTAACAATCCAAACAGAACAATAATTAATACAAAAAACCCAACAACAAGAAGCACCCATTCCAAGAATTTTCAGTGACTTGATCATGGAAGATGTAATCATTCCTAAGTTAGGTGTAGAGAAAGGTAAAGAGATATCCATGGAACAAGTAATTACCCCAAGTAACTTAGAAAACACTTTAACATGGGTGATGACCACATTCCTTATCCACTTGAGGATGTAGTTGATTTAAAAATAGTTACATACAATAGAATACAACAAACCATTGTAAAACAAATTCAGAATATAAAAAAGATAGACCTAGATACTACAATATTGTGTACCATAGAAGAGAAAGTCATTGATACCAAAAGATATAGGTTAAGTTAAATTTTATTTGTTATATTATCCCTTTCACATGGTACCATATGGAAGGCTAGATCATAAACAACATAAATCCAAAATTTGGAAAAGCAAATATCCTTGTTGGAGAATCAAGTGAAGCATTATAAGGGATCACAAGGATTGACTTCTTCATAATAGTTTCATTTTCCACCACTTTCTTCCTTATGGTAAAAGGACCATTAATTAGAGTCTTCAACAACAATTGTTGCTATAGTTTAATACTGAGTAAGTCATGTAGGGAAATATTGGTCTTGATAGGTGTGGAAGGAGTGGGGGGGAGTCTTCATAATCCCATAGAAACTTCAATAATTTCCCATGCCTGGGGCCTTGGTCATCTCTTAAACAATTTGGTAGAAGAATACTCCCTATTGTGTGTCCTATCTCTATCCAAGGAAGAAAACATTATAACTCTTTTAGTATTCAAGGAATCATTGATAATCATAAAAAAAATGATTGGAAAATCCAGTCTTGAAGGATCTAGGTTAAAAAACATCATTGTTAGAATCAAGTAGGAAACAACCTCTATTTCTAGAGTCTATTTATTTCACATTAAGAGAGACTTGAACTAGGAGGTTTGTAACAACCCTCTGTTACACCTAAGAAAAAGCGAAGCACAAAGATTTTTTTTTTTTTTTTTGCATTAGGAATTTGCGTCAACACATGATTCAACAACACATAATCAACGACATCATACCAAAAGGAATTACAAGCATCTCATCATCAAAATCAAATAACTTCGCAACTGATGCATCAACATATTTAACAACGACATATAATTAACACGTCATCATAATCAAATAACAACACAAAATCAAAAGCATCATAAATGGCGATGCAAGATCAACTCATCATGATCAACAAGAATCATCAATACTTTTAATTGCTCAAATCATCASATAAATATAATTGTCAAGTAATACAAGGATGGCACGAGATAACATAACGATAACATAAGGATCATAAAGATAACATAATAATGACATAGAGATACTACCCTCCCAACCTACCCTGCAAGGTTAGGACCTCTAGGACACATAAGAAACACTCAAGCACAAGTTCCCATTGATTTTAACCATTTAAGGTCTTAGGGATGACGACTATTATGAGGAACATGGAGGTGTCTACATCCCACTAACACAATCAATTCCAAACTAACTATGCTAAAACAAGAACATCAATGATAATCAATGGCACAATAATGTTCTAATAACCATTCGCACATCACATAAATTCCATGGCGCAAGAGAATTAATCCTAAATTAGTCATCCATCAATCATTTAATTCGTGGCGCACGTGGTATCAATTTCTAACAATCATTCATCAACATTAAATACTTGTTGTGCGTGAGAGTAAACAAACTCTATAACAATCACATGCCAAATTAATTAATGGCGCAAGAGAAAATTAATTACTAAATCAGTCGTATATCAATTTAATTTCATGATGCAAGAGTGATCAACATTAAATTCAAAGGTGCAAGAGAATGTAAATACTTCAGAAATCATATAACGGAAAGGGTTGAAGCGCAGGTGTAATCACTTCATTTTTATGGCGCAGAAGCGAACATCTATTTTATTTCAAGGTGTGCAACAAAATCTATTACAACATACATCACATCATTCAATGCACGCATTTAATCTTAATCACTTAATTAAACATGCATCATCATTATTCGATACGCGCAATAATCTAATTAGTTATTCACAAAACAATCCATGATGCAAGGAAATCATCTTTTAATTGGCGCAAGAGATCACATGCTTAATCAATCAAATGCCATTCATTGTTCTAAAATCGCAAGAGTAAACTAATCACCAATCATTTGTGCATTGCATTCATTCAAGGCTCAAGATCACTTTCAATTAAATATAAAACACAACGATCTAATCTAATAATTTCAAAGCGCGAATGAATAATCACAAGCAAACACACATCAACCATATTCAAGGCGCGCGAGGGAAATCACATTATTTTCAATGGCGCTAGAGATCCTAAACACTCAAACGATCAGTTCAACTGAAATGTAGCTACAATCCATGAGTCCAACAACTCCCCATTCATTTTCCATTTTTGAAGATATTTTTAATAATGTGCACACATTGATCGACGATAAAATTGAAGGTAAAATACATGTAAACCATAGTTAAGTTATAAACATAGGTCCTCTCCTTCAATTACACTATTTATTCTTGTCTTGGTAATGTCTAGATTATAATTTAGTGGAGGGGTTCCTTTCTACTAAAACTCCCTATCGCCTTGCCCAACTAAATTAATAAAAAGTAAACTGGTTGACTTAAAATGGAAACACCATTAGTTCTATCTTCCAAAAAAATAACTTATGGCCAAAAAAACAGGGAAAAAGAAATAAAGGTATGCAGAGGTTAAATTTTGAAAAAAAAAAATCCCATGCCCAGAGAAAACGCAGGGAATGAGGAAGTAAATGCCAAAGTTAAAAAATTCGGAATTACAAAATCTCATGCCAAGAAAAACACATGGAATGAGGAAGTAAACACAGAGATTAAATTTTGAAAGATGAAATCTCATTCCCAGAGAAAATACAGGGAATGAGGAAGTAAACACCCAAGTTAAAAATTCAGAATTAAGAAATCTCATGCCTAGAAAAATGAAGGAATGAGGAAGTAAACGCAGAGATCAAATTTTGAAATATGAAATCTCATTCCCATAGAAAACGTAGGGAATGAGGAAGTAAATGTAGAGATTAAATTTTGAAAAAGAAATCTCATTCCCAGAGAAAACGAGGGGAATGAGGAAGTAAATGCAGAGATTAAATTTTGAAAAAGAAATCTCATTCCCAGAGAAAACACAGGGAATGAGGAAGTAAATGCCAGGGGTTCCCCATGCTAAACTCATGGAAAACAAAGGAATAAAATCGTTGAGTGTGAGAGGTAAAAAGGCTGGGAAATTTCCAAGTAATTTGTAGGGTAACAGTGGTAAATAATGTTGAGTGAAAGATGTAAATGATGGGTAAAGATGATCTTAGAAGACTCTCTAAAAATGAAGAGAAGTGAAATGCAAATTTGCCGAGTTTCATGAAGAACATTTTCTGTGTAATGAAGGTAAAAATCGTTGATCATTTGCAGTGAAAATCATTGTGTAAATAGAGTAGAAATCGTTGAGCATTAGAATAGAAATTCATTGTGGGTAAGACTGGAATTGTAGAGCTTTAAAGGCTAAACAAAAGAAGAGATAAATCCAAGAGATAAACAACAAGAGGGAGATCTAGTTTGGTTGAAAAATTATTTCCATACACAAAGATTAAAACCATAGTAATTCGTTGGGCAACGTTTGAACACACATAGAATAAACAAAAACAAATGTTGAACAATGAAGTAAGAAAAATCGCTGAGTACCAATAAAAATCGTTGGGTATGATCACAAAGATCGTCGAGAATACCCCAAATACATATATACAAAAATACTTAAAACATTTCGACTTCAAGTAAAAATACAATAAACTTAATACATTGCATTTACTAATTCAGTGAGGAATACCGTAACCGAAGGTGACGAAGTCGAAGATGTTCTTTCACACATGCGCTCCGTCCATCTCCCATCTTCCTAACCATGAAGACTTCAATGATACCTCCCAGCCAATGCTAGGGGTACTCTTCTTCCCTCTTATATCCCCAAGCCGTAAAGGGGCCACACACAAACACAACCAAAATACTCTAGCTCCCAGCTCGCCTCGCAAGGTAGAGCTACCACTCTCTCACTCGAGTTGGGTATCCCAACTCTCACAAGTAAAACCAATCAAAATTTCAACATCATAACCTTACTCTTACTAGTCATGATCCATTCCTCCTCTCAACCATTTCTTTTATAGAATTTCTCCAAGTGACCACTTGCCATTTGCACATTTAATTTGTTTTTTTTTTAATTAATTAGGAATTACTCCCCCCCCCCGCACACTTGTCACCCATTCCCTTAGTTGCACCAATAAAATCACCATTTAATTTAATTAAATGTCAATTTCCCTCACCCAACCTAAAAG
>SNQJ01S0014678.1:309567-350986 GCA_010110895.2 Picea sitchensis
CATGAGTCCAACAACTCCCCATTCATTTTCCATTTTTGAAGATATTTTTAATAATGTGCACACATTGATCGACGATAAAATTGAAGGTAAAATACATGTAAACCATAGTTAAGTTATAAACATAGGTCCTCTCCTTCAATTACACTATTTATTCTTGTCTTGGTAATGTCTAGATTATAATTTAGTGGAGGGGTTCCTTTCTACTAAAACTCCCTATCGCCTTGCCCAACTAAATTAATAAAAAGTAAACTGGTTGACTTAAAATGGAAACACCATTAGTTCTATCTTCCAAAAAAATAACTTATGGCCAAAAAAACAGGGAAAAAGAAATAAAGGTATGCAGAGGTTAAATTTTGAAAAAAAAAAATCCCATGCCCAGAGAAAACGCAGGGAATGAGGAAGTAAATGCCAAAGTTAAAAAATTCGGAATTACAAAATCTCATGCCAAGAAAAACACATGGAATGAGGAAGTAAACACAGAGATTAAATTTTGAAAGATGAAATCTCATTCCCAGAGAAAATACAGGGAATGAGGAAGTAAACACCCAAGTTAAAAATTCAGAATTAAGAAATCTCATGCCTAGAAAAATGAAGGAATGAGGAAGTAAACGCAGAGATCAAATTTTGAAATATGAAATCTCATTCCCATAGAAAACGTAGGGAATGAGGAAGTAAATGTAGAGATTAAATTTTGAAAAAGAAATCTCATTCCCAGAGAAAACGAGGGGAATGAGGAAGTAAATGCAGAGATTAAATTTTGAAAAAGAAATCTCATTCCCAGAGAAAACACAGGGAATGAGGAAGTAAATGCCAGGGGTTCCCCATGCTAAACTCATGGAAAACAAAGGAATAAAATCGTTGAGTGTGAGAGGTAAAAAGGCTGGGAAATTTCCAAGTAATTTGTAGGGTAACAGTGGTAAATAATGTTGAGTGAAAGATGTAAATGATGGGTAAAGATGATCTTAGAAGACTCTCTAAAAATGAAGAGAAGTGAAATGCAAATTTGCCGAGTTTCATGAAGAACATTTTCTGTGTAATGAAGGTAAAAATCGTTGATCATTTGCAGTGAAAATCATTGTGTAAATAGAGTAGAAATCGTTGAGCATTAGAATAGAAATTCATTGTGGGTAAGACTGGAATTGTAGAGCTTTAAAGGCTAAACAAAAGAAGAGATAAATCCAAGAGATAAACAACAAGAGGGAGATCTAGTTTGGTTGAAAAATTATTTCCATACACAAAGATTAAAACCATAGTAATTCGTTGGGCAACGTTTGAACACACATAGAATAAACAAAAACAAATGTTGAACAATGAAGTAAGAAAAATCGCTGAGTACCAATAAAAATCGTTGGGTATGATCACAAAGATCGTCGAGAATACCCCAAATACATATATACAAAAATACTTAAAACATTTCGACTTCAAGTAAAAATACAATAAACTTAATACATTGCATTTACTAATTCAGTGAGGAATACCGTAACCGAAGGTGACGAAGTCGAAGATGTTCTTTCACACATGCGCTCCGTCCATCTCCCATCTTCCTAACCATGAAGACTTCAATGATACCTCCCAGCCAATGCTAGGGGTACTCTTCTTCCCTCTTATATCCCCAAGCCGTAAAGGGGCCACACACAAACACAACCAAAATACTCTAGCTCCCAGCTCGCCTCGCAAGGTAGAGCTACCACTCTCTCACTCGAGTTGGGTATCCCAACTCTCACAAGTAAAACCAATCAAAATTTCAACATCATAACCTTACTCTTACTAGTCATGATCCATTCCTCCTCTCAACCATTTCTTTTATAGAATTTCTCCAAGTGACCACTTGCCATTTGCACATTTAATTTGTTTTTTTTTTAATTAATTAGGAATTACTCCCCCCCCCCGCACACTTGTCACCCATTCCCTTAGTTGCACCAATAAAATCACCATTTAATTTAATTAAATGTCAATTTCCCTCACCCAACCTAAAAGTGCACCTAAAATCCCTCATAGTTGTCCCTTTATTCCCTTTTTTTCCTTTTTAATGACTTACGCCTTTATAAAACTTAGTTGTCTTTAATTTAGGAAAGTTCTTTAGTTATAATAGACTGGATACCCTTCTATGCTTCCACATTCTTTTTACATTTATTTTCTTTCTTATCTTAGTTTCCAATTTGGCATTCTTTTGCACACAATTATATAATTAAATCTTTAGATATAATGTTTTTTTCTCTTTCAATTACTAACTTTATTTTTCTTCATCCCCCACCATTTATTAAATTTATAATTTAGTTTTAGTCTTCTTACCCACTTTATGTTTAGGCTCAAATTTTTAACTAGACTTAGAATTTGTAAGGAGATTTTATAATTAATAAGAATTACCCATTTAATAATTATTTTAACTCTGACAATGTCAAAACAAATATTAGTTTCTAGGAACCTAGGTTCATTGACTCACCTTTATTAAAAATCACGATGTGCCCTTCAAGACGCACTTCGTGCTCCAAGGGTGCCACTCACCTTTATTCAAGTTTTATTTATGTGACATTCCCTTCAAGACACACTACATGCTCCAAGGGTGCCACTCACCTTTGACTTCTTTTGGTAGTTTTCCAACCCTTGGAGTCAATACTCCATCAGGCGACCTTGTGAGAGACTAAGGGCCTATAAGGAATAAGGACCCTTCCTTATTACGCACCTCTTAGAATATTCATGAGCGTCTATCTCATTCTTCCCTCACAACATTGTGGATCTCTTGAACTAGGTAATCGTTAACCTACAATTCGAGCCACAATGAGAGTGCTAGTAGGTTGTGGCAGGGCTGCTGCCACACCTCTCCCTCAATATCTCGTTACTGTACATGGCCCCTTTACTCCTTACGTGAGTCTTATTAGAAATAAATTGTCAGCCTTCATCCATCAACGAAACACTGTCAACGATCCATAAACAACATCATAATATACCCAATCATATGTCACACATGCATAAATAAAAATACCCCAACCATATACAATCCACTCCTTGACTCGATCCAGAGTCCAAGGAGGTCCATTGATGCCATCGACATCCTCAATCTATCAAGTGTCCTGCACACTCAAGAGAAACCTGTCCATATTGTGGATTGGATCCGTCGTGAGTGCACTCTCGTTCGACACCTGCAAGGAACTTATGTCAATCACATGCATAGGATCGGTAACATAATGTCTCAAAACAGATACGTGAAAAACATCGTGCATACGCCTCAAAGAATCAGGGAAGGCTAGTTGATAGGCCACAAGCCCTTTATTTTCCACAACTTCGAAAGGTCCCACAAACCTAGGAGAGAGTTTAGCGCCCTTTCCAAACTTGATCAAACTCTTGTGCGGTTTCAACCGCAAGAAGACTCAATCACCAACTTCATAACTACGGTCAATGGAATGCACATAGACATAACTCTTCTTCATATCTTTCACTTCTTTAATCCTTTGTATTATCATTTTCATTTTCTCTTCCATTTCTTGGATCACTTCTGCTCCTACCAGGACACTATCCTCAAGCCGATACCAACTAAAAGGCGTCCAACACGGTCTCCCGTAAAGAAACTCAAATGGTGCCATCTTAATGGTGCTTTGATAGTTTTTTTTGTATGCAAACTCTACCAATGGAAAGAACTCTTCCCACCACTTCTGTTGGTCCATCACGTACATATGCAACTTATCTTCCAATATTTGGTTTGTTCTTTATGTCTTGCCATCTATCTCTGGGTGATATGTTGTACTAAAGTTAAGTTGGGTTCCCAAGGCTTCTTGGAAACTAGTCCAAAATCGTCTTGTAAACACCGATCCTCGATGAGATATGATCCTTTGAGGAATGCCGTGCAATATCACAATCTCGCTGATAAAAACTATAGCTAGGTCTAGCGCCTAATATGTCATACGCACATGAATAAAATGTGCACTCTTCGTCAGAGTGTCAACTACCACTGAAATCGAGTCGTGCCTCCTTGCCGTCAGCGACAACCAAACAATGAAGTTGATCGAAATGACTTCCCATTTTGATTCCGGAATAGCGTGGGGTTGTAGTAATCCTACCAGATGTCTATGTTCAGCTTCACTTGCTAACATTCTAGACATATCTCCACGTAGTTTACTATGTCCACCTTCATTCCTTTCCAGAAGAATAAGGGTTTAAGGTCTGCCCTCATCTTCATGACTCCTGGATGAGCCATGTACACTGCTCTATGAGCTTCATTTAAGATCAAACTTCTCAATTAGTCGGTAGGCAATACGTAAATCCAGTTATTATGCTTCATTAATCCATCGTTGTCCATAGTAAATCCCTCAAATTTTGGTACCAACATGGTGTCTTGTCCAATATTTTCCTTAAACTCTTTATACCAGTCATCATCACGTTGTATAGTTAGAATCTTTTCATGAAGATTTGTTTAGAGAGGTATCACCGAAAATATGCGTGGTCTCTTTCTCAATGCATCTGCCACTCTATTCACTGTTCCTTTTATGTAGGTAATCTCAAAATTGTACTCGCTAAGCAGTTATGACCAACGCCTTTGTCGCGCATTCAAGTCACTTCACGTAAAAATGTCTTGCAAACCACAGTGGTCTTTTTTCAGTTCAAATTTTCGTCCAATCAGGTAGTGCCTCCACACTCTCACAACATACACAATGGCCAACAACTCTAAATCGTGTGTCGCATAGTTCTTTTCATGCTTTCTTAATTTCCTTGAGATGTAAGTGATCACTTGACCATCTTGCATAAAGAATCCCCCTAAGCCTTCCTTGGATGTGTCTGTGCATACCAAGAAGTCCCCATCCATGTCAGGGACCTTTAGTATTAGTGTAGTCATCAACAAATCCTTGATCCTTCAAAATGCTTCTGCACATTTATCGGTCCAAACAAACTTCTTGTTTTTCTTCTGCAATTTCATAATCGGATTTTCTATCTTCTAAAAATATTTGATGAATTGTTGATAATATATAGCTAAACCCATGAAGCTATGTACTTCTAGTACATTCTTTAGCACAACCCATTCGATAATATCCTCTACCTTCATAATCAAATAATGTCACAACCAACACATCAACATATTTAGCAACGACATATAATTAACACATCATCATAATCGAATAACAACACAAAATCGAAAGTATCATAAATGGTGACACAAGATCAACTCATCACGATCAAAATGAATCATCAATAATTTTAATCGCTCAACTCATCACATAAAGATAATCATCAGATAACACAAGGATGGCACGAGATAACATAACGATAACATAAGGATTATAAATATAACATAAGAATGACATAAAGATACTACCCACCCAACCTACCCTGCAAGGTTAGGACCTCCAGGACACATAAGAAACGCTCAAGCCCAGGTTCCAATTGATTTTAACCATTTAAGGTCTCATGTCTGGTGACTGTTCTCAGGAACATGGAGGTGTCTACATCCCACTAACACAATCAATTCCAAACTAATTATTCTAAAACAAGAACATCAACGATAATCAATGATGCAATAGTGTTCTAATAACCATTCACACATCACATAAATTCCATGGTGCAAGATAATTAATCCTAAATCAATCATACATCAATCATTTAATTCATGGCACACGTGATATCAATTTCTAACAATCATTCATCAACATTGAATATTCATTGCCCGTGAGAGTAAACAACCTCTATAACAATCACATGCCAACTTAATTAATGGCGCAAGAAAAAATTAGTTACTAAATCAGTCATATATCAACGTAATTTCATGATGCAAGAGTGATCAACATTAAATTCAAAGGTGCAAGAGAATGTCAATACTTCAGAAATCATACAAAGGCAAGGGTTGAAGCGTAGGTGTAATCACTTCATTTTTATGCTCAGAAGTGAACATCTATTTTATTTCAAGGTGCACAACAAAATATATTACAACATACATCACATCATTCAATGCATGCATTTAATATTAATCACTTAATTAAACATGCATCGTCATTATTCGATGCGTGCAATAATCTTATTAGTTATTCACAGAACAATCCATGGTGCAAGGAAACATCTTTTGACTGGCGCAAGAGATCATATGCTTAATCAATCAAATGTCATTCTTTGTTCTAAAAGTACAAGAGTAAACTAATCACCAATCATCCGTACGTTGCATTCATTCAAGGTGCAAGGTAATTTTCAATTAAATCTAAAACGCAAGGAGTCTATTCTAATAATTTCAGGGCACGAATGAATAATTACAAGCAAACACACGTCAACCTTATTCAAGGTGCGCGAGGAAAATCACATTATTTTCAATGGCGCTAGAGATCCTAAACACTCAAATGATTAATTCAACTGAAATGAGTAGCTACAATCCATGAGTCCAACAAATCCCCATTCATTTTCCATTTTTGAAGATAGTTTTAATAATGTGCACACATTGATCGACGATAAAATTGAAGGTAAAATAAATGTAAATCATAGTTAAGTTCTAAACATAGTTCCTCTGCTTCAATTACACTATTTATTCTTATCTTGGAAATGTCTAAATTATAATTTAGTGGAGGGGTTCCATTCTACTAAAACTCCCTATCGCCTTGCCCAACTAAATTAATTAAAAGTAAACCGGTTGACTTAAAATGGAAACACCATTAGTTCTAGCTTCCAAAAAAACAACTCATGCCCAAAAACGCAGGAAAAAAGAAATACAGGTACGCAGAGGTTAAATTTAGAAAAAAATAAATCTCATGCCCAGAGAAAACACAGGGAATGAGGAAGTAAACGCAAAATTTAAAAAATTCAGAATTACAAAATCTCATGCCCAGAAAAAAATGGGGATTGGGGAAGTAAACGCAAAGATTAAATTTTGAAATATGAAATATCATTCCCAAAGAAAACGTTTTAGGGTCCTAACCCACACATAGGTAGAACAATATATTCGGATGTAATAAAGGTCAATATTAATAAGGCCTTGCAATAAAATAGAATAAGTTGAATGTAAGAAGACCTAATAGAAGCTTCCACTTCTAGAAGGATCTTCCTCTAGATGCTTCTTTTGATAGACATATTTAGTATAAATAGGATTCGAGGGTATGAGAACCCTAGTTTGGATATTATTGTAATAGATCTCTGCTCGACTGAAGGTTGCCCCCTCGAAGAGGCCCGTTAACATTGCTCTCAGAATCAAAGTGTTATTTTTGTTGTTATTCTTATATCATTTTAGTGTTATTGTGGTGATTATTCTGGTTATATTGTTGTTATTCTGCCATTTCTAGCATTTTATTCTTGTTCTACATACTTTTTATATCTGGTATATTACAAGTGGTATCAGAGCACTTTCCTCGACATAAATTGTGGGTTAAATTTTTTTCAAGGTAGAGACGTATTCTGACGCCTTTAAGCCACGAATATTTATCGCTACACGCATAAACCCACGGTTGAGGGATTTATACATGCAGGAAATACAAGTGGTACTTAAGCGCACATTTGTTGGACACCCTTGTAACCCCTATTGGCACCCCTTCGAGTGGTAGCACATCAGACAACACCTATGTGCGGATCAGCCTAGATTTCTTGAAGCCCTCTTTAGATAAACCGATCAACCACCTGACTGCTATAGTGCCATCGAGAACAACACTCGGGAAGATACTCTCTAGTACCTAGGTAGTGTTGACGGACAAAAATGAACGCTCGCCAACTGGAAGAGTGGATCCGGTCCGGGATTGTCTAAATAACCCAAGCCATTTGGGATAACCCACCTTGATGGGTTTAGCGGCTCCGTTAGCCGATCTAAGTCCTAGAAAAACAAAAAGAAAACTACTCTAAATGAACTAAAAAATAACAATTAAAATAAAACTAATAAACAAATCTGAACTACTAATATATACAATTTACTATCTAATACTATAATAACTCTACAAAATTAAACATTTAACTAATAACAAAATTAAATCTTAATCACAAATGTACAATATTTACAAATTACAGATTTAAATGAAAACCTGCAAAAATCATTTGTAAATTGTCCTAAGACAACAAAACTATTGTTTTTTGATTTTTTATAATTTTATAAGAAAGAAATTGAATAAAAACTATCTAAGCTAGGCAACTAAAATAATAATTCTAACTACGAATCTAAACTATATATATATCTAACTAAACAACTTAAATTATACTAACAAATTAACTATTAAACAAAATATAGTAAACTGACCTGAAGTAACGTTTCAGGTTTGTCCTGTGTATGATGGTTGATTCATGTGTTTGGTGGGAGGAAACCCGCACCAGATTCTCCATGAGCTTCTCGTAAACGAAAAGCTGTTGTGCTCTTCAAATATATATAAGAGGACAAACAAGACATAAAAATTACAACAATCTTATAATTTACAAATCGTCGCAGCTAGATAAATCTGTATGCAAAGACTTGTACAAAGAGATTCATTTAATGAAAAAGGTAAACCTGTAATTCATTAAACTGAAGCAGATTAATTGCCTTATTTTTAAATAAGAGAGATTAGACATGGACAACATATAAATTAAATCACATCAACATGCAATAAATTATGATAGCTAAAGTAGTCGATAATTAATTGCAAACTGATATGCAAAAACTTGAAACAAAAGTTTGATATATTGAAAGCGAAAGATGTTACAAGACATCAACTTTCATCTCAGTCTGAATCATAAATCCATAGTATGGTTCTCCCACAGTGATGATGATGGGTTTATTACAAAAAATGACAAGTATTTAAAGACCTCCCATAGGGTAAAACATCCATGTGGGAATTATCAAAATAGTTTTACAAAAATCTGAGGATAATATCCCAAATATCTATTTCTGACTCAAGCTAACAACCTAACACAAAACCATATCCAAAGTATCTCCTAAACTGCCATAGCATGCCCACTTGATTATTGTAATTAGTATGCACCTGAAAGAGGACAAAAATAGACAAGTTTAAAAGATATTTTATTAATATAATTGACAAAAATCTAATTTTTAAGACTAGCTACAGAATCTTGTGATTCTGTAGCTGGTCTAAATTGAACACAGAATCGTTTCAAAACCAATTCAAATCTTAAAGAATATATTCGAACTATTGAACAATATTTGATTGCTAATTAGAAACCAAAAGAATCATTCAAATTGACACTTGTATGCAAATTGGAACAGACTAAATCGTGATCAATCGAATGATAACAGAGATGCATGCACTCTGTTAAATTTGTTATCACCAATTTAGGGTAAACAAAACCGCTTTAGATAATTCAACAGTAACAAAATGATTTTCATGAACCAATTCCAATCGACACAAATAGTTTATGTTGCTTCAGACATCGACAAAATCATTATCGAATCGAAACGAAATCAACAGGATCGTTTTTTCAAATTAATATAACTGTATTAAACATATACAAACGATCATGCTATTTGCAAATCAAATCAAAACTTGTATGTAAATTGAAACAAATGAAATCGTAATTGAATTAATCAGTTGATAACAGGATATGTGGGATTTGTCAAACGTTTGTTATTGCCAATTGGGAGCAGACAGAATCGATTGACAGTCAACGAAATCATCACTTGAATCAATTTCAAAAAAAACTATTAGACGAGTTTTTCATACGAATTCAACAGAGACAAAACAAAATCGTTTTTGAAAATCAAAACCAACTCATACAAGCAATCGTGCTAACTCAAGACAGACAACAATCGTTTGCAAATCAAATAAAAAAGGGGCGAATCGAAACAATTTGGGTTTGACACAATCGTTATGAATCAACACAGTTCCACGATTTTAGCAAATAGATCTTTTGCACAGGTCAAAAGTAATCAAAACCCAAACGAGAATGTTGATTCAATACAAAACATAGTCGTTCCTGGTAAATCAAAGTCGACAGGGTTGTTTTGAGTTTATTAGGAACAAATGAAACTAATCAAAATCGCACCAAATCGACTATCCTAAATCAGAGGAACATAATTGATTCAAAAACAAACCAAATAGAATAAAAAACCAATCAATTGCTTATACTAAACTGGGGACGAAAAAATCGCATAACTAAATCATAACTACATTTGAGTTTAGTAAAATGAATCTACTATACAGGATCCATAACAAAATCGTTTAAAATATAACAGAATCATTTCGAATCAAAACGAATAGAGCTAATTTGGAACCAAAACCGAGTATGTTACAATAATTCAAGCAAACTTACAAAGCAAAACTCGTATTGAAATTCATACCTGGACAATAAGAAATGGCTTCGATTATGATAGTTTGGAATTGACGAAGGCTGTTGCCGATTCGACATTCTTGAAGACAATCGAACCAATGGTTTTCTGTTTCTTGTCATTAGCTTGAAGCCTGTCCCTTTCTCTCGACAGCACTGTAACTTGGTTCTCCAACAATTTGATCTTTGATTGCAATAAAGGAACGCCGGTGTAATAACACTCTAGCCACACATTGCATTGGATGCATGATGACTGCTCGGGCTTCGAAATCACAGGTGAGGGTTTGTTTAAATCACCGAGGGTTTCATTATGTAGCTTGATTCCTGGGTAGTTAGGATTGTTCTTTAAGCACAGGGGTAAATTAGAAACATAGTCATAGGGTTGCTCGGAGCATAGGCCATGGGAATAGGGGTACTCTTCAGCTAGGAAACACTCGATATCGGAGTCCGATTCCTCGCTCAGAACTATGGGCTTTTGGTCGACGTTTGTCTTAGGTTTATTTTGGGCAAGTCTCGATATCAATCGAGCATTCTTCTTACCTTTGCTATCGACAGTAGGATTACCCTTGACTTTCTTACTCGCAGGCTTCTTGACAGCCTCAATCTTGTCTGTTATGATGTCAGGTAGGTCGATGTCAGGTAAAACCGAGGGTTTGGAAGGGGATAGAAGAATATGAAAAGGCACGGGTGGCCCGACCATAGTCTCACTAACCACGGCTTTATCGATTTGGACAGACTCTGGATTAGCAAAGCCATTTCTAGATAGAAAGGCTTGCCAATTATCGCCATGAAGATTTAAATGGTGGACGACGATGAGTCTAATCAAGTCGTGATGAAACAAGCTACTACCAGCCTTCTCGCGTTTGAACCTCTTAGACATCTTGTAAAGACTACGCAAGAAGTAATGCGGCATGTTCAAAGGATATCCCATGAAATTCATCAATAACCGGAGGTGATACAGAAAAACCAAGCCATACCGACCTTCACAGGTCACAAATTGTTTCATAATCACCAACAGATCGTGCCACCTGGGTTTAAGGGTGGAAATAGGCATACCTTTGTCACAGGAGACAACCTTCCTTGATACAAATAGTAATGGCCAGGGCACCTCATCAACTTTGGAGTTTTTAAACCATCACTGGCCCGTGGCTACTAGTCCTATAGCAGAGCTTATGAATTCTTCATTGAGTTCAAGTTGTATGTCACCTACTTTATCCCTACACCTGTCAAAGGTGAGGGCGAATTGTTGGGCAACCGAAAGGTTGAAACCCTTGAACCTCTGTATGAACACGAGCCAACCACTATATTCTAAATCCTTTCGAGCATCATCGAATAGTAACAGGGCTTGGCTACCATTTGGCTCTATGCGCACCACCGGTGCCATAGACAGGAGCACACGTTGAGCGAGGTGAACGGGCCAGGGTTTGAACACAGCATACGCAGGGGTAGAACGCTCACAGGCTTACCCGAAACTAGCAAAGGTGAACCGGGATAGGGGGAAAACATTAATGACAGAATGTGCGAAGGTGGTGGAGCTAGTTCAGCTCATGCACAATAGTCATATCCCATAGTACAACCACCGACGCAAATAACTATTCAACCCACTATTGCATAGGTTAAAAACCATGCCATTCAATCAATGAAACCTTATGGTAAATCGACCAAACATTTGCACGAGTAAAATTTTATCATAGCTTTAAAACCAAACAAATGAATCGAAATCAATACCAAGGGTCCGATCGTATGAAACATGTGTTATGCAATGATTTACACCAAGGGTATAACCATAACACCAATCATTTTTATGAAACCAATGATCAAAGAACATATAAATCAAATCACCAATGCATCACAAACTCGATCAAAAGAATATCATTACAGTCTTGTAAAACGAAGTCATATTAACAAATAAAAATGCCAAATGAATAAGGATGTTGGAGTCTTGTCAACTGTATAACGATAAGTAAATTGGAAACGAAATGGGCATATCGACAAGGATGATTACAAGAATCCAGTGATGATTTTAATGTGACTTCGAAAACCAAGTTTTCACGCTTGCAGTCGTGAAAACAAGAACAAAGGTAAGTGTGTAAATAGCGCAAAAATAATAGTGTCGTTTTATTCAAGGATTGCGAGGAAAATCAAGGTTTGCGAAACACTGGTGTAGGCAGCTTATAAGGACAATAGAAAAATGCGAATTGGCTGCCAACAATGGCGACGCACTGGTAGAAGTAGTTATCTCTGCCAAAAAGAACAAACTCAGATTAGGATAACGAGAAAAATTCTAACTCAAAAATAACAACCAGAAAAATCGTGTAAACATCTTCATTAACCACATATTCCAGCAGTGTTTAAGGGATGAAAACTGATAACAGTCTTAAGACAAGCGAGCCACGATATTAAAGATAAAATCCCCAATACTGTTGACAGAGTTGCTGCTGCCAGCAGGAGTCCATAGCCTCGACAGGGTTGCCATTTAACCCACTCTGATATCTGTATCTTGCCAAGAAGTTTCGGATCAGAATAAAGGACATTTTGAGGTCAAGTTATCTTATTTTTGCCAATTTTCATATACCCGACATTGCTTCGCTGCCAGCGGGCCTGTTCAGTACCCCAGCGAAGTTGTCTTGGCGCCATGCATGCATTTACCCACTGCCAGCAGACTTGTTCAGCATCCCGACGGGTTTACAAGCACTTCCCCCAGCTCTTTTAATGATTTATTTTGTTTTTTAACAATATATAGTCGAGCGGGGTGACGCTGAAAATTATGATATTTTAACATATTTTTTACAGACCTCATCAGATTTTTTTAGAACTATACTTTATTAAGATCCAGAGATGTTTCATTTACAGAACCAACTTTCTAAGGCAGGGAGACATCTTCCGAGTCATTCCCTTAAGGAATAGGGACATTGTAAAAAGATAATAGATGATCATGACAGGCTTCACTCAGAGATCGAAATCAGTTAACTTCTTTCAAACAATAGTTTTTTGCCAAGACAGATGTAAATTTCAGAAGTATACAACTGATGTTTATACAATTTTATTAGCAGTCATTTCAGTGAAGGAATTTCCTGTTTTCTTTGTCCGAATAGCTCAGTATACAGGTATGTGTAAAAACAAAAACTGATAAGTGTAAAGGAGAAATCAAAACCAAAACAGCAAAAGAAAAGAAAAATATGTACATAATATACAAGGGTTATCATCAAGCAAAGTATCTTTTCAGGGCTTGGCCATTCACTGGATAGGTGTCAGGCTGTCCTTCTAGATTCTGCAATCGGAAAGAGCTGGGACCCAACTTCTCAGCAATTAGAAACGGTCCAAGCCATAAGTTTTGGAATTTCGTGTGCTCTCCCTTTCCCTCATGCGGTTTGTCCCATTTCAAGACAAGGTCACCTACTTCGAAGTTCCTATCAGAGGCAGAGTTAGAATCGAACCAGATTTTAACTACTAGTTGATGCTGATCTAACTTATGTTTAGCTTGGGCTCTTACCTCGTCTAGCTTCATCAAAGCGTTAATTCAGTTTTCTAAAGGGGGACAGTCTTCTTCTTGTATTTTCTGCGATAGCTGAAGTGAGGGAAGAAGAACGTGTGGTGGCAGAATTGCTTCTCTGCCATAAACAAGAAAGAAGGGAGAGTTACCTACAATATTTTTTGGTGTTATCCTATCAGCCCAAAGCGTGTTTAACAGTGCATTGTGCCAGTTTTTGTGATTTTCAGCCACCGTTCTCTTGATGATTTTAATCAGATTCTTATTTGTTGACTCTGCCAATCCGTTGCCCTGGGGGTAATAGCTAGCAGAATACTTCAATTTAATTCCTTTTTATAAAGAGAACTCGCTCATCTCAAGAGAGGAAAAATAAGAAGCGTTATCGAACACTAAATAGTGAGGGATACCAAAATGAGTGATAATATTTGAATTTAAAAAGGCAATTACCTGACTGGTATTCACAGTTCTTAACGTGGCAGCTTCAGACCACCTGGTGAAATAATCTGTGGCTGTTATGATAAACTTATGCTGTTGTGAGGATGGTGGGTTGATTGGACCTATGATATCAAGGCCCCACTGCTGAAAATGAGAGTCTATTGAAACGGGCTGCAAAGGAAAGGCTGGTTTCTGTAACCGCCCTGATGCTTTTTGACAAATAGTACACTTACAACACAAGGCATGGGCGTCTCTAAAAAGCGTGGGCCAGTAATAAATGGCTCTCAAAACCTTATGGGCAGTGGTGTCACCACCAAAATGACCACCAGCTTCTCCTGCATGCAATTCTAGTAAGACTTTTTCTGCTTCATCTTTCTCAAGACAGCGCATCAGTACGCCATCAAAATTTTGACGAAACAGGATACCATTAATCAAATGAAAGGAGGCAGACTTTAATCTCAACGCTCTTATTTTAGTGGGATCCAGGTGACGAGGGGCTGACCCATGTTCAATACAGAATCTTATATCGTCATACCAAGGACTGACAGAGTTTTGTGCACAACATACTGCATTTTGATTGTGTTGTCCTAGGTTTGACATATCGTTTTCTTCTTGTTGTCCTGTGGCTGAGTCAGCAACTAACTTGCATAACCCTTAGCCTCTCACTATTTGAGCTGGGGTAATTTCTATGTCGTACTCCTGCAAGGAGGTGACCCAGTTAGCCCTCTTTTCACCTAGTTCCTTCTGCACTAACAGGTTCCTGACGGCTGGGTAAGGGACAATAACTTTCGTCCTAGATTTCAAGAGATAAGATCAAAAATGCTTGACTCCTTTGAAAACAGCGTAGGCTTGCTGATCTACCGCTGGATAATTAAGTTCAACGCCTTTGAAAGCATAGCTCATAAAGGCAATGGGTACTTCGTTATTTTCAGCGTTCTTTTGAGTTAGGATGGCGTCGTAGGAACGGTCAGAAACAAAAGTGTAGAGCGTAAAGTCTTGTGAAAAGTCGGGGCTCATGAGAGAAGGAGCGTCTATTATGGCCTTCTTTATTGCATTAAAATCTTGGTTTTCTAAGGGTCCCCAATGATATTGGGCATCTTTCTTAATTAGATTCTATAAAGGTCTGACCATTTCGGAGAAACTGGGGACGAATCTCCTGACAAAGTTTATCTGGCCTAAGAAAGACTGCATAGATTTTTTGGATGTAGGAGGGGGAAGTTTCGAGATGACTTGAGTCCTTTCGGGGTCGATAATCATCCCTTTGCTGGACACAATAAATCCTAAGAGTTTACCCTATTCTATTGCAAAGATGGATTTTTTAGGATTCAAGGAAATGTCGTATTTACGACATCGCTGTAGAACGACTCTTAAATAAGCTAGATGATCGGTTTTGTTCTTAGAAAAAACAGTTACATCATCTGAGTAAACTACGGCGGACTGATTGATTAAGCCCCAGAAAGCGATGCCCATCGCTCTCTGGAAAGTGGCACCAGCATTAATCAATCCAAAGGGCATTTTTTGATAAGCATAGGTGCCCCATGGGGTGCAGAAGGTAGTTTTAAGTTGGTCTGGTGGAGACATCAGGACTTGGTTGTACCCCGAGAAACCATCCAGTAAGGATAGCCTCTCAGAACCAGATACTTGTTGAAGGATCTGTTCCATGGGTGGGACAAGATAGTTGTCTTTATCAGACGCTCTATTAAGGTTTCGGAAATCGATGCACAGCTGAATTTCCCCACTTTTCTTCCGGACAGGGACAAGTTTAGAAACCCATTGAGTGTGCCTAACAGGGAAAATAATCTTAGCATTCAGGAGTTTATTCAATTCTTTTTGACGGTCGGTTCAAGCTTAGGGTGCATTTTTCTCAATTTTTGTTGAAAGGGTGAGGTTTGGGGTTTCATAGGAATGACATGTTGTATGATGTTAGGGTCGAAAGTTTTAAGGTCATCATACGTCCATGCAAAGACATCTTTAAATTCTTTAAACAATTTAATAAATGCAGCTTTTTCTTGTTGAGAACATCCTACCCCCAAATTAATGCACTGCGGATTGTCCTTAGTCCCTAAGTTTACTTTTTCATATGATAATGAGGAACTATTGGTTTTATAGTTGACCAATTTTTTGAATTTATCTCGAAGATCATAAAATTTCTCTAATCTAATTACAGATTTAGGGATCGAATTTACCATGTTCGATGAAGATTCAAGAGTTCTTGGATCTGGTATTACCGTGAAATCGCGCAAATTTTCGTCGTGCGTGCGTTCGTCTATCACTGCGCCTTGAAAAGTTTCTTCCATATGTAGAAAGCTAATAATCTGCTGACCCAACAAGAAGTGAAACAACTCAGTGCCAATGTTGTCGCCATCAATACAACCATGTAGTCCTTAATGGAGGAAATCAAACAAGACCTGACCACCTAGCTTGAATCTGTCTTTTCGACGCTTTTCACCAAGCTGCATATCCCTACAAATAACCCTTTATCTAACCCACCTCCACATACTAAAGCTGAAAATTCCTCTCATTCCCATAACTTTTAGCACCATCACTTTCAACGTGACCTACGCATTCCGTGGGTGGATGTGACCAAAATTTATGGCTCAGATCCCACTGGTTGGGTAACCCATATGGAACATTATTTCTCCTTATACGACATTACAAATGACTTGGCCAAACTCCGATATGGTGTTCTCCATCTAGATCAAGAACGTTGGCAATGGTGGCAATGGAGAAAAACTTCCTGTCAAGGGTATATTGCTTAGACACACTTTGTGGCAGAGCTTTATGAAGGCTTTGACATTGACACCAACCATTTGGGCCATTTGACAAAGTTGTAACAATCAGGAACAATGGAAGACTTTATAGCTTCTTTTGAGGGCCTGGATTTTCGGACAGAGGGCATGTCTGATGCCTTTTTCCCAGAGTGTTTTATCAGTGGCCTCAAGGATGAGATTCGAGCCCATGTACTCATGGCTCGACCTCAGAGTTGGGTGGAAGCGACTAAAATAGCTAAAGAAGCACAACAGGTTGTATCTTATCAAAACCGGAAACCCTCCTTTATTCCTCGCACTAAACTAGTAAATCCCACTACTCCCTCCACTTCACTAAAGATCCAAAAATTGACCAGGGATGAAATGGCTAAACTCCAACTCAAAGGCCTTTGTTATAATTGCGATGAAAAGTATTTCCCGGGCCATAAGTGTAAGGAACAAAATCTTTTTATGGCCATCTCGGAGGATATTTCGGAAGAGGAGGTTGAATCTCCCCTTGTGTCTGAGTCATCTGAAACCACTGACATCACCCCTCCCTCAAACCCTCCCGAAGTAGAACCGGTCATTTCCCTAAATGCTCTCACTAGATTCTCTGCTCCCCAAACCCTCAAGCTAATTGGTTACATCAAGCATAGGAAGGCCACTATTCTGGTTGATAGTGGAAGCACCCATAATTTTATTTATCACTGCATTGCCCAAGAAACTCATTTCTACATCCATGCAGTCAATAATTTCCAAATCATCATTGCCAATGGTGGCTCCATGAAATGTGGAGGAAGTTGTAAAAATGTGTGTCTCCAAATCGATGACTACCACCTGAAATCTCATATGTTTGCTATCGACATGGGTGGTTGTGACATTGTGTTGGGTGTAGATTGGCTAAGGACTTTGGGTCCCATTCTCATGGATTTTAAGGAATCAACCATGAAATTTGACGAGGAGGGCCAACAATATAAGTTCCAAGGCATCATCATTGGTTCACCTGAGATCATTAGTTCCCATCGCATGGAAAAGCTGCTAAAAAAAGGTCATTATGGTGTTATTTCCCAACTCCATGCCATACAAGAAACAGAGACACCCTCGGTGCTGCAAGACCTCCAATCCATCCTTTCTAAACATCAAGTGGTCTTTTCCACTCCCTAGGGACTCCCTCCTTCCCATGGTGTTCATAATCATTCCATTCCCCTTGTACCAGGAAGACTTCCTCCCAATATCCATCTGTATTGTCACCCCTTTTCCCAAAAAAATGAAATTGAGAAAATGGTCAAGGAAATCCTTAACGCAGGCATTATCTACCCTAGTATGAGCCCCTACTCTTCTCCAGTGGTCATGGTCCTGAAGAAAAAAGGTTCTTGGCGAATGTGTCCTGACTTTCAGGCCCTCAACAAACTTACCATCAAAGACAAATTTCCCATTCCTGTCATTGATGACCTCTTGGATGAATTGAGTGGCGCCCAATTCTTTACTGAACTTGATCTTCGTTATGGCTACCACCAGATACGTATGAAAGAGGCAGACATTCCCAAGACTGCCTTTAGAACTCATGAGGGCCACTATGATTTTTTGGTCATGCCCTTTGGTTTGTGTAATGCCCCTCCACCTTCCAAAGCCTCATGAATCATGTCTTTCATCCTTTTCTCCATCATTTTGTCTTAGTTTTCTTTGATGATATCCTCATCTATAGAAAAACCTGGACAAACCATCTTGCTCATGTGGATCGAGTTCTCCATCTACTCTCTCAGCACCAACTTTTCCTGAAACAGTCTAAATGTTCTTTTGGAGCCTCATAAGTCGAGTACTTGGGTCATCTGGTTGGCAAGGACGATGTCAGGGTGGATCCTAAAAAAATTAAAGCTATGCAAGACTGGCCTCACCCAAAGACTCTCAAAAGTTTGCGTGGATTTCTAGGCTTAACAGGTTATTGTCGCAAGCTTGTTAAGAATTATGGAAAGATTGCAACACCTCTCACTGCAGTCCTAAAAAAGAAATCTTTCACTTGGACTCTAGCAGCTGCTCAGGATTTTCAAACCTTGAAGATGGCCATGTGCACCACTTCAGTCCTGGCCCTTCCTGATTTCACAAAGACCTTTGTCTTGGAATGTGATGCTTCAGGGAAAGGAATTGGTGTTGTCCATATGCAAGAGGATCGGTCATTGGCCTTTACCAGCAAGCAACTGTCTGAAAGAAATATGGGGAAATCAATCTATGAAAAGGAAATGTTGGCTATTTTTCATGTCGTTGATTTTTGGTGCCCTTATCTATTGGGGCAATGCTTCCAAATTAAGACAGACCATCAAAGCCTCAAGTATTTTCTAGAACAACGCATTTCCTCCCCGGAGCAACACAAATGGGTGACTAAGATATTTGGATATGATTATGAGATCATTTACAAGAAAGGAAAAGATGATGTGGTTGCGGATGCACTTTCCTGAAAATATGAAGAAGACAGATCCCTTTTTTCTCTTTCCTTCATTGTACCAATTGGCTCCAAGTCGTTCGCCAGGAATGGATACACGATCCCAAAAGTTTGCATCTGATCCAACAATTGCAGTCCAATGCTTCAGCTTCCCCAGGGTACTCTTGGCTCCATGATGAGATTTGATAGAAAGGCCATTTGTATTTAAGTAAACAATCAAAACTTAAATCCACGGTACTTTCTGAGCTTCATGCTACACCCACAATTGGGCACTTCGGTTTTACCAAAACCTATGGCAGGGTCAAATGTTCTTTTTTCTGGGATGGTATGAAACAATACATTCATAATTTTTTCATTGAATGTGATGTGTGTCAATGTAACAAGGGAAAAATAGTCAAATCTCCGGGCACACTACAACCGCTTCCGATTCCATCTGCTATTTGGAGGGATATCTCTATGGATTTTATTACAGGATTACCCAAATCAGGAAATAAATCAGTCGTCATGGTGGTTGTTGATCGCCTTTCCAAGTATGCTCATTTCTGTGATCTTCAACACCCATTTACAACATCCACGGTGGCTCAACTTTTCATGGATCAGGTCTTCAAGATTCATGGCATGCCACATTCTATTGTTTCTGATCGCAACCCAACTTTCACCAACAATTTTTGGGAAGAACTGTTCAAGGTACAAGGCACCCAATTTCATCTCAGCACAACTTATAATCCCTAGACTGATGGTCAAACATAAGTTGTCAACAAGTGTTTGGAAACATATTTGAGGTGTTTTGCCTTGGAAAAGCAAAATCAATGGGCTCAATGGTTACCCTTAGTTGAATGGTGGTACAACACTTCATACCATACAGCTACACGCATGACTCCTTTTGAAGCAGTATATGGACAAAATCCACCTTCAGTTCTCTCATACTTACCGGGTGTCTCGAAGGTTCAGGAGGTTGACCAAATGCTTACAGTTCAAGAGGCTATTCTCCATACCCTCAAAGAGAATTTGGTCATGGCACAGAATCACATGAAGCAACAAGCAGATCAAGGTCACTCTGAACGTCAATTCACAAAAGGGGATCAGGTGTTTCTTCTACTGTAACCTTACAAACAAAATTCTCTCAAGGCCGAGCATTGTCAGAAGCTAGTGCCCAAGTTTTATGGTCCTTATACCATTCTCAATCATGTGGGACAGGTGGCCTATCAGATAGCTTTGCCCAGTCATTCTAAGCTACATCATGTTTTTCATGTTTCATGCTTAAAGAAGGTGATTGGAACTAAGTGCCAAATTCAAACCAACCTTCTCGAGTTAGATGAAGAAGGATCCATTTGGCTACAACCACAAGCAGTTTTGGACCAGCATGAGCGTTTCCTGCGTCAGAGAACCATCAAGGAAGTGTTAGTCTAGTGGAAAGATACAACTACAATAGATGCCACTTGGGAACCAACTACCATTCTGCAGTTGTTTCCACATCTCAAGACTTGAGGACAAGGTTGTTTTTAAGGGGGATGACATGTTAGGGTCCTAACCCACACATAGGTAGAAGAATATATTCGGATGTAATAAAGGTCAATATTAATAATGCCTTGCAATAAAATATAATAAGTCGAATGTAAGAAGACCTAATAGAAGCTTCTGCTTCTAGAAGGATCTTCCGCTAGATGCTTCTTTTGATAAACATATTTAGTATAAATAGGAGTCGAGGGTATGAGAACCCTAGTTTGGATATTATTGTAATAGAGCTCTTCTAGACTAGAGGTTTCCCCCTCGAAGAGGCCCGTGAACATTTCTCTCAGAATCAAAGTGTTATTTCTATTGTTATTCTTACATCATTTCAGTGTTATTGTGGTGATTGTTCTGGTTATATTGTTGTTATTCTTCCATTTCTAGCATTTTATTTCTATTCTGCATACTTTTTATATTTGGTATATTACAAAACACAAGGAATGAGGAAGTTATCGCCCAAGTTAAAAATTCGGAATTAATAAATCTCATTCCCAGGAAAACGCATGCAATGCGGAAGTAAACACAGAGATTAAATTTTGAAATATGAAATCTCATTCCTAGAGAAAATGCAGGGAATGAGGAAGTAAACACATATATTAAATTTCAAAAAATAAATCTCATTCCTAGACAAAACTCAGGGAATGAGGAAGTAAACACAGAGATTAAATTTTGAAAAATAAATTTCATGCCCAAAAAAACACATGGAATGAGGAAGTAAATGCCAGGGGTTTCCCATGTTAAACTCAAAGAAAACTAAGGAATAAAATCGTTGAGTGTGAGAGGTAAAAACGTTGGGAAATTTCCAAGTAATTTGCAGGGTAACAATGGTAAATAATGCTAAGTGTAAGAGGTAAATTTTGGGTAAAGACGATCTTAGAAGACTCTCCAAAAATGCAGAGAAGGGACATGCAAATTCACTGATTTTGATGAAGAACGTTTTTTGTGTAATGAAGGTAAAAATCGTTGATCATTTGCAATGAAAATCATTGTGTAAATAGAGTAGAAATTGTTGATAATTAGAATTGAAATTTGTTGTGGGTAATATTGGAATTGCAGAGGTTTAAAGGGTAAACAAAAGCAGAGATAAATCCATGAGATAAATGACAGGAGGGAGCTCTAGTTTGGGATAAAATGTATTGCCATACACAGATATTAAAGCCATAGTAATTCGCTGGGTAGAGTTTGAACACACAAAGAATAAACACAAACAAATGTTGAACAATGAAGTAAGAAAAATCATTGAGTACCAATAAAAATTGCTGGGAAATATCACAAAGACCGCCGAGAATACCCCAAATACATATATACAAAAATACTTAAAACATTGTGACTTAAAGTAAAAATACAATAAACTTAATACATTTCATTTACTAAGTCAGTGCAGAATACCATAACTGAAGGCGACGAAGTCGAAGACATTCTTCCGCACGTGCGCTTCTTCCAGCTCCCATCTTACTAACTGTGAAGACTTCACTAGTACCTCCCAACCAATGCTAGGGGTACTCTTCTTCCCCTTTCCCTCCCGAGCCGTAAAGGGGCCACACACAAACACAACCAGAATACTCTAGTTCCTAGCTCACCTCAAAAGGTAGAGATACCACTCTCTCACTCGAGTTGGGTATCTCTGCAACGACTTACATTCTGCTGCAACGCTTCTTCCCAAGAGAAATCTTGCCCTTTTTTTGATCTAGGATTTTTACAGCTAGGCTCCGTCATGGTTATGCTTCCTGTGAGCGTTGGGTTCTTTCACGACCTTCTGAGATGAATTTCTCTATGACCAGAGTTCCATTTTCACCGTTAATGAAATGGTTTAAGTCGACTTTACTCCTTCCACGAATTCAGGCTTAATGCCAGAGTTTTTCTTGGCGATTTTCCCAACGAAGGTAGCGCCCTTGCCCAACGTAAGTGGTGGTTTCCTTTTTGGGAATTGCCTTACCGTGCGCTCAGCTGGCAGTCCCTCCCTTAATCTCTATGTGCCTTTGATCCACGTGTACACAACATTGGTTTTACTGTTCAAATATAAATTGTTTTACTGATAAAAATAAAAATTATATCTAAATAGAAATGAAAATAGAATGATCCCCGTGTACACCACATTGTTTTAATGTTAAAATAGAAATTGTTTTACTGATAAAGATAGAAATTATATCTAAAGAGAAATTAAAATAAAATTGATCAACGTTTACACAACTTTTGTTTTACTGTTACAATAGAATTTGTTTTACTGTTGAATATAATTTATTTTTAAATAGTAGCTAGAATGGATAACTACCTCATCTTATGTGGTAGATCATTACAATTATAATGGTACAATAAATTGGACACTAATAGCTATTTATTGCTTTTATTTTTATTTTTTTCAATTATAAGTTAGGTAAATTTTAGTGATACTTGAGGTAAGTATGTTCCCTTGTTCTTAAGATTAGTGAGGTATAGAGAAGTGTTGGAAGGCCCAGACATAATAGGATACGCCTTCTACTTATATAGATCATAGTTAATTTAGACCTTAAATTTCTTAAGGATCGCCTTTAAGTTGCTAGGACTCTTGGATTGCAGCTTCTAATCCAGTCTTGAGTAGAGGTTAGTTACTTGCATTGGAGCAGTTCTTTATGAATTTAATTTATTTTTGAATTGGGTTAATCAATGACTTGGAAGGGATATGGATTATTGTTAACTAAATGATTCGATTAAAGTGTATGCCTTGAAAAGACCTTGGGAGATATCATCCTCAAAAGACTAATAAAGGTTCTTCTTGACCCTATTCTGCTGTTTGAAAGAAAAATGATAATAAAATAAAGGAATAAAATAAAGAAAAAATGAAAACCTTTAAAAATGTTCAAGGAAGATAATTGCATAAGGGTGAAACATAATTTATGAGGCAAAACACATATCTCCATTGCAGATATCATCCTCAAAAGGCTAATAAGGATTCTTCTTGACCCTATTCTCTTTCATTTAGAGAAAAAATGTTAATAAATAAAAAAGAATAAAAGAAGGAAAAATAAAGAAAACCTTTAAAATGTTCAGAACTGGTAAGGGTGGCTTGTAATTTATGAAGACCAAAACACATGATCTCCATTAGGTTATGGAAACTCACTAACATTGGAGTAAGGTATGGATTGAGGTAACTTCATTGGGGATATGGATGTTCATGGGTAGAAGAGAAACTCCAGAAGAATGATAGAGTAACTTAGTAACCTAAATAACATTTCATAAATGGTAAATTTTTTCAAATTTCCTTCTCTCTTTCAAGATTAAAATTTTCAATCAGAGACTTATCATTCTCATTGGTCAAATAACTAAGTATTTCATTACAAGGTAACCACTCCAAAGGTTGAATTGTGAAGTTATGAATACTTTGTTTCCTAATTTTTCTTCTAACTTTCCTCACTTGAAATTAGATTTGTGGCTATCACGAGGGGTATGTCACGAGGAAAATGGATTCACCCACTAGATCACGATTTTTTGAGATTTCAACACATGCTAATTTTTTTGTAAACTTTTGGGTACCACTTTAAACTTTAAGTTCCTTTATTTTTCTAAAGTTTATTTTCTAGTCGAAGTTTTGATGAAGTTTTGTGAAAAACAAGTTTCTTTTTTGCCTAACTTCTTTGCCAAAAGAAAGAAAAATAATTTTACCACAAATTAAAAATTCATTTACTAAGATTTTGAAGTTTTCATTGAAGAAATTTTAAAATTTCATTGGAGGAAGAAGTTTATGTTGACTTGGTGGTCAACAGCTCCTTCTAGACTCTGAAATGGTTTAACATCCTATTGTGGATCCATTAACTATGGTGGCTATATCGGAAACTAATATATTGGCCTTTTGGTTTAATGACAAATGTGGGCCAAAAATTGGTACAATGGAGCCAAGGTGCATTAGGTTGATTAGTTGGTTGGTGCTATGGGGAAATACCCCCCTAAACTAGGTCTAAGGAATATCTGAATGATAACTCCCTTAAAAGAATAACTTATCTCTAATCTACCCCCAAAACAATCTAGACTAAGAGATAAGAGAAATATAGAAGAGAAGGTTAATGACTTCACCTTGAATCCTTACAGTTGACGTAGACCTATTCCACATGTTGTTGCCTCCTATATCACATATCTCCTCCAAAAGATGACCTACAAGGGGGTTAAGAATACAATCTAACAATATATAGAATCTCTGTGAAATCACTTTATAATCCTAAATATAGATATAAATTCTTAAATTAACAAGAACATGTACACATCGGGTTTTGGGACAAAGATAATCTCTTTTATTCAAATTCAAGATGAAAGGTTACAACCTTTGCTTACGAATACCGCTCTACGAACCAAGTCCTGGATTCTCTGTTGTGGCTCCAAGTGCAACAATCCCACATAGACATCTCACAAACAATATTCCATCAAGGGAAGGAGGAAGGGGTTCATAGGAGAGGGAGAATGGTTGAGAGGGAAAGCTAAGGCTGAGCTCAGAGCAGATGCAAAACTTGGGCAATGAGAGGAAAAATATTTTGGTAGAGTTTTCTTATTATCTTGTTTGTAATGTCACAAATGACTCCCAAACACCTCCTTTTATATGAGAAAACAATGGTTATTTGGTTTGGGGACAGGCTACAAGGGATAAAATGGTTAGGAAACCCTCCATAGCTTCTAAACTCACTTGGAATCACAGTGCATTTTATATTTTTGCAACTTTGAGGTAAGCGTGAGCTAACTAGCATGCAACAAGAGTATGCATTGGGCTAGCTAGCATGCAACTTGTGTGTGTATGTAGGTTAATGGTGCAACACGACACATACACTATCAAAAATGGTTTTTTAGAATGAAACCTCAAGAGTGTGTTTGACAAAGTATGCAAATGGATGGGCTAATGTCTTGGATGCATACATGTGGCATTTTGGACTATAATGAGGAATGGTGTTGAGAATTACACCTCGAAAGGTGGTTCTAAAGAGGAGATATTGTTGACTTTCCACGTGGTCAACACTTCCTTGAACTAAGTGACATGTGGTTTAACAACCTCCCATGGATCCATTAATTCTAGCGATTATATCGAAAACTAATAAGTTGTCCTTTTGGTTTAATGGAAAACGTGGGCCAACAATTTCCATTGCCGTCTTTAAAATGTTAAAATTTCTCCTAATTGGTTCTATTCACTAGAGATCAACTAAAACTTTCATTTTTCAAAATTTAATATTCTCTCCAATCACGTTGTAGATGAACTTTTAAAGAAACTTCGATGAGTTATGTTTGAACGTTGAAATTTTCTCCGATCATTGGAATGTATTTTAACTTTGCATTATTAAAAATTTGAAAGTTCATGGTTTGAAAATATAAATGTTACCCTATTCGTTCTTCAATAAAAATTTTAGAAACTGAACTGAAAGTTCAAAATCACTTCGATAAGAGTGCTCATTAGAGTGGAAATAAACTTTGCTTCTACTAAAAGTTGAAATTGCCTCTGATGTAAAGTTTCAAAAGACTTTTATAACCATTTCAACACAATTATAAACAATAGGAGAAAACAAATTTTATTTATCTTTTGTTGTCAGTTTCCATTAATTTATTTTATTGCCACAAATATCAAAAATTATAGCATTACTCCATTACATTTTTTTTTTTTTTTTTATGAAATCAACTTTTTGGACTTAACTTTGATACAGGAAAATGGTAAAGTACATTCATTGTGAATTTCTTTAAATTATTCCAAGCATTGAAAGTTCTCACATTGATTCAATCCAAAGTTTGAAATTTACACGCCCATTTAAGTCATCAGAACTAAGATGTCAACAAATTTCTATAAAATTGGTTGATTTCACTGAGTTCGCATTCATCATTATAAGCTAAAATTTTAATTACCTAAGTCAGTTCATATCTAGCACTATTGTAGAATTTGTCTAAATTTCTATTCCCAAAGCATAGTTTTATTTCATTATGATTTGCATGGTTTTATACTATATAACATTCACTGAATTCCTAGATAGTTGGTGAGTGATTTTTAAAAGATTTGTTGTTTGAATTCAGGTGTGGGAATATTGATTCTAATCAAACCAATCCCATAATTTTCATGAAAATCTACATTTTCAATTTTTCCTAAAATCAATTATTTCTATGCGTGAATTTTGAAACCATTAAAAGAATTTTAAAGCATTTTTTCCATTTTAAAATTTGAAATGGTTAGAATCTTTAAAATGGAAAAAAAGAAATAGTTTGGAAATCTTAAGTCCACTTTTATTTTTCTCCGATAGAATGTCCCATTTATTTAAATTTGGGAAATATTATGACAAAGTGGTGGATAGAATGTCTCATTTATTTAAATTTGGGAAATATTATGACATTTGATCTCATTACATTCCCATTTAAGTCATCAAAACTAAGATTTCAACAAGCTTCTAAAAAATTGGTTGATTTCACCGAGTTCACATTCATCATTGTAAGATGAAATTTTAATTTCCTGGTTAGTTCATATCCAGCGTTGTTATGGATTTTTTCTAAATGTTTGTCCTTAGAGCATAGGTATTTCTTGCATTATCGGGGTGTTGCATCTAGTTTCTACTACACAACATTTAACTCGTTGGTTGTGTGATTTTGAAAAAGCTCTGACATTGTTTAAATTTTTAGTGTAGAATGATTCTACTCAAACCAATTATTAATTTTTCATGAAACTCTATTTTTCAATTAATATTTATGTGCATGAATTTTGAAACCACTAAAATAATTTCCAAGCATCGTTTTTTCCAATAAAATTTGAAGTAGTTAGAATCTTTAAATGAAAAAATAGGTTTATAATATTAGTCCATTTTATTTTTCACTAATTCCTCCCACAAGAAGGTCCTTTCTCACGACCATTAGAAATATCCCAAATGAAACAACACATGAAAAGTTGAAGCCATGGAACATGGATACACATAGATGGATTCAACTATTGAACAATTTAACTCTAGTATTCAAATATATGGACTATATATTGATCTTGTGAGGCCATTATCTAAGGATACATAATCATAGATTAGTCCCCAAATTCCTTTTATAGGCTGGGGAGATATTTATAAGAGAACTCCCGAGGAATATTACCTTGATGTCATCCCTCCAAGTGACCCTAAGTAGGGTAGTACAATGATCTTGTATTTGTCCACTCAGAAGATCTCATCTTCATTCTATCGCTACAAGGACTCCAATAATTCCTTGCTCAAAGGATTTGGAATGGATTGTCTCTCACACTGATGTGAAACATATGAAAAATTATGAATAATGAGGGAACATGCATTGGGTCTTATCAACCTCCAAAATTAGACAAATATTATAAATTGTTACATCCTAAAAAGAATATGATCACAATATTTGTAGAACAAATTAATCAAGAACAACTGACCAGGCCTTGACCAGGTAGCATATATAGGTTAAATGTACACATGTAATGTGTGATTCCCTTATGTATAATGATACAGCCTAATAATTAAGGGACCCATGTTGTGTGCAAATGGAGGTATATATAAGGATCATGTAGTCATACTCACCCAGGAAGATACAAGGTTCTTTACAGGAAGGTAATTAGAGTCTAATACTTCCATGAAGTAATTTAATGCATCCCTTACATTTATATAGTAGCTTTGATAGTTAGATTATATGGGGAACAAAATTGCATCCATTTCAAGGATGTCTAGCTACCATTGGCATATAAATATGTCCTGCTTTGGAGTGTATTTGTTTGAACACCAATCCTATCCCATTCTCAAACATAATGATAAAAAAATCCTTAAGAGGAAAAAAGGAAAAGTTGGGGTGGTTCCTACCTTCTACATGAAACTCATACTTGATTGATGTAATTTGTGCCATTGATATATTTCTTGGGATTAACTATAGATAGCACATGTCCAAACCTCCTATACATGTCTATTGCTAGATTATTTGGGAGAATAAATATAAGAAAAACTAGGATAGAATATGTTATTTCTTCCTCGTACCTTTGTATAGGTTATTACTTTGCAAAGAGTGTCCCAAAATAAGTAAAGAAGTAATGAACGATAGAATGTGGAGGCCAGTGCATTCGAAGATTATACCTATTTGACAGGTTTTATTAGTTTGTAAATGTAGTTCCTCATCTTTTCCCTAAATTTGTCACAAGTAGGTTGATTCTAAGTGAGATTTACTATTAAACTATTTTGCAAGGGTTCAATGCTTCATTGGCTAATATGCAAGGAAAATAACTTTCATCCCATATAATATATACTAGATACATTATGGGTTAGTGAACACAAAGAAACTCAGAACAGAGGTCAAATTACAATGCTTGAATACATATTCCCTCAGGGCCAATTTAGAAGACATGAACCCTTTGGTTTGGTCGCAAAGCATAGCGAGATGGTATCTATTATTTGGCCTTATAGTCATCAATAGTGGGATAGTGAGATTCTATATGAAAATAATATAAACTGGGATGAATTTCAACTCAAAAAAAAATATGAAGATTTTGTTTCTTTTCATGGTTTTGTAATTTATTCTTCAAATGGAAAGAATCAAGCAAAAACTAGTTGAGGTAGAGAGGATGATTAAACAAGTTGAGGAGGAGAGAAAAATATATAAGAGGTATAATGAAGGAGGTTAGATCCTAAGAGATATGAAGACAAAAGGAAGAGGAAATCAAAAGAAGATGGGAAGAAGAACTTAAAAGAAAAGTGGAAAGAGGGGAGGAAAAAGAGAAGTATAGACAAAAGAGGGATAGAATGATAATTAGGAAGCAATATAAAAATATAAAGAGAGAGAGAAAAAAAAAAAAAAGAGACAGAAAGAAAAGGAGAACAAAGATTGAGAGAGAGAAATTGAGAAACAAGAAGAAATAGAATGGAAGCAATTAAAATAAAGGTTTAAGGAAGGCAGAATAAGAAAGAGAGAGAAAGAAAAACTTTTATCAGAGAGATAGTAAGAGTAGAGTCATTTTAAGAGTATTTTGCTAATGATGAAAGGGATACATATGAGCAACAACTAACAATCCAAACAGAACAATAATTAATACAAAACCCAACAACAGGCTTATTTTAAAGGGGAATTTCGGTGGCACTGATCTGTGAAGTCTGTCATTCCTAAGTTAGGTGTAGAGAAAGGTAAAGAGATATCCATGGAACAAGTAATTACCCCAAGTAACTTAGAAAACACTTTAACATGGGTGATGACCACATTCCTTATCCACTTGAGGATGTAGTTGATTTAAAAATAGTTACATACAATGAAGAATACAATAAAGCCATTTGTAAAAACAAATTGAATATAAAAGAAAGATAGACCTATGAATACTACAATGTGTGCTTTCATAGAGAGAAAGTCATTGATACCAAAGATGGTTAGAGTTCAAATTTATTTGTTATATTATCACTTTCACATGGTACCATATGGAGGCTAGATCATAAACAACTTATGGAAATCCAAAGATTACAGGAAAAGCAAATATCTGTTTGGAGAATCAAGTGAAGCATTATAAGGGATCACAAGGATTGACTTCTTCATAATAGTTTCATTTTCCACCACTTTCTTCCTTATGGTAATAGGACCATTAATTAGAGTCTTCAACAACAATTGTTGCTATAGTTTAATACTGAGTAAGTCATGTAGGGAAATATTGGTCTTGATAGGTGTGGAAGGAGTGGGGGGGAGTCTTCATAATCCCATAGAAACTTCAATAATTCCACATGCACAGGACCTTGGTCATCCTCTTAAAACAATTTGTTAGAAGAATATATTGGTGTGATTTATCTCTATCCAAGGAAGAAAACATTATAACTCTTTTAGTATTCAAGGAATCATTGATAATCATAAAAAAAATGATTGGAAAATCCAGTCTTGAAGGATCTAGGTTAAAAAACATCATTGTTAGAATCAAGTAGGAAACAACCTCTATTTCTAGAGTCTATTTATTTCACATTAAGAGAGACTTGAACTAGGAGGTTTGTAACAACCCTCTGTGCACCTAAGAAAAACTGAGTTTTTTTTTTTTTTGCATTGGGAATTTGCGTCAACACATGATTCAACAACACATAATCAACGACATCATACCAAAAGGAATTACAAGCATCTCATCATCAAAATCAAATAACTTCGCAACTGATGCATCAACATATTTAACAACGACATATAATTAACACGTCATCATAATCAAATAACAACACAAAATCAAAAGCATCATAAATGGCGACGCAATATCAACTCATAATGATCAACTAGAATCATCCAATAACTTTAGATGACTCAAATCATCCACATAAAATATAATTGTCCAAAGTGACCACAAGGATGACATGAGATAACATAACGATAAGATAAGGATCATAAAGATAACATAATAATGACATGAGATACTACCCTCCCAACTTCTACCTGGGGTTAGGACCCTCTAGGACACATAAAAGAAACATAAAGCACAAGTTCCCATTGGTTTGTACTTTAAGGTCTTAGGGATGACATTTATTATATACTAGGGTACAAGGAGGTGTCTACATCCACTAACACAATCAATTCAAACTAACAAAACAAGAACATCAATGATAATCAATGGCACAATAATGTTCTAATAACCATTCACACAACACATAAATTCCATGGTGCAAGAAGGTGAAATCCTAAATTAGTCGTCATCAATCCCATTTAAAATTAGGTGAAAACGCACATTAAGGTATCAATTTCTAACAATCATTCATCAACATTAAATGTTCGTTGTGCGTGAGAGTAAACAAACTCTATAACAATCACACGCCATCTTAATTAATGACACAAGAGAAAGCTAGTTACTAAATCGTTAGGTATATCCAGTTTGAATTTCCTTGATGCAAAGAGTGATCAGCAGTAAATTCAAGGTTGAAGAGATGTAAATACTTGAGGAAATCATCTATAGCGGAAAGGGTTAGGAAATGGGGTGTAATCCCACTTCATTTTATGGTATGACGAACATCTATTTTATTTCAAGGTGTGCAACAAAATCTATTACAACATACATCACATCATTCAATGCACGCATTTAATCTTAATCACTTAATTAAACATACATCATCATTGTCGATCACAGCAATAATCTAATTAGTTATTCACAAAACAATCCATGATGCAAGGAAATCATCTTTTAATTGGCGCAAGAGATCACATGCTTAATCAATCAAATGCCATTCATTGTTCTAAAATCGCAAGAGTAAACTAATCACCAATCATTTGTGCATTGCATTCATTCAAGGCTCAAGATCACTTTCAATTAAATGCAAGGCCTAGCGATCTAATCAATAATTTTCAATGAATGAATAATCACAAACAAGCACACATCAACCATATTTCAGAGAGTCCACATTATTTTCAATGGTAGCTAGAGATCCCTAAAACACTCAAACCGTTAGGGTTCAAGCTGATACGCTACAATCCATGGGTCCAACAACTCCCATTCATTTCCATCTTTAAAAAATAGAGTAGATCATATTTCACATCTAACTCAAATATTTGAGAGATGCAAGAGATATGGGATTTGACTCAATCCCAAAACCAATATTTTCACAGCTAGAGAAGGTAAATTGCTAGGGAACATTATTTTGAAAGACAATCTAACTATAGACCATAAATGAGTGAAAGTCATTTCTTAGTTATCCTTCCCACACAACAAGAAATCTATGCAATATTTGTTTGGGAAGATCAATTTTTTGTGTAAATGTATTCTCGACTTCACCAAAACTATAAAACCCTTGAAAAAATTGATCAAAAAAGATGTGAAGTTCAAATAGAATAAAGAAGAAAAATAATCTTTTGAGAAAATTAAGATTGTAGTATCCAATGCTCTGGTTTTGCATAGTCCTGATTTTAATATTGAATTTCTTCTTTACACATTTGCATATGATCATTCTCTTGTAGCGGTGTTATCATAGAGAGATAATGAAGGTAATAAAGGAACCATTTATTTCATGAGTACAAACATGTAAGGAGTAGATTTCAATTATCCTACTATAAACAAACACACATATGTTGTCTATAGGGATGTCAAATACTTTAGGCTTTATATTTTGAAAAATCATACCAAAGTGATACTCCCTCATCCTATTGTTTGATCATTTTTTATTCAACAAGAGTTAGAGGACAAGAGAGGGAACCAGATGACATCCATCTAGGAGTACAATCTTGAATTTAAGCTTGTTCATATTGTTCATGGGAAAGGACTTTGTAAATTGGCAGTGAAATCACAATATTTTGCATGAAAGGAAGAAGAGGGATGGGAGAATGAGATCACAGTTATCACTAATGAAATCCTCTATGTTCTAGCCAATGAAAACTCATGGTATGCATATGTAACATATTTCTTACACCATGGAACTCGTTCTAGTCACATGAACTCCAAATAAAAAAGGGCTTTACACTTAAAATATATGCAATACAAGATATTAAATGGAATCCTCTTTCATAAAAACTATGATGGATTGTTTGTTCAATTTTGGAAAATGATGATGCAAAAAAAGTATTGAAATATCTCCATGATGGGCCAACTAGAGGACACTTCATTGGAGAGACAAAAACTCACAAAATATTGGGAGTTGGTTACTACTGTCCTACCCTCTTTAAATATGCACACACTTATATTAAAAAATGCAAGATCTATCAACTAAGTGTGAGAAGAGGGAATAAATCATCCATACCATTGCATATTGTCTCAATCAACAAAGATTTTGAGGAATGGGGCATAGATATCATAGGAGATATTAACCCACATTCGCCAAATCATCACAAGTACATATTTATTGTGACAGACTCTTTTACTCTGTGGGATGAGGTGATGCCTTTAAAACAATTGAACAAAAAGGTGTTTATCCAATTCTTGGAAAAAAAATTAATCACTATTTTTGGAGTTCTTGTGGTCATTATATTTGACAAGGCTTCATATTTTTCTAATTCATTGCTACTATCTAAATTTTATGTGGACAAGGGAATAATTATTTGGTATTAAGATAACTATTATCCACAAGGTAATGGAGTGACTGAGTCAACCAGTACGAATTTGATAAATATTCTTAAAAAGACTATAGTTTATAATCATAGGAACTGACACAACACCTTGTCTAATGCTCTCTAGGTAGACAAAGTTACACTGAAAGGACCATTGGGTACTTCTCCTTATTATTTGGCTTATGAGAAAGTAGCAATTATTTAACCAAATGTTTTCTTATTACCACTCCAATTGTCCCAATACTCAAGAGGTAAACCTTCTCCTTCTCTTTAGAATAGAATCAATACACCAATCATGTTGGAAAATGAAAGGGAGAAAGATAAGAAAAAAAATGTTGCTTACTAGTGAATAATCAAAATGTATTTTGACAAGCACACTGTTGGCGATAAGCATTTCAAAATAGGTTATTTGGTCCTTAAATGGGACAAATTCAATGAGACTAAAGGAAAACATACCATGTTTAAGAATTTATGGCTCGATCCTTACCAAATTGTCGAAAAGATAGGGATTGGTACATATCGATTACAGAGCCTGGAAGGTGAGCTTGATTCCCTTCTTGTCAATGGCCAGATCCTTAAATGATACTTCACTTGATTGTTTTAAAACAACAATCAATTGAATATATATTTTTAATTTCTTTTCATGCTTTTGATTTGATTTTTTATTTCAGTTCGAATCTTAGTTAGTTGGAGTTTTCCATTACTTGGTTTCTTGTGGAATTTTGTTCTTCCCTTAGTGCTTTTAAGGTATGTTGAGTTTTCAATATTTGGTGGAAATAAAGAATCATTATTTTTTTCACATACCCAAACTCATTCTTGTATCAAAAGTAAAGTAAGTCATATTTACATTAAACAATGGGGCATAGAGTAACTCATAGTTTCTCTCATATGAAAATTTGGAAACATTCAATGCCTAGTGAAACAACTAGTTATTTCCAATAAAGAATGATCAAATAATCTTAATCTTCATGATATTAGGTAAATTAATGTTGAGAGCTTGATGAATTCCACTTTTCTCTGGGAAAGAAGACCCTGATGCATGATGCATGAGTGTTTGATTCATTTATTCACCGGCAGATATCATCCTCAAAAAGGCTAATAAGGATTCTTCTTGACCCTATTCTCTTTCATTTAGAAGAAAAAAATGATAATAAAATAAAGAATAAAAAAAGAAAGAAAAATAAAAGAAAACCTTTAAAAATGTTCAAGGAAGATAATTGCATAAGGGTGAAACATAATTTATGAGGCAAAACACATATCTCCATTGCAGATATCATCCTCAAAAGGCTAATAAGGATTCTTCTTGACCCTATTCTCTTTCATTTAGAAGAAAAAAATGATAATAAATAAAGAATAAAAAAAGAAAGAAAAATAAAAGAAAACCTTTAAAAATGTTCAAGGAAGATAATTGCATAAGGGTGAAACATAATTTATGAGGCAAAACACATATCTCCATTGGRGTTATGGAAACTCACTAACATTGGAGTAAGGTATGGATYGAGGTGACTCCATTGGGGATATGGATGYTCATGGGTAGAAGAGAAACTCCAGAAGAATGATAGAGTAACTTAGTAACCTAAATAACATTTCATAAATAGTGAAATTTTTTCTAAATTCMTTCTCTCTTTCAAGATTAAAATTTTCAATCAGAGACTTATCATTCTCATTGGTYAAATAACTAAGTATTTCATTACAYGGTAAAGAACCACTCCAAGGTTGAATTGTAGAGAAGTTATGAATACTTTTGTTTCTAATTTYTCTTCTAACTTTCCACTCCACTTGAAATTGAATTTGTGGCTATCTGAGGGTATGTATGCAGAGAAAATGGATTCACMCACTAGATCACGATTTTTTGAGATTTCAACACATGCTAATTTTTTTGTAAACTTTTGGGTACCACTTTAAACTTTAAGTTCCTTTATTTTTCTAAAGTTTATTTTCTAGTCGAAGTTTTGATGAAGTTTTGTGAAAAACAAGTTTCTTTTTTGCCTAACTTCTTTGCCAAAAGAAAAGAAAAAAATAATTTTTTCTAAGTCAAAAAATTCATTTACTAAGATTTTGAAGTTTTCATTGAAGAAATTTTAAAATTTCATTGGAGGAAGAAGTTTATGTTGACTTGGTGGTCAACAACTTCTTCTAGACTCACGAAATGGTTTAACATCCTATTGTGGATCCATTAACTATGGTGGCTATATCGGAAACTAATATATTGGCCTTTTGGTTTAATGACAAATGTGGGCCAAAAATTGGTATTAGAGCCAAAGGTCGTGGGTTCGATTCTGGTTGGTTGGTGCTATGGGGAAATACCCCCTAAACTAGGTCTAAGGAATATGCAGACTGATAACTCCCTTAAAAGACTGACTTATCTCTAATCTACCCCAAAACAATCTAGACTAAGTGATAAGAGAAAGAAAGAAGAGAAGGTTAATGAGTGCACTTTGAATCCTTACGATTGATGTAGACCTCTTCCGCTTGTTGTTGCCTCCTAGATCACAGATATCCTTCCAAAGCCAACCTACAAGGGGTTAAGAATACAATGCAACAACATATAGAATCTCTAGTAATCACTTTAAAATCCTAAATATAGATATAAATTATCAAATTAACAAGAACATGTACACATCGGGTTTTGGGACAAAGATAATCTCTTTTATTCAAATTCAAGATGAAAGGTTACAACCTTTGCTTGCGAATACCGCTCTACGAACCAAGTCCCGGATTCTCTGTTGTGGCTCCAAGTGAAGCAATCCACATAGACATCTCACAAACAATATGCCATCAAGGGAAGGAGGAAGGGTTGCATAGGGAGAATGGTTGAGAGGGAAAGCTGAGGCTAAAATTCAGAGCAAGATGCAAAACTTGGGTAATGAGAGGGAAAGGAGTTTGACAGAATTTTCTTATTCTCTTGTTCATATGTCTAAATGACTCCCAAATACCTCTTTTGATATGAGAAAACAATGGTTATTCGGTTTGGGGACGGGCTACAAGGGGTAAAATGGTTAGGAAACCCTCCATAGCTCGTAAACTCCGCCGAAATACGTGCATTTTTATATTTTTTGCAACTTTTGGAGGTAAACGTGAGCTAACTAGCATGCAACAAGAGTATGTACGTGGGCTAGCTAGCATGCAACTTGTGTGTGTATGTAGGTTAATGGTGCAACACGACACATACACTATCCAAAAAATGGTTTTTTAGAATGAAACCTCAAGAGTGTGTTTGACAAAGTATGCAAATGGATGGGCTAATGTCTTGGATGCATACATGTGGCATTTTTGGACTATAACAGATGGTGTTGAGTACCTCAATTGGTTCTAAGGGAGATATTGTTGACTTCGTGGTCAACACTTCCTTCGAGACTCGTGACATGGTTTAACAACCTCCCATGGATCCATTAATTCTAGCGATTATATCGAAAACTAATAAGTTGTCCTTTTGGTTTAATGGAAAACGTGGGCCAACAATTTCCATTGCCGTCTTTAAAATGTTAAAATTTCTCCTAATTGGTTCTATTCACTAGAGATCAACTAAAACTTTCATTTTTCAAAATTTAATATTCTCTCCAATCACGTTGTAGATGAACTTTTAAAGAAACTTCGATGAGTTATGTTTGAACGTTGAAATTTTCTCCGATCATTGGAATGTATTTTAACTTTGCATTATTAAAAATTTGAAAGTTCATCGTTTGAAAATATAAATGTTACCCTATTCGTTCTTCAATAAAAATTTTAGAAACTGAACTGAAAGTTCAAAATCACTTCGATAAGAGTGCTCATTAGAGTGGAAATAAACTTTGCTTCTACTAAAAGTTGAAATTGCCTCTGATGTAAAGTTTCAAAAGACTTTTATAACCATTTCAATGCAATTATAAACTTTCTTGTATCTGGGAGAAAACAAATTTTTGTTATCTTTTGTTGTCGAAGTTTCCATTCAATTTATTTTATTGCACAAATATCCAAAAAATTATCGCATTACTCCATTTCTGTTTTTTTTTTTTATGAAAATCAACTTTTGGACTTAACTTTGATACAGGAAAATGGTAAAGTACATTCATTGTGAATTTCTTTAAATTATTCCAAGCATTGAAAGTTCTCACATTGATTCAATCCAAAGTTTGAAATTTACACGCCCATTTAAGTCATCAGAACTAAGATGTCAACAAATTTCTATAAAATTGGTTGATTTCACTGAGTTCGCATTCATCATTATAAGCTAAAATTTTAATTACCTAAGTCAGTTCATATCTAGCACTATTGTAGAATTTGTCTAAATTTCTATTCCCAAAGCATAGGTTTTTATTTCATTATGAGAGATTTGCATCTGGTTTATACTATATAACATTCCACTTGCAATTCCTAGATAGTTGGCTGAGTGATTTTTAAAAAGATTTGACATTGTTTGAATTCCAGTGTAGAATGATTCTAATCAAACCAATCCATATTTTTTCATGAAAATCTCTGTTTCAATTTTTTCTAAAATCAATAATATTTCTATGCATGAATTTTGAAACCACTAAAAGAATTTCCAAGCATTATTTTTCCATTAAAATTTGAAATGGTTAGAATCTTTAAAATGAAAAAAAAATTAGTTTTAAAATCTTAAGTCCACTTTTATTTTTCTCCAATAGAATGTCCCATTTATTTAAATTTGGGAAATATTATGACAAAGTGGTGGATAGAATGTCCCATTTATTTAAATTTGGGAAATATTATGACATTTGATCTCATTACATTCCCATTTAAGTCATCAAAACTAAGATTTCAACAAGCTTCTAAAAAATTGGTTGATTTCACCGAGTTCACATTCATCATTGTAAGATGAAATTTTAATTTCCTGGTTAGTTCATATCCAGCGTTGTTATGGATTTTTTCTAAATTCCTGTCCTTAGAGCATAGGTATTTCTTGCATTATCGGGGTGTTGCATCTAGTTTCTACTACACAACATTTAACTCGTTGGTTGTGTGATTTTGAAAAAGCTCTGACATTGTTTAAATTTTCAGTGTAGAATGATTCTACTCAAACCAATTATTAATTTTTCATGAAACTCTATTTTTCAATTAATATTTATGTGCATGAATTTTGAAACCACTAAAATAATTTCCAAGCATCGTTTTTTCCAATAAAATTTGAAGTAGTTAGAATCTTTAAAATAGAAAAAAATAGGTTTATAATATTAAGTCCATTTTTATTTTTCTCTGATATAATTCCTCTAAGAAGGTCCTTTTCTACGACCATTAAGAAATATCCCAAATGGAAACAACCCATGATTGAAGCCATGGAACATGGATACACATAGATAGATTCAACTATTGAACAATTTAACTCTAGTATTCAAATATATGGACTATATATTGATCTTGTGAGGCCATTATCTAAGGATACATAATCATAGATTAGTCCCCAAATTCCTTTTCTAGGCCGGGGAGATATTTATAGGAGAACTCCCGAGGAATATTACCTTGATGTCATCCCTCCAAGTGACCCTCAAATGAGGAATGTTGACGATCTTGTATTTGTCAATATCAGAAGATCTCATCTTCATTCTATTGCTACAAGGATTCCAATAATTCCTTGCTCAAAGGCTTTGGAATGGATTGTCTCTCACAATGATGTGAAACATATGAAAAATTATGAATAATGAGGGAACGTGCATTGGGTCTTATCAACCTCCAAAATTAGACAAATATTATAAATTGTTACATCCTAAAAAGAGTATGATCACAATATTTGTAGAACAAATTAATCAAGAACATGACACTGGTATGACCCCAAGATTAGTATATATAGGGTTAAATGTACATGTAATGTGTAAATTCATATGTAATAGGGCCAGCCTAATAATTAAGGGACCACATGTTCAATGTGCGAATAGGTATATATGGAGATCATGTAGTCATACTCACCAGAAGATACAAGGTTCTTTGGGAAGACTGATGGAGTCTATGCTATGAGTAATTTAATGCATCCTTACATTTATATAGTGGCTTTGATAGTTAGGTTATATGGGGAACAAAATTGCATCCATTTCAAGGATGTCTAGCTACCATTGGCATATAAATATGTCACCACTGGAAGTGTATTTAATTGGGCACCAATCCTATCCCATTCTCTAAACATAATGATAAAGAAATCATAGAAGGAAAAAGGAAAAGTTGGGGTGGTTCCTACCTTCTACATGGCTTCCTACTTGATTGATGTAATTTGTGCCATCGATATATTTACTTGGATTAACTATAGATAGCACATGTCCAAACCTCCTATACATGTCTATTGCTAGATTATTTGGGAGAATAAATATAAGAAAAACTAGGATAGAATATGTTATTTCTTCCTCGCACCTTTGTATAGGTTATTATTTTGCAAAGAGTGTCCCAAAATAAGTAAAGAAGTAATGAGGCTGATAAAGAATATTGGAAACTGATACCTTCAAGAAGACTATACCTATTTGACAATTTATGGTGTAAATGCCGTTCCTCATCTTTTCCCTAAATATGTCACAAGTAGGTTGATTCTAAGTGAGATTTACTGTTAAACTATTTTGCAAGGGTTCAATGCTTCATTGGCTAAATATGCAAGGAAAATAACTTTCATCCCATATAATATATACTAGATACATTATGGGTTAGTGAACACAAAGAAATAAAGATAATAAGTCAGTGCAATGCTTGAATACATATTCCCTCAGGGCCAATTTAGAAGACATGAACCCTTTGGTTTGGTCGCAAAGCATAGCGAGATGGTATCTATTACCTGGCCTTATACTCATCAATAGTGGGATAGTGAGATTATGTATGAAAATAATATAAACTGGGATGAATTTCAACTCAAAAAAAAATATGAAGATTTTGTTTCTTTTCATAGTTTATCATTTGATAACCAAATAGAAAAAATCAAGCAAAAACTAGTTGAGGTAGAGAGGATGATTAAACAAGTTGAGGAGGAGAGAAAAATATATAAAGAAGATATATTGAAGGAGGAGTTAGATCCTAGAAGACAATATGAACAAGAAGAAATCAAAAGAAGATAGGAAGAAGAACTTAAAAAGAAAAGTGAAGAGGAGGAAAAAAGAAGAGAAGTATAGGTTAAAAGAAGAGGGATAGAGAATGATAGTGGAAGCAATATAAAAATATAAAAGAGAGTTAGAAAAAAAGAAACAAGATAAAGAGGTAGAAAAAATGAGAAAGGAGGAAGAACAAAGATTGAGAGAAGAAATTGAGAAACAAGAAAAAGAAAAAAATGGAAGCAATTAAGAAAATAAGGTTGGAAGAAGCAAAAATAAGAAAGAAGAGAAAGAAAAACTTTATCAAGAAGAGATAAATTAAAGTAGAGATCAATGAAATATTGCTAATGATGAAAGGGATACATATGAGCAACAACTAACAATCCAAACAGAACAATAATTAATACAAAAAACCCAACAACAAGAAGCACCCATTCCAAGAATTTTCAGTGACTTGATCATGGAAGATGTAATCATTCCTAAGTTAGGTGTAGAGAAAGGTAAAGAGATATCCATGGAACAAGTAATTACCCCAAGTAACTTAGAAAACACTTTAACATGGGTGATGACCACATTCCTTATCCACTTGAGGATGTAGTTGATTTAAAAATAGTTACATACAATAGAATACAACAAACCATTGTAAAACAAA